>JAVSCE010013028.1:0-140364 GCA_032199065.1 Smutsia gigantea | reverse complement strand
GTATTTCTCCTTCTCTTACCTAATTAAAACAAAAACCAAAAAACCATTTTTCATCACACAAAATTGTAATGTTAAGCCACTTTGTGGCATTACAGTGAATCAGTGGTGCCCTGATGTATCGGAAGTTAGCATCTCTGCCCCCAACACTGGGATAGCAGCTCCTACCCAACGCTAACTAGTTATGGGCAAGTCATGGGTACTGGTTATCCATTTTTAGCTGTTAACCTTTGGAGAGAGATACCATGGCTCCAGACCACTAGTCTACAGAAAGGTGTCTTGGTAGCGGCCAGTCCAGCCCCTCGCTCTGCTTGTGAAAACCACCTCAGGCTCTGGGATTGGCCGCCTTTCAGCACAGCCCTGCCACTCTGCCATGTGCAGGTACTAGCCTGGGCTCGCTAATCCTGACCTACACCCTGCCCGTTTTAGAAGGATAAGGCATTAGGCGATCAGCCCACCATCTCCCTATTTCCATGACCTCCATTTTTCATTTCATCTTGGTAACTGCATCTGTATTCTTTTCAAGGCTCAGCTCAAGCATCAGCATCTCCTTTGCTTCCCACTCCACAGCCTCAGCTATGAGTTATGTCACCTTCAGGGCAAGCCCCGCACACCTGCTTTGCTGCTCCCTAATCACCCTTACTGTTCTCGGCCTGGCACTGTGTGTGCCCATCTCATTGTCCCCATTAGAACCACAGGCTTTGGAAGTAAAGAGGAGTCTTGCCTATTTCAGATTTCTCGAAACTCTTAGGATAATGTTTTTTCTGTGTTTAGGACTCAGTGACTAGTTGTGGTATTCAATTTTCAGGCAGATTTATGCCATGCGGTAACAAAGGTTTGGAAAGACAAGAATAACTACCCACATTCTTTTTTTTAATAACAACTATCTGATCACCAACATGTTCTGGTCAGCAATTCATCTTCTCTGGCTTCGGTTTACTATAGGAAAGGGAGAATGTCTAAGCCAGAGGTGGGCAAACTGTGGCCTATGGACTAAATTAAACCTTGCTCTCTGCCTGTTCTTATAGGGCTAGTGAGCTAAGAATCATTTTTACATTTTAAAATGATTGGGGGGGTGGGAGAAAGGGGAAAATAATATTTTGTGCCACAGTAAGATTATATGAAATTTAAACTTATAATTGTATTACATGAAATTCTAATATCATTGTCTATGAATAAAGTTTTATTGGGACACAGCCATACCCATTTGTGTTTGTACTGTTTATGGCTATTTTGTGCCAAAACAGCACTTGAGCAGTTGAACAGTTACCACAGAGACTGAATATCCCGCAAAGCCTGCAATGTTTACTATCAGAATCTTTACAGTAAAAGTGTACCAGTCCCTGTTCTGAGGCATTTTCAGAAATGTCTCCCACGGTGTGAAAGAGATTGGGGTTCCCTGTTTGATAAAGGAGAGATTGGATGAAGGCACAAAATGCCTGAAGGAAAAGAAATCTGGAATCAAGATCAAAAAGAAAGGGGAAGGCAGAGGCTTGCTTGGAGATGGCAGATCTCCGGGGTTTATATGCATGTGGGACAAACATATGCGCAGAGATTTCAATCTTCCTGAAGAGCTCCTGGATTCTCACAGCAGTGCACATGCCCAAGGGACAGACCTCAGGCACTTTACCCAAGCTGTCTGCTCTCCATTAAGTACTCTGCATGGTTCCTTTGGAGCAACCGTAAACTGAAATTAGGAGGTTATCAGTCATTCCTGATCACTCTGTGTACCAAGGCTAACTGACATGTGCTAAAACTGACATGTAAGAGATAAAGGCGCCATTTTTCCCAGTTGTCTCTGATTCAACTATAGGAGTGTGTGTGTGTGTGTTAGGGAAATACCTTTGAATATGAGTCTGTCTCTTTGTATGTCAATTTGGCGAATATCCATTTTGTGTGAACGCCAATAAAATCACATATGTGTGGGTATCATTAAACATTTGGAGTTTTCAAATAAAGACCTATCAACCAGTAGTTGGCTAAAACCAGTTCAGCCCCTTGGAGAGTTGAGATTACAGTTTTTTGATTGGAAATCTGCCATTTTCACGTGTTTCTCTGATTTTCTTATTACAGGGTAATGCCCTCTACTTCAAATCAGCCAGAAATGTTACAGTGAACATTCTCAATGAGCAGACTAAAGTCCTAACTCAGCTAATAACAGGTAAGAACAGAAAGAACGTAGCAGTACCTGGTCTATGCAAAGCACTCAGGAAAAGGAAAACCAGAGCTGGAATGAAACACTATGTGAACTAAAGAAAGAAATGTCTGCTGACATACTTTACAGTGTGGAGAAAGAGAAGGCAGCATGTGTTCCATGATTCTTCTGAAGCGTAGAGTCTCATCATATACACATATTTAACTTTTGCAGATCTGATGATACTCTATTGTGGAGCAGTGGTTGATAAAGTGTTTTTCCTGTAGCATGGCCCCTAAACACAGCCAACTGCTTCTATTAGTGCTCTGCCATGGAAAAGGTCTCTGCTCCAATGCTAGAGGAAAAGCTGGCTGTGTTGGATTATTTGAAAAACCACGCTACACACAAAATCACACACACCATACTTGATGGAGTATAAAAGGGATTTCTAATGGTAGCTTGAACCTATGCCATATTTATAGTACGTGCTGACTTTGAACGTAACTCAACTGCCAAATGCAGATGTACCTCCACTGACTGTGTTTGTGTAGTTCCTTTTAATAGAGGAGATCTGCTCCTAACAGCTGTAGAAAGCACCCACTAGGTTTTAAGTTGTATGTTCCTGAAATATAAACAAGGATTGGCTATTCACAATAATGATTTTAATGATACACCCAGAACCATGGTCATGTGCTGGGTGGGATGAGCAAAGCCCCCTCTGTAGGTTATGAGCAGCAGTAAACAGGAGCCATTACGCACCCTCACAGTAGAAGGGGAAAGAGGGTGGTGCCTGCGTGGTGCTGTTCTCTTCCAGAGCGAAAATGCCATTTGTTTAGCTGCAGGGCTGTGAGAGAAGTATACAGATGGACATTTTGAGGAGCCAGTTGTCCAAATGCCCTGAAACGTCACTGTGACTGAAACATCTGGAGCCCCACTAATAAACAAGCCATGGGGAAGCAGCTGCTTTTGGGCCCTGAGTCTTGCTGGGGAAAGAGCCTCCCTCTCCCCGCAGGAGCTCTGTGTCTGGCTGTCTTCAGATTCATAGCCAGTGGGATGACTTGGCCTATCTACCAGTGGAAGAACTTGGTGGAAGGAGCTGCTGCATGGCAGAGCCCATAATCCATAAACATGTTGTTCCGGCGTGCGACTGGATTGCCGGCCTTGCTTAGAGAACACCTGGCCTGCAGTCACAATGCTAAATAATTAAATAAACGGCTTCAGTAAGCAATGATTTAAGTGGCATGTGTGAAAATTGCCTCCAGGAGGGAAATAAATCCAGCCTCCAGTTCCCAGATTCCTGCGTTCAGAAGGAACCTACTTAGCTTGTTGATCATTTGCCATTTATTTGCAGTGAGAGAGTTGGTTTACTTGAGAGATTTTGTTTTGATAAAGCTGGAACTGCACAAATGACTATTATTCAGCAAGTCAGCTAGTCAGTCTCTCCCACTTCTCATTCCTTCCCTCTGTCCCCAGTTCTCTCTCCTTTCCCTCTCTCATTCTCTCTGCTCTCTTGCCTCCTTCCTTCCCTGCCTTCTGCCTTTCTGTCTCCCCTGTCCAAGATAGGCCCTCCTGGGAGCTGAGACACCTATCTGGACCTGTTAAGGTAAGGCATAAGATAGCTAATACTGAAGTGAGATGAGCAAACACCGTTAACACCAGCTGGTGGGAACCTTTCAGGATAATTTTTAGAGAAGGTAGTAGATGTGTTCAAAATATAACTTGAAGCCCATATACACATGCATACTCACCCCTAAAGTTTTCCTTCAGGGTTCTCCTCTTATATTTATGCACATGGTGGAAGGCACAGAGAAGTTTTGGGAGACAGTGTCCTCTGAAGCCTGTTAGACTTGACGGGTGTACTTAGCCGGGAACAATGGCTCCTCTCCTCCAAGCCTCCAGGTTTACTCAGGCAGTTCTGGGGCTTCAAGAATTCTCCTGCTTATCTAAAGCATGTCTCAAAAGCCCAGAATAAATTCCAGTGTTAGCAGTCCAGGTAATCTTTTCACATGAAACAGTACTGTTCCCAGGCCAGGCCCAAAGGCGCATTTAACTAAGTAGTGCTGCCGACTTAGTGTCACCTCAGTAGTGGGTCCTGACAGGAGGCCCTCTGACCGGAAAGGAGGTAAGTTGTGGGGAAGTCTTCCATAGCATCTTGCCAGAGAGGGGAAGGGTCCCTGGGGACTAGGCTGGTGGCCCCCACGCCTTTCCAACGACCAGACCAGTGGCAGTGAAATGACGAGGCTGCTGATGCATCCTGACAGATTCCAGTTCTCCTCCCTGTTTGGGAGATTAACTGAGGAGGTACTTCACACATGTCCTACCACACACAGAGGGGGATTAACTGAGGATTAATGTCAGGTTACGAATAATGATTTTCTCCATCCAGAGAGGAACAATGAGCTTCTGAGCAGTCTCTATCTCATTTGCACTTTTTTATTTCAGCCGCGTCCAAGCAGGTTTGGCAGCCCCAGGTGTAATCACCAAAAGGACAAGTCCTCTGCACCCCTGAGTTGGCAGTGGCTCTGTGGGGTTTTGGCTAAAACTACAAATTATAGAGCTTTTTACACCCAAATGGTTCTGGCCCTTGATAAGTTCCATTTTGTATTCCAAGAAGCCCTGAAAAGCAAGATAATTTAATTGTGTTCTGTGTTCTCTGATTGCTGCGGTCTCTTCAGTACACCTCTTGCCTGTCTCCCAAACCGTTCCTAAGTTCAGAGGAAACCCACTTTATACAGGCAGGTGTTCTTGACTCCTTGGGGCCATATCATGTTATTGTCCAGGTCCATGGGGGCAAAGTGCAAGCATTTGTGTCCCCCAGTTAGACCCCACTTAGCTATCTGACTGGATTCAGAGTGGGCAAACAGTTCCCTCTATGCTTATCCTGAGGTCATTCATTCATACATTAGCACTTCTTTTTACTCCTGATCCCCTATATTCCCCTAAAAAAGCAAAAGGTAGCAATGCCAATGTACTGACAGTAATAGAGATTTTACTGAAGGTTTTGGTGGTGACCAAGAAGACAGCACCCTCTCAGCCCTCCCGGACAACCCAGTCCAAAGCCCTCCCTGCACATCCCTGTCCTTTCAAGCTCTCTTGGAAAGGCCTGGGGTTCGTCTCCAGCTTTCTACCTCTCACCCTCCAAAAGCTCGTTTCCCAGCAGCTACTCAGGTGTTGGTTCTTCTCCTTTCTAAGCAAAATCCCAACGCTTTTCTTCTGTGGAACAATTCAGAGAGCTCAGTTCCTGACCCAGACTGACAGTAGGTCACCTGGGGACCCTGAGCCTCACCGCCACGTGTCCTTCTCTTCGACAGCATGACAGCAGGCAGGAGGGATGGCGTCCTACTCCCATGCCATTGGAAATGTGGTGCTCTGTGGGCCGTTTAGCCTCCCAGTCATTAAAGGGCCTTCCCAACGTCCTTCTTTTTGTTGGGCCCAGTGTGGACATACAAGCAAGAGGTCAGGCCTGCCATGTTGGCATGACGGTGTGAAGGAGCCAAGTGCTCTAAGAAGTGGTCATCATGAATTCTTCTCCATGTGTTGTGACCATTGCATTAGAGAAATGGTGCTGGCCGTGCTTACAGTGACGATGTGATAATGATCCGGCAGTGGGCCCCAACGTCTCACAGCACTGCCCACCTACAGAGTTCTTTTTGTAAACATAGTATAATTTGATCCTTTTAGCTTACCTGTGAGGTAGGTAGAATAGTACAATTTTGCAGATGCAGAAAATGAAGTTCAGAAAGATCAAAGGATTTGCCCAAAGTCACAGTATCAGAAAGTGAGAGAGTTGGGACATAATTCTTCTTTTGTGATTCTTAATCTGAGAGTCTTGCTGAAAAGGAAAGCAGCCCCAGATGTCCGGGGGGGCTAGGTTGGCATCATCAACAAAGCCTCAAAGTGTTCTCTTATTTAAACATAAATAATTTCACCAGAATGTCAACACCACATAAGGCCACTCAGTGGCCATGAAGGATCAAGAGGAAACAAAAACAAAGATAACTCTAATCATGTCTAAACATGACAAAAATGGTACCATGTATCCAAACCACAGAAATGACTAAGGCTGGCTAATAGCAGTGACTCCTGTTTCTTTACCATTATAGTTTCAACATTGCTCTGCCCTTCCCTATGTCCAAATAAGGTTTATTAAGATGCCAACATAAAATTACTCTCACTTCCTGACAGAATCTAATCCAGGGCAAAGCCTTGCTTCCTTGAACCCTGCCCGAAGAAACCTAACCTAAGGCCAAATAAATACTATAATAAGCCCTTTCTTCTTCTTGAGATTCCCCATGGGGTTCCCCATGGTGTGTGTTCTCCCTCAAGGCAATGAGCAGTGAACCCAACTCATCCAGCTACACTTGTGTCCTTGTGTCTTTATCCAAAAGGCAGTGAGGGCCCTGTCATTATTCCTTTTTTATTAATAAGTAACACTGTCTTGAAAAATAACTAGAAGGAAACAAAAGTGCTATATCAGAATTTCCTGGGCAATTTCAGAAAAATATAAGACTTCTGGACTCCAATCTCACAATCTTTTCTGTATGCATTTCCAGACCAAAAGATAAATTCCTTCTGATCTGCACTAGGTTCAGTGAGGAGAATTACACTCAGCTTATTCTGATGCTTTTCTGCAGACCAACTCTCGGGAGCCACCTGAACTTCAGGTATTCCAGTAGCTCCAGCTCAGCTCAGATGGACCAAAATGTCCCCTCTTTCTTTTTTTTTTTAGGAATTCTAACACATTAATCTCTTTTATTTTTTGCCTAGTACCCCAAACTCTGCAGTTTTCTGATTTATTTATTAACGCTTAAACTTCTGTCTCTCTCAGAAGATGCGACCACTGTGGTCCCAACTGATAGCATCTGTTGTCATATGAGGGATTGAATGAAATTCTAGCACAAAAGATTCAAAAATTTCCTAGGCAATTAAATGGAATATATTATAGCCTTTTCTGTCAGCAAAGAATCTGTATATTGAGGAAATAGGCTTGTCTGAGGTCAAACGCAGCCAGTGCACCGGTCAAGGGTACAGAGTGAGACAGATATAAACTGAATATAAAGGCACCCTTTCCGACAGTAGAGCGGGCCTTTTCCAACAGTAGAGCTGGCCAAAGATATGCCAGTTGCTTCAAAAGGTGGTGAGCTTTCCATGCCTTGATACACTGAAGCCAAAATCTACACGTATTTGACAGTAATTTGGTGGTTAGCTGAGGGAAATCTCACTCAAGCACTAGTTTAGAGAAAAGACATGATCGTTTTTAAAAGCATAGCCTGAGAGCGTATGATTAAAAGTAATTGACAAGACATGGCTAAAGTCATGAGACTGACTTTCACAGCTGGCTTCTGAAAAACCAATCACTTATATTAAAGTCTAATACAATCTTGTCAGATGTACATGTTCTATGAAAAGCTCTTTATAATTGAATGCAATGAGACTAATGTGTTCTCTTTCTCCTTTCTAGGTCCAAAAGCCATAGAAGCTTATGGCAAAAAGTTTGAAGTAAAAACAGTTTCTGGAAAATTGCTCTTCTCTGCAGATAACAATGAAGTGGTAGTAGGAGCTGAGAGATTAAGAGTTTTAGGTAAGGAAACTTTTATCATTTAATTGGTTTGATGCTACTTGTATATTGCCTAGATGAATGATTTAGGCCAATTACTTGGATTCTCTTAAAGCAAAGCAGATGATTCCCCACCCCTCACCTTGGAGCCTGGTGAATTCTCAAGCCGTGAGTCTTTGTGGACTGTCTGCCAACACTGGACATATGTGCTCATGACAGGAAGCATGATAGAGCTCATCCTGTCCTCACAGCCTGGCTATCTTGCTAGAAGCAGTCAAGACCTGTATATGTGGTAGAGATTCATACCTATTTTCCTTGCTGGATGACTCCTAGATTCCCATCCGAGCCCTGCACCTTCTTTGAATTCTAGGTCTTCCTCTTTCTCTAGGTACTCTACCAGGCTCTCAAACTTAGTAGACCTTGAGTGCCTAGCATAGGCACATACACACACACTTTCACACCTCATCACCCCTACCCTCAACTCTCGTACCTGTATTCACCCCTCTTCCCTCTCACTGTTACTGGCCGCATTCTCCTCCCCTCGGTCAGTCTCCAAACTTCAGCATCATCCTCAGTAGCACCAAGCTCAGCAGAGTGAGATGGAAGTGGCCATCCTGGGGGAGCCCAGTGGTCATGAAGATGCCAGGTGCAGAGGCTGTGAGCCAGGGACATCCAATCCCTGGTCAGGTTCTCACCTGTGACATGATCTGGAACAATTCCCTTTGCTTCTTGAAGGGTCTTGCTTTTTCCTAGCTGTAAAATGAGAGTTGTCTAGAGGAGAAATTTTCAAACCATTTTTAAAATTCAGCAACAGAAACTCTTCAAAATAAAATTTCATACCAAGCCCCAATAAATAAAATATATGTAAGACTAAGATTGTGCTGGATTATGCATGGGGCTTTTGAGGGAGAGAAGTCAGAGATTGGACTCCAAGCTGTATAGTTTCATTCTTTCCTCTTCTGTGCACTTTGGAGACCTCTTAGAACTTTCTGTTTAAAACCCTTAAGTGGACAGGCTTTGAAAAAATAATAAAGTCTATTGGTCACTTTCTGTGATCCAGGTACCACGTTTTATGTGTTACATTTACATGTCATGAACACCTTGAGAGGTAGGCCCCATTTCTATCACTCCTGTCTTACAGATGGCAGAACTGAGCCATAGGAAGGGGTGAGTCATAGGAAAGGGTAAGAGCCAGAATTTCCAGACAGGTATTTTTAATTCACAGTGCTTCACTCTGATGTGCTGTACTATTCTGCCTCCTCAAATTTGTCCCATTTTCTGGTGAGTGAACTAAGACTTGGAAAGGTAAAGAAGGTTACCCAGGATGACGCGCCAGCCATAGGCCCGACGCACAACCCCTTGCCTGGGGACGCCAGCCTCTGTGCACTGAACAGCACAACATGATGTCATTTCTAACACCCAGCTCTCACAACTAATGCTTTTCTCCATTATTTGTAGAAATGGCACTTCCCACATTAGTTGTAGGTTGGGAACACAAAAACCTCTCCTCTTGTTTAAGAGTACTTTGCTGCACCAGCTCTAATAATTGCCTAGGGGAAGAAGTGATGGTATCTCCTGCCAGGATTATTTTGTATAAATAGGGTTTGACACTTCCCATTAGTTCTTTGGCACTTTGCAAGTCACCTCACTGCTTTAAAATATGACTTTGCAGAGATGAGGATAATTCTGGATGTCCAAAGACTTTGGTTTAATCTTCATGTCCAAAACTCTATGATGGGGAAAAAGCCAGGAGGATTCAAGATGGCGGTGTGAGAGGTGACATGGAGAACTCCTCCCAAAACCACAAATAGTACAAAAATATAGTTAATTAATATAGCTAACCCTAAAACAGCAAGAAGAAAGAAGGCTGAACCAGACTGCATACAGACCTCATGAACAGAGCAGACCTCACGAAACAGGGTAACATATGAAAGCCTTAATCCGGTGGGACCCCAGCCCTCCCCCCACCCCAGCTTATCAGCAGGAGAAAGAGAAACAGAGTGGGGGAGAGGGTGGAAGCCTGGGACTGCTGAGCACCTAGCCCTGAAGATCTGCTTTGTGAGCAGAAGCCTATATTGTGTGGTGATCTGGAAATTGGGGAGCTCGGATGGGCGGATGCCTGGGAGACTGACATCCCGCCCATTTGTGGAGGACAGGATCCACATCCGGCCGCTCTGTGTCAGAGGAAGGGCAGGTGGTCTGAGAGGCTCCTACCAGCAAGAGGGCTGCTGAAGGGGTGGGGTTTGCACAGAGGTTGCTGCACGGAAGAAGGGAGAGCTGGACAAGGTTGTCTGGGTATGCTCTGCCCAGCTGGTAGGGAACTTTGAGGAGCTTCAGGTGCTCCATCCCCCCTACTGCCTACTCAGCTCCGAGGCCCCCCACTGTGACACACAGCCTGCAGTGACTTTCTCCTGGCCTGCCTGCACCTGCTCGCAAACTGGCAGTCACTGTGCTGGTGTCAGGCCAGCCAGAGGGAGGCCCCGCCTATAACAGCTAGAGACGCAAAGCACAGAGGCTTACACGTGTGCGCTTGGCCCACTGGCTCTGACACTGGAGACAGGCACCGCAGACGGGAAACAGGAAACAGATCTTTCCTCCCCCACAGGCACCAGCTCTGCTCCCCTACGACCCACAACCTCACTCTAGGGGCTGAGCAGCTCTAGAGACTGGAGTTTCTGCTCACTAGTGGGCACCACACAGAAATATGAAATGTCAAAAGAACATAGTTCAGAACAAAATCTCACAAACCCCACAAAAAGGACCAAATGAAACTGAACTCACCGATCTTCCTGAAAGAGAGTTCAGAATAAAAATTATAAACTTGCCCATGGAGGTACTGAAAAATATTCAAGAACTCAGGAATGAATTTAAGTCGGAGATTCAATCATTAAGAATTCCATATCTGAAATGAAATATACAATGGGGGATTTAAAATTGTATTAGATGTAGTAGAAGAGAGGGTAAATGGAACAGAATTAGAGAAGAGGAATATAAAGAAGCTAAGGCACAGAAAGAAAAAAGAATCTCTAAGAATGAAAGAATATTGAAAGAACTGTGTAACCACTCCAAACGGAACAATATTCACATTATAGGGGTACCAGAAGAAGAGAGACAAAAAGGGATAGAAAGTGTCATTGAGGAGGTAATTGTTGAAAACTTCCCTAATCTGGAGAAGGAGATAGTCTCTCAAGCCATGGAGGTGCACAGATCTCCCAATACAAAAGACCCAAGGAAGACATCAAGAAATATAATAATTAAAATGGCAAAAATCAAGGTTAAAGACAGACTTTTAAAAGCAGCTAGAGAGAGAAAAAAGATCACATACAAAGGAAAACCCATCAGGCTATCATCAGACTTCTCAACAGAAACCTTACAGGCCAGAAGGGAGTGGCATGATATATTTAATGCAATGAAACAGAAGGGCCTTGAACCAAGAATACTCTACCTGGCAAGGTTATTATTTAAAATTGAAGGAGGATTAAACAATTTTTAGATAAGCAAAAGCTGAGAGAATTTACCTCCCGCAAGCTACCTCTCCAGTGCATTTTGGAGGGAATCCTATAGATGGAAGTATTCCTAAGGCTAAACAGATGTCACCCAAGGGCTAGACAAAGAGTACAGAATATGATTCATAACATACAAAGAATGGAGGAGGAAGAAAAAGAAGGAAAAAAAAGTTTTAGGTTGTGTTTGTAATAGCATATGAAAAGACTTAAATTAGACTGTTACATAGTAAGGGAATTACCCTTGAACCTTTGGTAACCACGAACCTAAAGCCTTCAATGGCAATAAGTACATACCTATCCATAATTGCCCTAAATGTAAATGGTCTGAATGCGCCAATCAAAAGACATGGAGTCTCTGAATGTATAAAACAACAAGACCCATCTATAGGCTGCCTACAAGAGACTCATGTCAAACACAGACATACACAGACTGAAAGTAAAGGGATGGAAAAAGATATTTCATGCAACTAATAGTGAGAAAAAAGCAGGAGATGCAGTACTTGTAACAGACAAAATAGACTTCAAAACAAAGAAAGTCACAAGAGACAAGGAAGGACATTACATAACGATAAAAGGGTCAGTCCAACAAGAGGATATAACTATTATAAATGGCTATGCGCCCAACACAGGATCACCTACATATGTGAAACAAATAACAACAAAATTAAAGGGGGAAATAGAATGCAATGCATTCATTTTAGGAGACTTCAATGCACCACTCACTCCAAAGGACAGATCAACCAGACAGAAAATAAATAGAGACAGAGGCACTAAACAGCATATTAGAACCGATGGACCTAACAGATATCTACAGAACACTCCATCCAAAAGCAACAGGATACACATTCTTCTCTAGTGCACATGAAACATTTTCAAGAATAGATCATATACTAGGCCACAAAAAGAACCTCAGTAAATTCAAAAAGATTGAAATTGTACCAGCCAGCTTCTCAGATCACAAAGATATGAAACTAGAAATAAATTATACAAAGAAAACGAAAAAGCCCACAAACACATGGAGGCTTAACAACCTGCTCGTAAATAATCAATGGATCAATGAGCAAATAAAAACAGAGATCAAGCAATATATGGAGACAAATGACAACAATAATGCAACACCACAAAATCTGTGGGATGCAGTGAAGGCTGTGCTAAGAGGGAAATATACTGCAATACAGGCCTACCTCAGGAAAGAAGAACAATCCCAAATGAACAGTCTAAACTTAACAATTAATGAAACTAGAAAAGGAAGAACAAATGAAGCCCAAAGTCAGTAGAAGGAGGGACATAATAAAGATTAAAGCAGATATAAATAAAATTGAGAAGAATAAAACAATAGAATCAAAGAAAGCAGGAGCTGGTTCTTTGAGAAAATAAACAAAATAGATAAACCCTTAGCCAGACTTATCAAGGAAAAAAAGAGAGTCTACACACATAAACAGAATCAGAAATGAGAAAGGAAAAATCACAATGGACACCACAGAAATACAAAGAATTATGAGATGAAAAATTTCTATGAAAAATTGCATGCTAACAAACTGGATAACCTAGAAGAAATAGACAACGTTCTAGAAAAATAAAACCTTCCAAGGCTGACCCAGGAAGAAACAGAAAATCTGAGTAGACCAATTAACAGCAAAGAAATTGAATTGGTAATCAAAAACCTACCTAAGAACAAAACTTCTGTACCAGATGGTTTCACTGCTGAATTTTATCAAACATTTAGTGAAGACCTAATACCCATTCTCATTAAAGTTTTCCAAAAAATAAAAGAGGAGGGAATAGTCCCAAACTCATTCTACGAAACCAACATCACTCTAATACCAGAATCAGGCAAAGACACCACAAAAAAAGAAGATTACAGACCAATATCCTTGATGAACATAGATGGAAAAACACTCAACAAAATATTAGAAAACAGAATTAAAAAACACATCAAAAAGATCATCCATCATGATCAAGTGGGACTCATTCCAGGGATGCAAGGATGCTACAACATTCGAAAATCTATCAACATCATCCACCACATGAACAAAGAGAAGGACAAAAACCACATGATCATCTCCATAGATACTAAAAAAGCATTTGACAAAATTCAACATCCATTCATGATAAAAACTCTCAACAAAATGGGTATAGAGGGAAAGTACCTCAACATAAAAAAGGCCATATATGACAGCACACAGCCAACATTATACATAACAGTGAGAAATTGAAAGCTTTTGCTTTAAGATCGGGAATAAGACAAGAATGCCCACTCTCCCCACTTTTATTCAACATAGTTCTGGAGGTCCTAGCCATGGCAATAAGACAACACAAAGAAATAAAAACATACAGATTGGTAAGGAAGAAGTCAAACTGTCCTTCATTGCAGATGACATGATAGTGTACATAAAAACCCTAAAGAATCCACTCCAAAACTAGTAGATCTAATATCTGAATTCAGCAAAGTTGCAGGATACAAAATTAATACACAGAAATCTGTTGCATTCCTATACACTAACTATGACCTAGGAGAAAGAGAAATCAGGAAAACAATTCCATTCACAATCGCATCATAAAGAATAAAATACCTAGGAATAAACCTAGCCAAGGAAGTGAAAGACCTATACCCTGGAAACTGCAAGGCATTCATAAGAGAAATTAAAGAGAATACTTATAAATGGAAATTCATCCCATGCTCTTGGCTAGGAAGAATTAATATTGTCAAAATGGCCATCCTGCCTAAGGCAATTTACAGTTCCACTGCAATCCCTATCAAAATACCTACAGCATTCTTCAGTGAATTGGAGCAAATAGCTCTAAAATTCATGTGGAATGACAAAAGACCCCAAATAGCCAAAGCTATCCTGAGAAGGAAGAATAAAGCAGGGGGAATTACGCTCCCTGACTTCAAGCTCTACTACAAAGCCACAGTAATCAAGACAATTTGGTACTGGCACAAAAACAGACCCATAGACCAATGGAACAGACTAGAGAGCCCAGATATAAACCCTAGCATATATGGTCAATTAATATACAATAAAGGAGCCATGGATATACAATGGGGAAATGACAGCCTCTTCAACAGCTGGTGTTGGCAAAACTGGACAGCTACATGTAAGAGAATGAAACTGTATTACTGTCTAACCCCATACACAAAAGTAAACTCAAAATGGATCAAAGACCTGAATGTAAGTCATGAAACCATAAAACTCTTAGAAGAAAATATAGGCAAAAATCTCTTGGACATAAACATGAGCAACTTCTTCATGAACATATCTCCCCGGGGAAGGGAAACAAAAGCTATATCAAACTACAAAGCTTCTGTACAGCAAAGGTTACCATCAGTAGAACAAAAAGACATCCTACAGTATGGGAGAATATATTCGTAAATGACATATCCTATAAGGGGTTGACATCCAAAATATATAAGAGCTCACGTACCTCAACCAACAAAAAGCAAATAAACCAATTAAAAATTGGGCAGAGGACATGAATAGACACTTCTCCAGAAAAGAAATTCAGATGGCCAACAGGCACATGAAAAGATGCTCCACATTGCTAATCATCAGAGAAATGCAAATTAAAATCACAATGATATATCACCTCACACCAGTTAGGATGGCCAGCATCCAAAGACAAACAACAAATATTGGCGAGGATGTCGAGAAAGGGGAACCCTACTACACTGCTGGTGGGAATGTAAACTAGTTCAACCATTGTGGAACGCAGTATGGAGGTTCCTCAAAAAACTCAAAATAGAAATACCATTTGACCCAGGAATTCCACTCCTAGGAATTTACCCTAAGAATGCAGCAGCACAGTTTGAAAAAGACAGATGCACCCCTATGTTTATCGCAGCACTATTTACAATAGCCAAGAAATGGAAGCACCCTAAGTGTCCATCAGTAGATGAATGGATAAAGAAGAAGTGGTACATATACACAATGGAATATTATTCAGCCATAAGAAGAAAACAAATCCTACCATTTGCAACAACATGGATGGAGCTAGAGGGTATTATGCTCAGTGAAATAAGCCAGGCGGAGAAAGACAAGTATCAAATGATTTCACTCATCTGTGGAGTATAAGAACAAAGGAACAACTGAAGTAACAAAACAGCAGCAGACTCACAGAACCCAAGAATGGACTAACAGTTACCAAAGTGAAAGGGACTGGGGAGGATGGGTGGGAAGGGTGGGATAAGGGGGGAAAGGGGCATTACAATTAGCACACCTAATGCAGCGGTGGGGCACACGGGAAAGGCAGTATTTATAGAGAAGACAAGTAATGATTCTATAGCATCTTACTACGCTGATGGACAGTGACTGTAGTGGGGTATGTGGGGGGGACTTGATAAAATGGGGTCTAGTAACCGTAATGTTGTTCAAGTGATTGTACATTAATGATACCAAAATAAAAAAAAGTTTTTTAAGGGAAAAAAAATACTCCAAGATGGTATCATTTAAGAACTTTCCTCCACCCCACCCCACCCTATCCCATCATTACATAGGTAAAGGGATGGAAATTATTGCAGCTTTTGGTCACTTCAGGGCAGGTGGCCTTTTCTGTTGTTATTGCTTATGCTTATGATATTTCACTGAGAGAGCAATTTAAGATAAAGTCTGTCTCTCTCCATCATTAGGAACATTTGCTTTTTTATGTAAAAAATGTAGATAGGAAGCATCACAATAAATACCAAAGCTGCTACCAATGCTAAAAAGACTAGGAAATGACCACTCTACAAATCTTGCATCAACCTACTCAGTGAAATGAGCCTAGTGTGTTGCAGAAATGAGCTTCCTGTCAGCTGGGATTCAGCCATATGGTGTGGAATGAAATAGGCAATTTCATTTTCAGCTTAATGAGAAGTTTGTCTTTCTGAGTTGTCAGACTGCACCGGCTCCTGGGAGGTTTGAATCTGGATGCGTATTTCATGGTGGCATCTCACATCCCTGGATTTGAATCCTCGCTCAAACTTTAGGATCTGAGTAACCCTATCCAAGTCCATTTTTCTCTTTAAGCTTTAGTTTTTATGTATATGAAACAGAGAGGAACCATAAAGAATGGAAGCGTGAATGAATGACTGTAGTAAGAAAGATATGCAAATAAATCAGTTATTTTAGTTGGTAGTTGAGTAAAAATAAGTAGCAGAAAATAATACAGAATAAGTCTAAGAAGATTAATGCCTCTTCAAGATAGTAGCTTAATTCAATTGCTTAAATTCTTCTCTGGATAACCACACCCACCTATTCCATTTTTAGGACAGCGACTACCTTGAACTCACTCAAAGGACCTGAATAACATGGCAAAGGAACTAGAAGCCATACCTCGTAAAGAGTGGTTCAACTATCTGCAAAAAATGTGGGGGAATCAGTGTAGGCAGACTATGATTGCTGATCTGTCTTATATGTACATTTTTCCTGGGGAAAAGAGTAGGCAAGATCCATGGAGATGAGTGGCTGAGGGCATAGGTTTTATAGCACTAGCCTGTAATCCTGGTTTCTATCATTGGTCAGCCAGTGTCCTTGGATGTGTCATTTCACCTTTCTAGGCACCCTTGTACTCTGTGACATAGTGTAATAAGGCCAGGCTATCACAGAAGTTGGGAGAACTGAATTGTACAGTGTATGCAGATAGCACAGGGCATAGCATATAGCAAGCCACTCATTATGTGCTCACTACTGTAGTGTTGGTGATGGTTTCTGTTGGTTCACTTAGGCTTCAGGGACCCACGAAGTCTTAGTAGTTTTTGCATCCCTTATGTTTTGCATCTCTTCATGAAAGAAGAGAGAAATTGGCTTAGCACTGTAGGAATATTCATGTGTCTGTAAGTTTGGACTGGTGGATTTATTAGACAACCTGAGGCCAGAACAGAAAACACCTTTCCAGGCTAAGAAGTACTACATTGCCCATGTCACCCAGGTGCACGTGAGGCTGGTCTTACTAATTGTGTTCCCAAGTTGGATTTATGTAGTGTAGGGATGGAAGGTCTGGGTTGAATTCCCATAACTGTAGGGTCTCTGTATCCACTCACTAAGACAGTGGTCCTTGAATGAGAATCATAAGCTATGGTCTACTTGTTAGTCATGCAGACTCTCAAACCCTACCCAGACCTGCTGAATCAGAAGCTCAGAGTCCAGCCCAGCAAGCCCAGCAAGCTTTGTTTGAAGAAGCCCTCCAACTGATTCTGATACAGGCTAAAGTTTGAGAACCACTGACCTAAGACAATCACAATGCCACAGCTTTGCTGGAAGTGCTCAGTTGAGGTTAGGCTCAGCTTTACCTCTTGCTCCAGAAAGGCTACAATATAATTACAGCTAACATCTGTTGAGGGCTTACTTTGTGCAAGATGTCAAACTAATCATTCACCATGGATAAATGCATTTGATCCTCACAACAACCTTATGAGGAAGGCACTGGCTTATCACCTGGATTTACAGAGGAGCAAACTAAGGCGCAGAGTGATCTGAAAGTTTCCCAAAATTCCAGAGAGAGAAATTGGTGGTGTCAGGATCTGAATCCAGCAGGCTTTCACACTACCCTCGACGACGTCTATCACAGTCATCTTCAGTTTCTCCCAGCTCCACAGCACCCTGGCTACACAAGGAGAGGGAACGAGACCTGGGCAGCTGTTTTCCAGCTGTTCCTCTCTTCCTTGGCTTCTAGATACTTTGCTGTTCCCTTAGCCCTCCCGGGTCTCTGACTTTCCTCTGTTTCTTTGCCAACTCTTTTTTCACCTAGTAAATGATGGATTCACACTTGGTGTCACGTGGGGACCCCATCAAGGTTCAGCCTTTGTTTTTCTCTTTCAACATTTCTATAGGGAAATCCCACACTGACAGATTGTGTCAACATTTGCTTCTTTTCAGATGATCCCCAAATCTGCATTTGTCCTTAACTGTCTTCTCAATTCTAATTTCAAATTCCCAACAGCCTGGACTTCTCTGCATGGAAGTCTTTCCATCACACACTGCTTCATTACCTGCAGCTGAACTTAGGTCTCCACCAAACTCCATGCCTCTCAAGAACCCACTTCCCTAATTCTGCCGATGGGAGCTGCTGTTCCCCTGGTCTTCACAGCTTTGCTTTCATTCAGATATCAGGCCATCTTTCTTCCTGTGGGCATATCTCTGCCATCCTTGGGTTTTCCATAGTGCAAAGGTATATATTCAGGCCTTACACAGGAAAATGTAGGTTTACAGTCAGGCCCATCTGTTTCATTACCAAAAAGATATAAAATTAGTGTGCAAGGTAAGGCATGATATAGTTTAGCTTTAATTGTAGAACAAAGTTATTAAATATTGGACAGGAATGGTCTTTAAAAAGCAGCAAGAAAATGGGCTATGCAAAAGCCAGTGCATCTAAGAGGCATCTTCAATGAGACACTAGGGAAAGCATAATTTTGACTTTCATTAATGACCAGTTTCATTGAACAATGGATCAGACATTATAGTATTTATAAACAAAGTGTAATTATAAAGTGTTTTTCTAACTGTTAATTAGGTCTATTTATACTCTAGATTAGTTTTTAAATATGTCCTCTAGATACTACATGATGCTAATTTTCCGAGTTATATTATTATCAATTGAAAAACATTTTTAATTAAATCAAGGCATTTAAATTAGCCTAAAAATTTTAGAAATTTAAATGTGGTTGGTTTGGTGCTTTTTTTTTTAGGATGACAACAGATGATATATTTAGCTTTTTGAATTAGTTTTTGATGAAACTTTCTACTGCGGCCTAGCAGCTGATAATTATAATGAGAAGAAAGGGGTGTTCTTGGTAGGGTTCATTCATTAAATATATGTGTGTGTCTGTGTCATATGTACACATTTACATATATGATGTCTCCAAATCACTGCTTCTGGTGTCATAGAGATAAACATGAACATCACTGTTCCTGCCTTCTCAGGGAGCTCTCTGTCTAATAGGGGAATGAGACACACACATTTGAGATATTTGATATGTGTGTATATATGCAGATATTTGAGAGTCCAAGCAGAAAACAAGCTGCTTTGAAGGATAGAAATAAAATGACTTTAGAATTATAGAACCCAGCTATAGTGGAGTGGTATACTAGGGTTTAGAAAGCTGCTTAAATGAAGGAGCATTTGAACTAGATCTTGACTATGATTAGAGATATCAAAGCATATAGGGAAAGGGCAGGCTTGGTGAATAGAATAGCACAGGTTCATCATTCAGGACTCACTTGGTTATAAATGATATCAATTCAGCTCAAAGCCAAAGGTAGGAAGATTTACTTCCTCAGGTGGTAGAAAAGTCCAGCTCCAGGCTAGATTCAGCAGCTCAAGTAATGTGATGAGCATTCAGTCACTCTCTTACCATCTCTCAGCTGTTATCCAGTCTTATATTTTATCTTCATCTCTGATGGTGAGCAGAGAGAGTGCTTACCTTCTTAGTATAAAGCCAGCAAAGTTCTGTGTTTTCACTCTGACTAGACTGAGCTGGGCCATATACCCTGGTCCCTGAACTAGTCATGACCAGAATGATAAAATAGGCTGGTTAGCCAGACCTGGTCCTATCCTTACTGCTGGAGCTAAGGCCAAAAGTGACTGAAAGTGAGACAGAAGGGACAGTTATCATGACAGCTGTACATGATACCCTGAAGCCCAGGAATTGTGAAGGATAATAATGGGAGATACTTTCCAAGTTCTCACCCCCTTGCTCACTCGACTCTGGATACTCTGGCCTCCTTGCTTCCTCACCAAGCATGTTTTCCCCTCCCAGCATTTGTACTTAACTCTTCCCTCTTCATAGAATCCTCTTTTCCAGTCCATGCTTAAAGGATCTCTTCCTTTATGGCTTAAACATCACTTCATCAAAAACATCTTCCTTGACCACCTTATAAAAATAGCATGCTCCAGCCCTCACTGCCTCTGCCAGGAGTTGGCAAAGTTGGCCGATGGGCCAAAGCAAACTGAAACCACTGTCTGGTTCTGCTAATAATTTTTACTGTAACACAGCCATGCTCATTTGTTTAAGTATTATCTGTGGTTGCTTTCACACTACAACAGAGTTGACTAGTTGAGAGATTTCATATGGCCCACAAAGCCTAAAATATTTATCATTTGGCATGTTGCAGGAAGAAATTTGCCAATTCCTGGTCTGCATCTTAATTTTGCTTTATTCCTCTTCAGAGCAGTTATCACAGCAGGACATGGTGTGTGTGTACATGTGCGTGTTTACATCCTATCCTCCTTGAATGTCAGTGTCATAACAGCAGGAAATTTTGTTTTTCAGAGTCTAGAATAGTGCCTAACACATGGTAAGTGCCCAGTAATATCTGCTGCAAAAACAGATTGGAAGATTTTGACCATTGGTTTTATAACCAATCTGATAGTATAGAGAAAGGGAGGGAAGGAGAATTTGTACCCAAGTTAAGAGAATTTTTTTTTTGAAGAGTCATAAAGGCTTAAACTAGAATAGAAAGAGAAAAGAAAACAAATGGCTTTCCCATCATCTTGAAATAGCGCTAATGAAACTTGCAACTAAACAATGGGCTGAGGACCTGAACAAACATTTCTCCAAAGAAGAAACACAGATGGCTAACAAGCACGTGAAAAGATGCTCCACATCACTAATCATCAGGGAAATGCAAATCAAAAGCACAAGAAGATATAACCTCAGACCAGTCAGAATGGCCATTATTCAAAATACAAGAAATATGAGTGTTGGTGAGGATGTGGAGAAATGGAAACCCTCCTACACCATTGATGGGAATATCAACTGGTGCAGTCACTGTGGAAGCAGTACAGAGGTGCCTCAAAAAAACTAAAAATAGAAATAACATTTGACCCAGTAATTCCACTTCTAGGAATTTATCCAAAGAAAACAAAATCCCTGATTTGAGAAGATAAATGCACCCATGTTTATTGCTGCATTATTTATAATAGCCAAGACATAGAAGTGACCTAAGTGTCTATCAATAGATGAATGGCTAAAGAAGATGTGGTACATATACACAATGTAATATTATTCAGTGATTAAAAAAAAGAATTCCTGCCATTTACAGCAACATGGATGGATCTAGAGGCTATTAGGCTCGGTGAAATAAGCCAGGCAGAGAAAGACAAATATCATATGATTTCACTTATTTGTGGAATCTAAAAACAAAGCAAAACAGAATGAACAAGACAGGAGTAGACTCATGTACGCTAAGAAGTGCCTAGTAGTTACCATGAGGGTGGGGAGGTTGAGGGCATAAAGGGGCACAAAAATTCTCAATCATAAGGTGGGTTGGTCACAGGGATAGTAGTACAGCATGGAGAATAGAGCCAATGATTTTATAACATCTTCCTATGTTGACATATAGTAACTGCACTAATGGTGGTGAGGATTTAGTAATATAGGTAACTGTCAAACCAGTGTGTTGTATACTTGAAACTAATATATGACTGTATACCAACTATACTTGAATTAAAAAAAAAAGAACCTTGCTTTCACCCTATAAGCAGGATGCTTTTTTCAGTTTCTCTGGAATCTATTCTCCCCAAATTGCAATTCTGAGACCCCAAAATAAAAGGCCTCTGTTCTTTTTCAAAAAAAAAAGAAAACAGATAAAATGGAAAATGTTATGTTAATATATATATATATATATATATAATCTCACCACAATTTTTTTAAAGGGTAGTAATGTACTGATAATGCTACAACATGGATAAACCTTTAAAACATTATGTAAAATGGAAAAAGGCAGACACAAAAGGCCACATATTGGTGATTTGTATGAAATATCCAGAATAGGCAAATCTACAGAGATAAAAAGTAGATTAGGGTTGTCTAGGCCAGGGGATGTAGGGGACATGGTGGGGTGACTGCTAAAGGGTGCAGACCGCTTTTGGGGGTGACGAAATATTGTAAAATTGATTGTGGTATGGTTGCACAACTCTGCAAATATACTAGAAACCAGTGAGTTGTACACTTTACATGGGTGAGTTGTCTGGTATGTGAATTATGTTTCAATAAAACTATTACCAAAAAAAAAATGTGGACGTGGAGGTCAAGAGAGAGGGAAGTCAGGGATGTCTCTGGTGTTCCCCTTGTCAGTCAGACAGTTGTGGCATCGTTAACAGAAATTTGTAGGAGCAGCAGTAGGTTCAGGATCAGAGATGAATTATTCAGCTTTAGATGCATTGGGCCTTGCTGCCCGAGCATCTCTCCAAGGGAGAGGCCAGGTATCCACAGGGGAAATGCCAGCAGAAAAGTCCCCAAGAGAAGCACCGCTTAGGGGTGAGAGTGTCGCCCACACAGATTGAACAGATGGACTCCAGAGAGGAGATGGCCTAGGCAGACATCCAGGAGCAAGAGCTTCAGGGAGCTCATCAGAGCCTCACCCAGCAGCCCCCAGCCCATTGCTTTCTCTGAACAAGGCTCCAAGGCTGTCTACTGAGGCTGTGACTGCCCTCTCAGAGGCATCCCCAGAAGTTGAGGGCCTGTTCTCTGTTATGCTTTTCCTGCCTTTCACCATGAGGAGAAACTTGGGCCTTAGAAGTGACAAGTCTGGGTTGTGCCATACTTACCAGCCACGTGATATCGGCTGTGTCACTCAGATCAGTGAGGCAGTGTATGTAGGTTCTAAATAAACAACCCCTCCCCATTGCCTTTTTCTTTGCCTCCATCTTTTTATGTTCTTTCTCTTCCTTTCTGAAGTATCTCAACAGTGGGTGGAGAAGCATGAGAGAGACTGAAGAATTATAGTAAAAAGTGGAACACAGAGCCTCTTAGGTGGTAGTGAAAGTTGAATAATTCAGGCACTGATCCTTACAAGAGCTTCCCAATCTAACAGGAACATTTGGTAACAAATCGGAGGAGGCTGAAACCTGCCGGGGCCCTCCACTGGCTTTCTGATTTACTCGGCAGAGGTAATCTGCTGGGGATTCAACTATTTAAAAAGAATTGTCGGTTGTAGAGTTCTTCTCTGGCACCTCATTCCAAAGTTGTTTATGATTTACAGGAATGCAGGAATAATGTATTAGATCATAAAGATGTGTTTCCATAAATAATACAGCAAGAAAGCCTAATATAAGTCGCAGGTGAACAACCTCAACCTTAATAAACCAGAGATACTTAATGAGAAAAAGCACAATTCTACAGTAGGGAAATACTAATGGAGTTTCATCTGAAATCCTGCTGCAGTATAACTCTCATGATCCTCCAGAAAATACAGAAGAGCCAGTCCAAAGGCCTAGGTGGTCCTGCTGCCCATTTCATGTGATTGTACATTGGTATCATGAGCTGCTAAGGTTCAGGGTTCAGCCTTCTTCCCCCAGCTTGAAAGGTCGATTCCTGATGCAGGAGGAAAAGGCCTGTGCTGGGCCCCATGCACTTTTCCCTTTGGCAAGAGGGAGACGGAACGAATCTCAGCATGATGCACTTTGTCCTTCCCTGTAAGTGTAGCCAGCCATCCGGGCAGCTCAGCCTTAGCAGACGCCCCCACTTGCACAGCCACTGTCTCCCTCAATTGCACACGTGGGGTGGGAAGAGGAAGAAAGGCAGTTGGGGACATTTGTCAGGCCTCTAGTTTGATTAGCGAGTGGATGGGGTTCACTCTCTGGCTGCTTTCAAGAGAGCCAAGTCCAGCACTTCTCAAGGGAGGGAGCTGTTTGTGTTTATTTGTGGAACCAACACAGCTTTAATTTCTCTATCAACCTACAGCTCATGTGCTTTCAGGCATATGTTGGTTTGTTTTGATTGTCAAAGTTTTCTTCTTGCCAGTTAATACCAAGAACAGACTATTTCCAGATGATGAGATACACTTCTGCCAGGCCATTTTCAATATCAAGAGGCTTTCCATACAGCCAAGCTATATTGTCTCCTTTCTTATTAATTATATTCACTGAGGCACAATATTCTTAACACAACCAAAAGTCACCTGAGTTGAATTTTTTTTTCTCTGTTCACAACAGAGGCCAAGGGAAATGTTGGTATTCCACATTTGGCACTAGGAATTTAATGAGATGACAATGTGAATAAGAAACTCTCAGTGCACAGATGGGGGAAGGAATTTAACTTTATTCTCCTTTATTTGAGGGACTGGAATTTAATTCTGCTTATTTGAGTGGGAGAAAAGAACACTAAAAATACTTTCTTCAGCTCCAATATGCTTTCCCTCCCACCTTGCTCTATGCTCCTGCTCTGTACTACTCTTCTAATCTTAACTCCCCTAGGAAGAGTGGGCAAGGTGGCAAAGGTGAATCCAAACAAAAGAAATAGGGAAAGATAAAAGAGGAAATACCCGAAACCCTTCAGAGCACAGTATAGAAGCAAATGCCTAAGTTGCTTGCCTTTGGGGAAATAGTATAGGGCAGCAGAATGATTCTGTGGCTGTGGGGTTTGGAGAAAGACTGCCTAGATTCCACCCCTGGCTTTACTGGCACAGCCCTGGGCAAGTTTCTAAATCTCTGAAAGGCTCAGTTTGCTTATACATAAGAATAGGCTAATAAGAGTAACTATGTAAAATATGTAAAGTTCTTGGCATCATGCAAAGCAAATGAAAAATGTCCAATATATTGATGCCTGTTGCGGTTCTTCCACAAATTCCTTTGAAACATCATTTGTGTGACTATTGCCAATGGAAGGTCAATGCACGGATGTAAGGACACAGCATAAAAGTTCCTTTAATTCAAATATGTTATAGTCTAGTAGAGGTGTCAAAGTGTATACCCACTGAAATATTAAATAGCAGTGGAAATGTTTCATAAAAAGTTAAGCAGAAAATGTAAGACAGCGCTTGGCTGCAGTATGTGCTGAGAGGACTTGACAGTAAATGGAGATGGTGTAAGAGACCGGGCCTGCAGAGGGGCCTGGGGAAGCTTCCAGGAGGAGGAACTGAGGGAAAGTGTCAGGAGAGGAGGAGGGGGTGAGGTTGACTTGGCAGCTGCAGGGGAGTGAGCCACAGCCTCTCAGCAGGAATCAGCAGAACCAGAGCATGGCTTCGACTGACAGAGGAAGTGGGATGAGCAGCCATTGTCTGTTCCAGCAAATCACATTTGCATTTACCTTTTGGGAAGAGATTGTCATTATCACATAGAGGAAACAGTAATTGCTTACTTCCCCAAGCGCCTGAGTTAGGAGACGTCTCGGGGTGCTGCTGGAGTCTCCCAAGCTCTCCCACTCTTGGTAGTGTGCTGGGCAAGATGTGGCTGAAATGGTCATGGAAATAACTGATGTACTTTAAATTCTGTAGGCCAAAGTCAAGTATAGTTAGACACTTAGAAGTTATTTATGATGCAAAAACTTTCATGGGTCAAAAAAGAAGTGTTATCCACAGGAAGGTTCTTGACATTATTTAAGCCATAGTGTACACAGTTCTCACTTAAAAAGAAGTTCACTACTAGATCTAATATCTGAATTCAGCAAAGTTGTGGGATACAAAATTAATACACAGAAATCTGTTGCATTCCTATACACTAATGATGAACTAGCAGAAAGAGAAATCAGGAAAACAATTCCATTCACATTGCATCAAAAAGAATAAAATAGCCAAGAATAAACCTAACCAAGGAAGTGAAAGACCTATACTCTGAAAACTACAAGACACTCTTGAGAGAAATTAAAGAAGATACCAATAAATGGAAACACATCCCATGCTCATAGTTACAATGAATTAATATTGTCAAAATGGCTATCCTGCCTAAAGCAATCAACAGATTCAATGCAATCCCTATCAAAATACCAACAGCATTCTTCATGAATTAGAGCAAATAATTCCAAAATTCATATGGAACCACAAAAGACCCTGAATAGCCAAAGCAATCCTGAGAAGAAAGAATAAAGCGGGGGGAATTATGATCCCTGACTTCAAGCTCTACTACAAAGCCACAGTAATCAAGACAATTTGGTACTGTCACAAGAACAGACCCATAGACCAATGGAACAGAATAGAAAGCTCAGATATAAACCCAAGCATATATGGTCAATTAATATACAATAAAGGAGCCATGGATATACAATGGGGAAATGACAGCCTCTTCAACAGCTGATATGGGCAAAACTGGACAGCTACATGTAAGAGAATGAAACTGCATTATTGTCTAACCCCATACACAAAAATAAACTCAAAATGGATCAAAGACCCGAATGTAAGTCATGAAATCATAAAACTCTTAGAAAAAAATATAGGCAAAAAACTCTTGGACATAAACTTGAGCAACTTCTTCATGAATATATCTCCCCGGGGAAGGGAAACAAAAGCAAAAATGAACAAGTGGGACTATGTCAAACTACAAAGCTTCTGTACAGCAAAGGATACCATCAGTAGAACAAAAAGACATCTTACAGTATGGTAGAATATATTCATAAATGACATATCCAGTAAGGGGTTGACATCCAAATTATATAAAGAGCTCACGCACCTCAACAAACAAAAAGCAAAAAAGCCAATTAGAAAATGGGCAGAGGAGCTGAACAGACACTTCTCCAAAGAAGAAATTCAGATGGCCAACAGGCACATGAAAAGATGCTCCACATCGCTAATCATCAGAGAAATGCAAATTAAAACCACAATGGGATATCACATCACACCAGTTACGATGGCTACCATCCAAAAGACAAATAACAAATGTTGGCGAGGATGTGGAGAAAGGGGAACCCTCCTACACTGCTGGTGGGAATGTAAATTAGTTCAACCATTGTGGAAAGCAGTATGGAGGTTCCTTAAAAAACTCAAAATAGAAATACCATTTGACCCAGGAATTCCACTCCTAGGAATTTACCCTAAGAATGCAGGAGCCCAGTTTGAGAAAGACATATGCACTCCTATGTTTATTGCAGCACTATTTACAATAGCCAAGAAACGGAAGCAACCTAAGTGTCCATCAGTAGATGAATGGCTAAAGAAGATGTGGTACATATACACAATGGAATATTATTCAGCCATAAGAAGAAAACAAATCCTACCATTTGCAACAACATGGATGGAGCTAGAGGGTATTATGCTCAGGGAAATAAGCAAGGCGGGGAAAGACAAGTACCGAATGATTTCACTCATCTGTGGAGCATAACAACAAAGCAAAAACTAAGGAACAAAACAGCAGCAGACTCACAGAACCCAAGAATGGACTAACAGTTATCAAAGGGAAAGGGCCTGGGTTGGATGGGTGGAAAGGCAGGGATAAGAGGGAAAAGGGGGCATTATGATTAGCACACATAATGTCAGGGGGAGGGGACATGGCGAAGGTAGTATACAGAGACGACCAGTAGTGATTTTATAGCATCTTACTACGCTAATGGACAGTGACTGTAATTAGGTATGTGGTGGGCACTTGATAAAAGGGGAGTCTAGTAACCATAATGTTGTTCATGTAATTGTACATTAATGATACCAAAATAAAAAAAAAACAAAAGTTCAGTCTCAGTCAGCAAAAATTAATTGAGCACTTACTCTGGCCAACTGCTGTGCTGACCACAGGGATACCCAGGGCCCTTGCCTTTCTGGAATCCATGGCCAAGAAAGAAAGACAGATGTTTTAAACATTTACATGAGAAGAATGTGTGCTATCATAGGGGACTTACAAAATGTTATGAACACATAAAATTAGGAGACTCACGTAATCTTGTAAGGGAAGTCTCCCTGAAGAAAATGGTGTTTGAGACTGGAAGGCTAAATAGGAGTTAGTCAAGAGAAAGGGAGCCTGAGGGGCTGAGGGGGGGTGGCATGTATGAAGTCCTAGAGAAGCGTGACCCCTCAGAAAAAGCCTAACAAGTCCACCACAGCCCAGGGGGTCGAGGCCAAGGTGCAGAGTGCCCAGACAAGAAAAGAGATAGGCTATAATCATAATGGTTAACATTTATTAAATGCTTACTCTATATTGGGAATTGGTTACATCTCTTTACATGTGTTAACTCAGTTCTCACAACAGTCCTCTAAGATAAATTTTATTATTATAACTCATTTTACATATGATCAAACTTACAAAGAGGTTAAGTTCCCCAAGGTTATGTAGCAAGTTAAATGACAGAACTAAGATGCAAACTCAAATAATCAGACACTAGAACCTGTATTTTGTTTTTATAACACCTTTGTTGAGATATAATTCACATATACAATTCACTCATTTAAATTGTGCAATTCAGTATATTTTAGTATAAAGAGCCTATGCTTTTCACATATATCACATACATGTAGCTACAGATATAGACACATTTCTATATTATGTTTCATATGTATGTGTATGTATTTGTTATGCATGTATATGTTACACATTACACATTATATATTACATAAATATATAGGTAAATATATATACATAGATCACAATGGAGATGTGTGTGTATGAATCTACTATAAAACCATACTATTACAGTATGTATTATAGTGTCTATACTGTGTGTCAAATTAACGTATTTAGACTTAAGGATAATGAGGAGACATTGAAGGGCTTCCAACTGGGGAGTGAGAAGATCTGATGTGTGATTCATAGGATGCTCTGAGGGAGATCAACCAGGGAATGGGTTGGATAAATCTACTAATTATGGACTCAAATGCTTAGTAGTTTAATACAAAAGACATCCCAAAAAGAAAGGTATGCAGCCTGCTCTACAAGACTTGCAGTGCTCACAGACAGCTCTCTTTGGTCAGTTTTTCCTCTCAACCCAAAGGAAACAGGCTGAGCATCTGTGGAAGGTTAGGATTATCCCAGGTAGAGCACAGGCATGGCCAAAGAGCTGGGCACACAGTGTACTGTTCTTCCCACTAAGCTGCTTGACGGGAGCTGATCACAGATCAAAGCACATTTAAAGTACTTGTATTCTATCAGAGGCTTGTGAGAAGATTGCATCTAACTGAACAAAGGAAAGCGCTGATATGAAATCAATATGCAGAGTGCCTGTGAGCTATAGAGGAAGGTAACGTGCTTTTCTTCTGTGGCTGTTAAATGCATCTCAGCTGCCAAGGAAAATGACTTTCCCTCTCGACTTCCTCTCTGTCTGGCTGACTGGTCACTGGGGAGTGCTCAGACTCTAGTGCCTCAGCTGGATTTAATGAAGGCATCCTTGCATGAGAGCGTGAACAAGTTCTTCTGGCTTAATTTTTCCTCCCAGGACTCTGAAAATATCTCTGCTTAGCAAATTCTGACCAACGCTGTCTGGTGGAGCAAGGCAAGGTGTCAGGGCCTTGGATTGTTAAGGCGGGATCTCTACCTGCCTTTGAGACCTTATGCTGGAGCATGAGATATGAGAAATGTACCAGACAAATTCATGTGCAAGGCCATGAACCCAAAAATGGCCCAGAACACTGGAGCCCCACATATTCTAAGAAGAGGACTTCACTGGGAATTGGAGATTGGAGTTAGCCCTTGAAGGTCTCCGTGAGTGCAGTTAGGGGAATCGGGGGAAGCTGTTCCCTTTGGAAGGAGGTAACTTCGAAAGCCACTCTTACTCTTATGGTCCAGCCTGGAAACTGAACTTTAGTTTTAAAACTTAATCCTGTTACCTGAACAGTTGAAGGATAAAAAATGAATTAAAGGATAGGAGTTGAACTTACTGGTTTTTAAATGATTCCTTTCCTCTTCCTCTCTCCATCTTCTTCCTTCCTTCGTTCCATCTGTGATTTTCAGCCAGAGCAGTTAGAGCGGCATGAGAAGCTTGGGGCATCACTTCTGCCACCACAGATCACAAGTGGGTAACACACTAGGGCTCGTGGAATCTAAAGAACTGCGTGGGTGATCACCCCCTGCACAGGAGCGCTTAGTTAGAGCCAAGTACTTGCCCATTGTTTGGCTATCATTTTGTTTGATTCTCAAAACAATTCTTAATGGTACTTAAGATGGGGGCGGAGGGAAAGGGGAGAAGAAATCTCCAAATCTCCACTTTAGAGATTAAGAGCCTAAAGCCTGTGGAGGTAAACAGTTGGCCCAGCATTCACAGCTAGTAAGTATTTCTGCCCTGGTGTCATACTCTGACTAAGGGAGATAAGTCACCTATGCCTCACCCTTCTTGCTAACAGGGGTGCCCTGCTAACAGAGGTCCTTCCCCAAGCACCCCACTGGTTGGTGCAGAAAGTTCTAAGAGATTGACCATGACCTCTGAACACTTGCCTGTATTTATCTTAGGAGGCCGCTCTAAGGCAGGGGTTCTTTTTTTCTGCTGTGAACCCCTTTGTCAGGCTGTTAAAGAGTATGTACCTCTTCTCAGAATTATATTTTTAACCTATTATACAAAATGCCCAAGAATACCAAAGAAAACCAATGACACCAGTTATCAGCATATAAAAAGACATATGTATATGTTTTTGATAGTATATGTCTTTCTTTGTTTCAAACATCTGAAAAGATCTAATTGTAGGGCTAATAATTCCATCATTTAAAAGTAGTGATGAGTATAAATGATATTTTGAGATGTGTGCAACTTTACTGTAAAATGAATCTATAATTTCTATTGGTGAGAGTCCCAGAGTGATAATTACTATAGATTATTTTCTACATTCTAATAAAAGGAAATGCTAGATTTCAGTTAGAGATTGTGAAAATAATGATATAAGATTTGACCCTTCAAAGTTCACAGACCCACTGAATTCTATCCATGAATCCCTGGTGGGCATTGTCCCCAGGTGAGGTCCCCTGTCCTAATGGGACTGCTTAGCGCTTGTTATGTGCTGACTGGGTTAAGCTTGGGATTCAGCTAGAATATAACAAGAATAATTTCAAATGATTTCAGACTCTGAGCTGTCTGTATCGTTTTGTGTTTAACACCAGGGACCAGGTGAAAGTCCCCTGATTCATTCATGTGGAGCTCTGTCATGAAATTCTGAGGATGGGGTTAGCCTAGACCTGATACAGAAGGATCACTAGGACCAGGCGATGCTTCTTGACATGGGCAGTTTTGTCCCCCAGAGGATACTTGGCAACGTCTAGAGAAATCTTTGATAATCACCAGTTGGCGGTGGGGGTGCTGCTGGCCTCTGATGGGTGGAGGGTACGGGTGTTGCTCAGTGTCTTGTAAAGCATAAGCCAGCCCCCACAGACGAGAATTATCCAGCCCCAAATGTCAATACTACAGAGTTTGGGAAGCCCTAGGGCGAAGCTGTAGAGACACTGAGTGAAGTTCCACTGCAAATAAACTCGTGTATCTCCAGTTCTGTGTTCTCTGTCCCCTCAAGACATCATAGTCCCCCTTTTCAAGGTTGTAGATTCCTTCTTTCCCCCTCCATAGTGCCTGGCGTCAGGCCATACGCACAGCAGGTGCGCAAGGAATGTTAGCCACTGGTAAGGGGTGACCTGCTCTCTCTCTAACTTAGGGCTTGGACTCCAGAATAGTGGCAGTAGCAAGGAACTCAAGATGAGAGCTCTGCAGGATATGGCTCCTTAGAGTGGGGAAAACAGAAGTGACTCAAGCAGAGGTCTGAATCTCTGCCCCCCTTTCTGAGCAGTGATGGCCGACTTGTCTGTGAAGTAAGGAGTGTAGCAGCCTGAGCAAGACTTTCGTAATGGGAAGCTACAGTCCTTCTTGATACAGCATAAATTATGCCTGTGATACAGGATGGATATCCTTTCCTTATTTATATGACCCTTGAGTTGAAATAGACCTCAAAAGACATTTATGACATCATCGACATTAGTTAAGCACCTAATACGTGCTTGGCACTAATATGTTCTTAGCTTGTACTTTTCACATTTATTACATCACTTGTTTTGTTTTGTTTAGTTTTGTGGGAATAACTTTATTTTGTTCAGGGGAGTGGGCAGGTGTCCAGTCTCAGAACTTCTGGAACTGCTTCTTGGTGCCAGCGGCCTGGGTGACATTGAGTGCATTGAAGCACGCAGTCTTGCTCAGGAGTCAGCACTCTCCCACCATGACAGTGTTGCCAATCTGAACGTCCCTGAAGCAGGGCGTCAGGTGCACAGACATGCTCTTGGGTGCTTCTCAAAGCAGTTGCACTTGCAGATGACAGCACCTCGGCATTTTCATCTTGGTCACTGAGCCAGATGAGATCCGCCCTTGAATGGAGATGTTATGGGTACAGGGGCATTTCTTGTCAATGTAGGTGCCCTCAGTGGCCTCGTTGGGTGTCTTGAAACCCAGACCGATGTTGTAGTATTGGGGAAGCTTCTCTTTTTGTCAGTTTCCCCAAGCAGAACCCTCTTCTTATTTTGAAAGATGGTCGGCTGCTTCTGGTAGGTACGTTCGATCTGAATGTCTGCCATCTTCCCGACCCCCTGAGAAGGGGGTCACTTGTTTTTGATACTTCCCCACACCCCTTTCCAAGAACCAGGGGTGTTTCCTCCATTATTAAAACCTACTCTTGCTGGAACATAGGATAGGCTGCATTTAGAGTGGCAAGTGCCAAGTTGTGTGGTAAGTGCTAGGAACATGCCTTGTAGACTACCATAGTAACACAGGTGTGATCTCACTGTGGGATCTGTTTCTTTAAAATTCTGAGATGTGCCAGAATCAGTGGTATTTCCTTTTCTTCCTTTAAGGTTGATTTGGCCCAATCCTGAAATGATTCCTCAAGTTATGATCAATTGCATGATGGGAAGATGATTTCTGTAAGGTCACTGAGCCTCTGAGAGTCCTTTGCTCTAATGGATTAGGGGGATGTCAGCTTTATCCATTTAGTGAGCTGTTTCCATCTGTTATGAAAGTCTGGAAGGAGCTTTTGCATTGCCTGAGTAAGAAGATTCAGAAAAGTGACACTAGGCTTATTGACTTGTTAGTGTCCATTGTCCTTAAAACTGGACCTTAGGTTAGGATTTTGGGGGAACTTTAGAAACATGTGTAAAGAGAGTTTATAGACCTAGATGGAAGTTTTGCCTTTTATCTTAAATTAACCATATTTAGTTTATTAATCTGACTTTAGGGAGACCTGCTTACAAAAGGAGCAGCTTTGAAGGATTACAAGGGAGTTTTTATTTGATCCAGGGAGATTCCCTGGCCTGGCACCATTTGGCACTAGAATTTCTATTTTGCTATGCAGATTGAAAATATCTTTGACCTTTCATTTGGTCTTCGTGATAAACCTGGGCCACAGATTGAGCAATGAATTAATCCCACTTTATAAATGCAGAAAATAAGCCCAGAACATTTAAAAGGCTTAGAATCACCCAATAACTTTGGTGGGAAGTACAAAATGAGAGCCCCAATATTCAAACATATTAATAATAACTATGCTACAATACAACGTGTAATAGGAAAAATATTAAACAATCTGTTAAAAGACCCAGGCTCTAGTAGCCACACTACTATAAAGTTGTATCATTATTTGAAAAATCATAGAACCAAATTTTCAATATAAAAAGACTATATCCCATCTCCTACAAAGATGAAATGTCTAGAGCCAAAGGTGGCTTGGTTCACTTATCAAAATGTAGGATATGAAATATCTTGGAAGTTTAAAATGTAAAGGGGTATCTCAGGAATGTCTATGGCCAACTTCAGTAACTCATTAGTAACTTCTTGCTTAGAGAATGTATTTCTTAATGTGCAGAAGTTTCAGTATTTGTCTTCCTCCATTATTGATCAGAGCTTGGACTAGGGTTCATTTTTAAATAAGAGTTAGTAGAGAAATAATTGGGATCAGGTATTCTTAAGAACTTAAAGCTGATTCATATTGAAGCCAAATATCAACATGACAACTTATGTCTTTTCCTTCTACCATTCTAATAACCAAACCACAGAAAGGAGACACCAGGATATTTTGAAGTTGTTCACTTAATGAAGGAGCTGCATGTGGGCACCACATTTGATCTGATGGGGAAGAAGAGGGAGGAGGCAGGTGTCCTTGTGAATGGCTCCTAGGATAAGTCTTCAGGGGGAGGCCCCAGAACACACCTTCCTGACCTCAGTCGAATCTCATTATCAAGTCCTGGTGTCCTGCTTACTCGAGGTAGGGTCATAGGCAGATCAAGCAAGTCAGCAACATCACTGAACTATTCATGCACACTGGTGGGGGGAGTTGGGGAGGGTGTCAGTCTTCTTTCCTATATCATCACTGTGAGAATTAGGTAAGTTTCTCAGATATTGTACATTCTCAATTAATTAGGTACTTTTTTATCATTTTTAAAATGTGTTACTTCTCTTAAAAACCACAGCTTCCTCATCTGCAAATGAAGATCATAATATTGTCTAACCTGTGGGTTGTTACAGTATTGAACAACATACTACAGTTAAAAGGCCTGGGTGAATGTTAGAGTCAACCATTATTCTTGTTAGAAACTTGAATATTTCCTAGAAGCCAAAAGTTAAATGAATATTTAAAATACTCATGTAAAATAACATGCAAGAAAGAAAAATTCTAACTGCCTGATAACATATCAACCAGCACAGACTTGAGCAATAAAAGTCAAAGTAATACTGATAAAAGAATTCTGGCAAAGAAACACAAAATGGTGTTCTCCATCCAGTGAGTCACATAATGGGGAAAAAAATGGGCCAAGCATGAGATCATAGGGGAACCAGGGATTGCTGAAAATGTTTGAGACATAATAAGGAGGCAATAAATAGGAGGAGAGCAGTAGGACCACAGAAGAGGGAGTTCATGCTTTGGAAGAACATTTTCTCAAGGTTATCCAGCCACCCTTAGAGGGCAAAAGAAAGAATTATACTGGGAAAATCAGTAACATCAAAATCATAAAGTACTTTTCTGCATTTAGGGGCATATGACCAGATATAAACAAGCAGATTGGCCCAAAGAAGCAGGCAGTCACCTTCTAATTCTTAAATTTCAGGGGATGATAAAGTAGAACAGCTGAGAGAGAATGCAAAGGTATAATAATAATCCAGACCAGGGGTCTCCTTCTGCAGTGTGCCAGATAGTAAATATTTTAGGTTTGTGGTTCACAGGTTCTCCATCACAACTACTCAACTCTGCCATTATGGTGGGAAAACAGCCACAGTCAATACATAATTAAATTTGTACAGCTGTGTTCTAATAAAACTTTATTTACAAAAGCATATGGTGGGAGAAATTGGCCCACAGGTTGTAGTTTGACAATCCCAGACCTAGGCTATGATGCTGCTACTTTTTCATCATTCAGTTTGTGAGATCTGATACCAAATACAAATTCCAAAGACTGAAAATCTTTCCCTAGACTGTGGGAGCATGAGCTTGTTCGGCGCTGACTCTTCAGCCTCCTTTGTAGTGCCTGACACACATCGAATGATGGATGGATGGATGGCAGGGGGGGTAGATCAATGGACAGACCAACACACAGATGGACAAATTGACAGTCTGTTTCTAAACAAGAACATTATGTACATTATCATGACAGTTGACATTTATTGCTCTCTTACCGTGTGCCAGCTGCTGTTCTGAGAGCTTTCCTGTGTTCCTTCATTGAAAAACAAGGCTTTACAACAACCTGTGAGGCTGATGTTTTCATAACCCTTCAGATATTAGTAGTATGAGGGTAGTCCTGGACTTGGTAGGTGTTCAAGCTTAAATATGTCACTTATGCTTATCACCCCCGCTCCTTTTATATAGGTGATTATTAGAATTTAAAATGAAAATCTCCATAAACTGTAAAGTGATATTCAAAGATTAAGTCACTGTTGCTTTTACCCCAGTTCTGCTGTACGTGAACAGACTGAGGTAGACCAGGAGAGGAAGGCTTGACCCAAGTGTGTTTTGGCCCAGTTGGCTGTAGACAAATTGGAAAATATTAGGGCAAATTGTGGCAGTCCATAGATATTATTACTATTTTTCACCATTGTATCTCTGGTACCTAGGATATTACCTAACCCACAGCAGGCGCTAATTAAGTATTGACTAAAGGGACAAATGAAGGTATAAACAAACTAACAGAGGAAAAAACAAATGAAAAACCCATCTGCTCCAGCCCAGGAAGGGCAATATATCCGTAAGATATTCTGAGTATTAATAGGTCCCCCCAGAGACTGGGGTATAGATCACAATATAAAATAATGGGAAATGCCTGATCTGCTTACTTCTGCCTTGAAAGCTGAAACATTTTCATAATGGATCAGAAAGGCATTTTTCAGGACAACTTGGTAATTCATCTTTATTTCCTTGCATACACAGTGCATATCATTTAAAAAGAGATGCTAATGCATTTTCATTAAAGTGTGTGGATTGACAGCCTGGAATAAAATATATTCATAGATAGTATACCTTAATCCTGTTTAGGGAAAGGGAAGAATCACTGGCATCAGATTAGTATTGATTAACTGTCACTTGGATTGACAAAGCAGCACACGATACACTTAGCAAATACCCACATTGAGCCATAAAGCTGTGCAGACTTGGGTTTGACACTTGCTTATTTTTTTTTTAGAAGATAATCAGTTCAACATCTAAGAACTGACTCTTTAGCACTGAATAATTCAGACCTCATAGACACCGTTTTTTTCTGACTGTGTGACATAGGCATTGTTTATAGAAATAGAGGAAAGTGCTATAAAAAGCTCAGAAAGTGTGCTTGCCCCTGGATTGTTAAACAGAAAGAGAGAGATGCTAAATGCCCTCCTGGGTGTCTTAGGCCAATTCAGGCTGGAAGGACACTTGAGCATAGTCGATTTCACAACTATTGTCTAGTAGTGAAAATTGACTGGTTTCTGTTGCCCTGTGGATTTCCATTCGTATTGAGCAAGCACTGAAGTGGAGTCGTGTGGGAATAATGATGTCTCTCAAAAGACAGACTTGTCTGTAGGCTCCCAAGAACAGTTCTCCTTGCTGCAGTGACATGGAATGTTAGCAACAGTCATGATGCAGACTCCTCTGCCCCACAAGACAAATAATGCATTATTCAAGGTGCTTCCCATTTTAAGTGACAGAAAGCAAAGTTAATCAGGCTTAAGGAAAATATTTTTGAAAAAGAGGAAAGATGGGAACTTGCTCACTCATATAATTGAAAATTCCAGACATGGCGGCCTCTGGGGCTTTTAGCTATGTCTGTCCCCCTGCACAGGTTTCCTTGTGTCCGTTCTTCGGCAGACATAACCACAGAAGGAGAGAAAGGAACACGCTCGCCCAGGCAGCCAGACAACCCTTGAAAAGAACTGATTGGCCTGCTTGGGTCACAGGCCCTTGGAGCAAGCTCTCCTTCTGGGGAATCAGATATTTTGGTTGGCCAGCCTTGGATCACATTCCCTTCTGTGTGTTTGTGGGGTTTGTGGAGAGGATCATGTGATTATCAGTCCTAGTCGATGAACTCGGAGCAAATAATTGCCCTGGTAGCTAAGGGAGAGTGAGGGAATACTAAACAGGCAAGCCACTGTCACTGTTCAGTCTTCTTCCCTTGCCTCATATGCAGATGGGACATCTTATTTTAAAGTGTTTCTTCAGACCTTGTTTCTTGCTACCTCTTGAAGATTTGCAATGATGGACACAGTTGAAAATGAAACTTCCTTTTTTTTATTGCCTTGTCTTTTCTCCCTCACTGTATTCCCTAACCCTGGTTGAATACCAAACCAGAGTTTGATGCCTATTATCAAACAATTAAGAAGAGGAAATAGGAGCTCAAGACTGTTAGTTACAAGTTACCATGGCTTGGGTTTAATGTAGCAAAGTAAGTGAACTGGAGATGCCCACTGTCAGTCACTGAAGAACTGCCTGCTGAGGGCCACTTTCCCTTTGAAGTGGCTGAGCACACATAAGGCTGCTTACCTACTTTTAGTCAAGTTTTACAAGGTCTGCTTCAGGGAAACTCCTGGAATGCAGGTGTTGCCTTTGCACCTCACAGGCCAGGTGACTGACCTCTTTCTCTCCACTTTGCTCTGTCACATTTTCCGTTGAGATGCTACTGGTACACCTTTCAATGTGGCTGCCAGCCCCAAATCTATATTTGAATGTTACACGTGTGAGCCAGGGGACTAGTCTGTCCAAGTTCTTGTCCCAGCTCTGTAACTAGCTAGCTTTGTAAATGTAGGTAAGTTACTAGTTAACCAGCCTAAGCCTCCTATTTCTCAACCATAGCCTTGTCATGAAGGTGAAAGAGAGCCTTTATCTGTTAAAGCACTTAGCATGATTCTCAGGAAGGGTAACTTGTTACTGTCTAGTATGTGGCACTCCCTAACACTCGTCTGTGTGGCTTTGTTTCGATTCTCAGGCTAGAATCTGCTGGTCAGGTTGGACAGGTAGTTCAGACAGGACCACTTAGTTGGCCCTTCAGCAGGGAAGTTGCTGCAAGTAGGATATGCACAACCAAACGTCAGTATCCTGTGGAATTTTCCTAGAGGAGGAGACTTAAAATATGACTTATAATTCCCAAACTCCATGATGGAACACGGTCAGTCAGCCAGGAGTCAAGAACATGTGCTCTGCAACGAGATTCGCCTGAGTTTGATTTTGGTTCCCACTGTTGCTCTCTCTGAAACCTTTATGTGCTTTAATTTTGTCATCTGAAAATGGGGAGATAATAATAGCATGTATGTCTTAGGAGTGTGGTGAGAAGTAAGTGAGTTAATCCATACGGAGTGTTTAGAAAAATGCCTGGCAAATAGTAAGTATTTAATAGAGATCAACTATTGATATGACATTTCTTCCCTCAATGTGACTCTGAGCTCTCCCCATAGCAGTGTAGGAAATTCCATCTCCATCATGACTGGGTTGCTCAAGAATGGAGGAAGCATGTACAGTGTCAAGAAAATATGGTCAAGTCTGCTAATCCTTGGTCCATTAAGATCACCTCTCTCTTCACTTCCCCCACCCTGTGTGGTCATTAAAAAAGTATGTTGCTCTCAAATTTTACGCCATGGAGAGGGCCCAGGAATCTGTGCTGAGGTTGTGGGCCCCTGGGCCAAGGGGCATGGCTCTGTGCCCTCTGAGTTTTCTGCCTCCCTGGGGATGACCCGGTCCTCAAAAAACCTTAAATCTCTCAATTCTTCCAAATCAGGGACAAAATCGGCCTCTCCTTGGCTTCCTTTCAAGCTACTCTTCTCTTTTCCCTGCCCTGGAGGACAGCCCACACTCTCTCCATGAGAATCAGGCCCTCCCAAAGGGCACCAATAGCTCCTGGTTGAAGGCAGCTCTGCTTTTGATCCACTGAAAACCTTCCATCATGAAACTCAAATTCATTTTGCTAAGTGAAAGTAGCCAAACCCAAAACTCCCTTGTGAATGATTCCATTTATGTGACTTTCTAGAAAAGGCAAGTCTACAGAGCCTGAGAACAGTGAAAGCAAGGATTAAAGGCTTTAAGGGACAGACTGACTACAAAAGGGTAGCAAGCTCAAGGGAATTTTCAGAGTGATAAAACTGTGCTGTGTTTGCTTATGGAAACAGACATCAAAGAAATGCAAAGGGTCTGGCTATCTACTTAAAACTGAAGGGAGACAGAAAATGGGGGTGGGGGGAACAAATACAAATCAGCATTTAAAAAAATTATCAAGCCACAGACAGAGATAAAGAGATGGGTTGAGCTTGATCATGTCATGTTATAAAGTTGGGCTTTCTATTGTAGGAAACAGAAACTTATCAAAGGTGTGAACCAGATATGAAACCTGTTACACTTGGGTTCTGGAAAATTGCACTGACTGCAGTAAATTGGAGAGTTTTCAGGGGAGAGCTGTTAGAAAGAAGAGCTATTAGGAGACTCTGCACTGAGACCCCATAGCCTCAGCCATGCCCTTTGCTTTCCTGGACAAAAAGTGTAAGGCTATTACGGGGTTATAGTGATACTGACCGACTCAGATCTGTCCCCTCTGGAAGTTTCTTTTTCATTCTGTAGTTTTCCTGCTTACATGAAATTGAATTAAAAAAAAAAAACGAAATTTGGCCTCTTGTCTAGAAAAGCACGAAGACTCCCATGACATAGTTCTTGAAATTAAGTAGCTTACATTATGGTGAAGGCAAAGCACACTCAGTGAACCATCTCACAAGGCAGAATGAAATGAGAACTCATCCGAGATATCAGTTATGTATTATGGAAGCACAAAAGGAGGAACAATTAGTGGTAACTGAGAGGGGACCAGGACAGGCTTCCTGATGGAAATGGCATTCGAGCTTGGCCTGAAAGGATGTGATACCCTGGAAAGGAAAGGAAAGTGTTCTCTGGCTGAGAACATCATGAGCAGAGGCAAAGGCGTAGGGAACCCAACCCCACTTGGCAGCCAGTGAAAAGATACTTCGGTATAGGATGAAGGTACAGTAAAACTGATTTTCAAGTTTTGATCATTTAGCTTCAGGCAAAAAAGTTCTAAATGAAGAATATGACCCTCTTACAGGGTCAGCTGCATCTTTCCCCTTGGTCTTGGGTAGAATGGCATTGAACCTTAGGCAGGGTGAGTTAATGGAATTCTTATAAGGTAGCTCAAACAAATGATAAATAGGGACTTGGTTTTCTCCCGTACGAAGTCCAGTGGTAGACAGTTGTTGGTGGCTTAGTGGTGTCTGTGTCATCATATGTGAAATCCTCTTGGCCTTTGTTTGGAGGATGACTCTCACAGCTCCAGATATTACACGGATGTTCTGCTAGGAAGAAGAGTGGAACCAACCACATATGTACCTTCCTATTAGGACAGGAAAAGCTTGCCGATGCCACCATCACGTAGACATCTACCTACGTCTCATTAGACAAATCACATCATATGTCCACCCCTAGTTTCAAGGGAGTCTGGGAAAGTGATTATTTAGCTGGGCACTTTACTTCTGTGAATAATACTGGTATTTTGTTGGCAGGAGAAAATGGATATTGATAAATAATGTGCTGGTTGTACTAGTGATAAAGTCAGTGGATAAGGTAAAAATGACACAGTCAAAATTTCCCTTTAAATCACCTGTAAAGTGTGTTATTTCAAGGCTTGATTTCAAAATAAGTTTGTTTTCTGAAATTAAATCATTCAAGTTTTTAATGCTTTGAGACATTCAGCACTTTTATTAAAATTTCAGCTTGCTGGTTCTGTTTTCTAGTCATCATCATCATCTCCTGTGAATGACCTTATACGTTTCCCCAATTATTTTTTAGACACTGTTTCCCCATGGTCCTAATTAATGTTTCAGTTTCCTTCTCTATAGGAAAGCATCACCCCCTACCTGCTTGGCCACAGGAACAAAGTGTTCCACTTGTTTTCCAGGACCAGGAAACCCTTAAAATCATATTCCTGTTGTTTTCATAGGTCTCACCGGCATTCATCGACGCTCTCAGCCTTGATTGCTCTCACACTGTGAGAGACCCCTGAGAACTGAGGTCGTGACTGAGGAGGCAACATATCCCGGCTTCCTTCTTACCCTCCCTCACTCCTAGCGGAAGGGCAGGCAGCACCGATGCTCTCCTTAACTTGGACTCAGAGTTCACATCCATTCTTTCCCTCTCTCCGCACTCTGTTGACCCGATTCTGGCCACCTGTCCCGCAGGCACCTGGAGGAGAATAGGAGTGGAATGCCACATCATTCATCTCATTCATGGGACACACAGTACCTCATCTTTGAGAACCAAGGAGTCTCAGCCAGCTCTGCCATCACATCCAGCAGCCTTCTCAGCTTGTTGCTGAGACTCTATTGTTCATATACTGTCTTACTCAGAGGCTGCCTTCTTCTAGTGCTCCAACAATGTTATACAAAACCAAGGACTTGAAGTTACTTGTTTTATTGTGCAGTTTCATTTACTCTCAAATAGTGTAGTCATAAGAAACTGAAATGAGGTCGCTTGCTGCCTGGAGGTTCTTTTATTTTTTCCAGTTTTGGCTGAATGATACACAGAGTGTGAGTTCTGGTCTATTGGTTTCTAGAGTAGAGTTTGTTTAATTAAACTGATTGTCTCTTCATATCTTGCCAGAATATTTTTATCCATGAATCTTAAATTGCTCTACGGTTTCACATTCTACACAAATATTTAAAAAGTGCACCTTGATGGTATGGCTAGTTCAGCTAAACTGTTAGAGTATTTGGAAGGGAACAGGTCTTATTTTGTTTTTCTCCATTGTTAACATTCAAATTATTTACTAATATTCTTGTGTCTCTCTGGCCTTATCTTCTAACACTGTTATCAACATCATCTGTCTTATTAATAACTAATGGTACCTATCATTTATTGGGCACTCTGCTGTGCCAGGCACACACAGCACTAAACATATATATAAAATCTCTACTCATGATAGCTTTATGAGAGAAATGCTATTATCTGCATTCTACAAAATTGGAAGCAGGCTAGAAAAAGCTAAGTAACTTGCCCAGTATTATATTCCTCTTCATAATCTTCCTATGGAATCCTTTATGTGTTACACCCTCCTTTCAATGTACATATGTTAAAATCCCCAACCTAAATGAGCCCAAATATCCACACATGAGGCCTGCATTGAAGCAACTGAGCATATGTGCCTCTACCCAGCCTGTATCATAGCAGACTGGTGCCCCTGTATGTTTGGTGACTAACCATAGATGGATCTTCAATATTTAATATCCAGTATCCAATACTCAGCTGTCTTACTCTTGTCAAAAAGTGGTAACTCTTGCTAGACCCATTTTTTCACTCCCCATTTACTCCTCTGCCTGTAAGTCTGCCTCCTGCTCTTCATATAGTGGCTCCTATGATTTAATTGATTTCCATGTTGCTAAATTCCACAAACATTTTAATTCCTCCTCTTACTTCTCAGCACCAATAACTCCTTCCACCTTCTTGAAATATTTTGTACTCTTGGCTCCTAAGTTACCCCATTCCTGGTCTCCTTTCTGCATCTCTAGCCATATCTTTTCAGTTTACTTTGATGGCTCATCCTCCTATACCCAAACTTTAAATGTTGGAATCCCTTGAAATCCTGACCTTGGCTCTCATTTTACATCACTCTCAGCATTTCTTGGATTATGTCACCCATTCTCTTGGTTTTCATGACCATCTGCATGCCTATGACTCTTAAATCTATATACCAGCGGTGTAGAATTCTACCTTGAGCAGTATACCTTTGCACCCAGTTGCCTACATATACATCTTAATCTGGAAATGCCACAGATAGCTTAAACTCAACAGAGTCAGAATTGAACCTGTGGCCCTGCTACCAAAACCTAAACATCTCATACCCCTCCCCCCTCATGTCATATTTAGCATTAAATAATTTCAGCTCCACCTTCTCAATAACTCTCATGTTTAACCTTCTCATATTTTTTCACTATCAGTTATTTCAGCCACTATCATTTCTCTCTGGGCCCACTGAGATAGTCGTCTGGCTGATTTCCATGCATTTGCCTTTGATTCCCTAGAATGCATTCTATACAGAGTGTTGTCAGATCCTATAACTATTGGAATTATATTTGGTTGGAAATAACATACAGCCCAACAAACAGTGGCTTAAACAAGTCGGGTTTGTATTTATCCTGTCATAATAATTCTGGATTTAGTCTGCCCAGGGCTGGTACAGCAGAACGGTGTATCCCGAAGGAACTGAATTCCTCCAACCTTCCTCCTATCACACCCTTACTAGCATGGCTTTTACTCTCATGGCCACATAGGGCTGCTGTGCCTCAAAGCACTGCTTTTCTTCAGAAGGGAAAGTGTAAAGAGCAAAAAACCTTTTTTATTATTAGGCTTGCTTTTTTATTTGGGGAGATAAATAAAATCTTCTACCTACATCTGATTTGCCAAAACTGTGTCACAAAGCCACCGTTAGCCTCAAGGAAATGTAATATGCTCGGTGTTTTAGCCTCTGTGGCTAACAAAGGCGAGGATGCACTGCCAGGGCTCAAAATCTGAGGAGCCAGTCTGTAGTGTCTCCGCCATAGTATTTAAAAAATATGTATCTGCTCATAGCATTCCCCTGTCTGTAGCCTTTCAATGGATTCTTTTTCATCTTGTGATAAGATTCTCAAACTTGAACGTGGCCTACATATTCCTATGTGGTCTTGCCTTTGACTTCCTCAGCAATCTTATCTTATGCCAGTCTTGCTCTCTCCACTCCGGCTATACTCACCTCCTTACCATGCCCGAAAGCGGTGCTGCCTCTTTGAGCTTTTCACCCATGGCCTCCTTCCTGGTGGGCCCCTCCACCTGCCTCCATCGAAACCATCGCTTTGCCTGACTAACTCTTGTTCCTTCAGATCTCAGCGGAGCCTCATTTCCCCAGAGAAGCCTTCAAAGACCCTCCATGTGAGGACAAGCCACCCTCTCCGTGCTCCATCCAGTCCCTGTCCTACTTCATACTATTTACACAGTGTTTCTCAGCCATTTTTTCAATATCATCCTCCTCAGGAATCATTTCAGGCTTTTATTTTCCCTAATCACCTTCCTCCCAGGTCTATTATTGATCTCTTTATGTGTGTACATATATCTGTGCTTTATACACAGATTGAGTCAGATTTATTTTGCAGTCCAAGAACCAATTTTTGTGCCCTTGGGGTGACCCAAGGCCCCAATGAGAATGCATGATTTATAATAATTGCCAGTAAAGAAACAACTTTAAATTCATTCTCCAATATCTGTCTGTCTAGTAATAATAAAACTCCATAAGAGCAGATATGAAATTTTCACCCTCAGTATTGCCTTAGCATTGTGCATACTCATAGTAAGCAATTGTTAAGTATTTGTAGATGCTGAATATGACAACACTTGGAAATAGCTAGAGATTTAATATATATTTCAACTTTTTTATTCATTTGTGATCCCACAAAGAGGAAAATCTGAATCTGTTTTCCTCACAAAACCATTGATGGAATAGGACCTCCATAAATAGTTGTTAAATAAATTAATTTAGGTTAGGAGAATTTGTCTTAATTCCTCAAAAGAAAATATTTGGTATGTATCCTAGGAACTGCTTGTACTGACTACAGATGTTTTGCATTAGCAGTTTATTAAATGCCACGAGCAGCCAGGGAGACATCAGCAGCCTGGGATTAAATTACATCAAGTGACTTTTCCCATTCACAGTTACTGTCTCAGATCTGTGTATTGCTCATGTTTGGGAAGGTTTTCAGGGGCTGACAGCCATCTGCAAAGTGCTTAATCCCGAAACTGGTGCAGACTCTGCAACCTCACTGATGACTCAGTTTCTTTTTAAATCCTAGATGAAACATACCCAAATCACTTCCTTAAAAATAATTTTTCACTGCCTATTACTGTTAGGAGAAAGCCAAAAGTTCATCTTAGGAAATAAACAGAACACCACTGTTTCTGAGGAATTTCCTGTGACCAGTTTTCCCCAAATTCCCTCTTATAGCTACTGTAGACAACATGCTATAAAGGAGATTCATTTTCAGAAAATTGGGTCTTAGACATTAAAGAATACTTAAATATCAAAATGTACCCATGTCCACTAGCCTGGATTTACACAAGCAAAATCCTTATCTCATGTATTTTAGAAAGATTTTAAATAATGGGAGATATATGAATGAGTATTTAGCTAAAAGTTTGGAGCAACCAGAAAATTATCTTGCACAGAAGACAATGTTCATGATTCAACCATTTGTAACATTATTTATAGTTTAAAAAAATATTGCTTGAGCACTATTTACAATAGCCAAGAAATGGAAGCAACCTAAGTGTCCATCAGTCGATGAATGGATAAAGAAGATGTGGTACATATACACAATGGAATATTATTCAGCTATAAGAAGAAAACAAATCCTACCATTTGCAACAACATGGATGGAGCTAGAGGGTATTATGCTCAGTGAAATAAGCCAGGTGGAGAAAGACAAGTACCAAATGATTTCACTCATCTGTGTAGTATAACAAAGCAAAAACTGAAGGAACAAAACAGCAGCAGACTCACAGAACCCAAGAATGGACTAATAGTTTCCAAAGGGAAAGGGACTGGGGAGGATGGGTGGGAAGGGAGGGATAAGGGGGAAAAGAGTCATTATGATTAGCACACATAATGTGGGGGGACGGGACACAGGGAAGACAGTATAGCACAGAGAAGACAAGTAGTGATTCTATAGCATCTTACTATGCTGATGGACAGTGACTGTAGTGGGGTATGTGGTGGGGACTTGATAATGGGGGGAATCTAGTAACCACAGTGTTGCTTATGTGATTGTACATTAATAATACCAAAAAAAATACTGCTTGTCAATACACAGACTTAATTTAAATTTTCTTTGTCATGTTGCCTGCACCTTCACAGGAAAAATATAGTTGGATTCAGAACAGTTTCTTTTAAGTAAAGGCAATCTCAATTACAATTAAAATACCAAATATGACAACAGCTGGGTTGTCCTGCACAAGTGTAAGGCTGCCATGAGCACCGCTGGCTTTCAGTGTAATGTCTTGGCTCTAACCATCCATTTCAGCTCTTGCCCTGGGCAAGCTAGTCACCTTCAGTCTCTCTCGGGTCCAAAGCATCACCAGATGCCATTGATTTTTCTCCTAAACATCTCCTAGCCTATTAGCTCTTCTCCGTTCTCACTGCCAATTCTCTAGTCCAACCTACCACCATCTCTCCCCCTGCCTCATCTTGTCTATCCTGCCCTCCACGAGTGTCATTTGCATGACTTGACTTGGTGTCCCAGTCCACTCTGGCTGCTATTACAGAGCCTTAGAATGAATGGCTGAACTCATGGAAATTTATTGCTCACTGTTCTGGAAGCTGGAAAGTCTGAGATCAGGGTGCCAGCATGGTGGGGTTCTGCTGAGGTTAGGGTTTCCCCACATGATTGTGGGGGGACACAAACATGCAGACTATAACATGCACCCATCGTGATCTCTGAAAAATGCCAACTTAATCAAGTCAGATCCCTGCTTAAAACCTTTGCCGTGGCCTACAAGGTTCTAATTTACCCAGGCCAACCAACCTACCTCTCTAATGTCATCCCATGCTACTGGCCTTTGTGAATATGGTCTGTCCACACTGATCTTTCTTAACTTCAACTTCCCAGCCCTGAGGTCTGTGTATTATCTTTTCCACTGCTACTTCCCCCCTTAGTTCGCGCCTAATCATTTAATGAATATTTGCAAAACTTCACTTTCTCAGGGAGAAACTTGCCTGCAAGAACCAGGTTATGATCCCAAGTTATATGCTTGACTTTCCCTTCAAGTCTTTTTCACTATTTGTCACTATTGTATATTTTTACTTGTGAGATTGTTACTAATTAACTAGTCAGTGTACACTACTAGAGTGTACTGTACTCTTCTAGACTGTGGACTCCGTGTTTCTTTGTTACATCTCTAGGGCCTTCTGCTCAGGACGTATTTGTTCAATTAATTATTGGGTTTTTCAAACCCACCATGCTCCTCTCTGGATCTATTCATCCAACCTGGTCATCTGGAAGACTGAATTGCAGGGCTGGAAGTAGCCTTATAGATCATCTAATCCCCACCCCAACTTTGTATAAGAAATGTGGAAAAAAGACTAGAGGGCAAATTGCCAAAGGTCGCATAATGTGCTTATGTAAAACTGGCACTAAAAATCAGATCTTTGGTTTCCCAGTTCTCTGCTATTTCAGGAAATCAAATCATCCTTCTCTCATTGTCTCATCACCATTTTTTAGATTGGCATCCTTTCTCTAATATATAATCTAATATTGGATATAAATATATCCTTACCAAGTAAAATATGGTTGCTATCTAGGGTTGTCATTCAGGTTATACCTACTCAAGCAAGATGAATTAGGTAAATTAAAATGTTTGGACTTCAAACAGTGGCCATCAGATATTTTTAACTCTGCATTTTGAACCTATTGAATATTTTTGCCCTATGGTTTAAACCCAAAGATGATTTTTAGTCTGTGTTCATTAATACAAATGCATTAATCATAATTATGTCAATAATAACAGTACACTTAAATCATTTCTGGCCTTTAAACAGTTTTTCTTGAAATCATCATCTATAAGATCAGTTTTTATCCACATATAAAAAAGATTCGATTCATCATACATTTTGTCTCTAATTTTACTACTTATAACATATAATAGTATTTTTTATTTTGTGTCTAAAGTTTCTCTCAAGACCAATTGTCCTGTATCAAATTTTGAGGATCTAAAATCTCCTTTCAGCATTTAGTTCATGGCTGTATTTATCATGTATAGGCTAAGGTGCTTTAATGTTTATTATTTTTTATAAAATTGAACTTCCCTGGTCAATTTTGGAGTTTCAAAGGATTACAAACAAGGTTTTTTGCTTTTTCAGTTAGTTGCCTCTGTAAGAAGGTTTTCCCTCTATTATTTTATCTCTTAGGAAGTTTATTTTCTGGTAATTTTTCTACTAATGAAATACAGTTTGAGTTGGACAGAAGTCTGTTTGCCTTTATTTCTTCTTTAAATACTCAGAAACATTTAATCAATTTTCTTTGATATTCCAGGATTGCTCTGTTTTCCTGGTAGGGAATGAAGGTGGCTAAGGACAGCTGTTCTGATTAGATTGTTATCTTTTGAGATTTTAGGTTTAGGAAGGGGGAACAATTTAGCTCTGACGCCTCTCACCCCATCATTTTACAGTTGAGAAAATCAGGGGTTGTAGAGGTTGTCTGATTTGCCAAAGCTCACATAAATAGGACTGGATTTCAAGTCGTTTGAGGGGAAAGCACGACCAAACTGTGCTCTGAACTTGAGGGCACTCCCCAGAGAGAAGCTGGCTTGTGTTAGTTACTGTGGCAATGGAGTGAATTTGAAATTTTTGGACAAGTTTACCCCCTACCTCTGCTTGTAGGAAAAGAGCTTCTGAGCTGATCTTTATGGTGATTCAAAGTACTTTAGATAGATCCTGTCACATGCTTTATAAGTTCCTAATTGATTGTGTGGAATTAAGTTCTTGAGCAGAGAACCAGCTAATGGAAACACATTGAGGAAATCATTTTTGAGGGACATAAATGGAGCCTAAAATAAAGCTGAAATGGCTTTATGGATTTTTCACCCAAACTATTTATGAACATTTATTGCCAGTAAATTATACTGTGTCAAAAGAAGGAATCAGTAGGTATGGCTTTAATAGAAACCTTTTTGAAATAATAAATTGAGAATAAATTTATTATCTAAGAATGGATAGAGGATGGGATAGGGGAATTCATCCTGATGGATGGTTGTCCACTCTGCAGCTACTGGGAAAGTAAAACATGGTGTGAAAATCAGAAGCCTGGGGGGACTTAGAAAGAAATGGTCTTTTTAAAAATTACAAATATCTCATCTTGTTGTATCAATATCTCTGGGAATTGTTTTTAGAAGAGGAACAATGGCACCCTTAGTGTTACTTTGTTCAGACCTCATGAGAAGATGAATAAGTAGAGGGTGATTTAGCCTCCTGAAAGAGACAGCCTAGAGGAGTGGGCACGGGCATTGGTTCCAGAGCTGGGAGATGGCAATTCAAATACTGGCTTCCCCTCTTCACTATGTGACCATAGGAAAATTTTCTCACTTCTCTGAATCTCAGATTCTGCATCTATAATAACAGATACGAATAGTCCCTACCACACAGAATTATTCTGATGATCAAATGAAAACAGCTTCAGCAGTTTCCAGTTCACAGTTAGTTGTTTTTAAATGTCGTTTTTTAAGAATCATACAAGACCTGGATAAGAGGAGGACAGAATATGAATACTTCAGTACTCATAATAGTATTTTATTAACCATCATCTGCTGATTACTAATGTGCAAGAGATCTCATTTAATTTCCCAGAATTCCTAGGAGATGAAGTTTTTATCAATATCCCTTCTTTTCAGAAAAAGAAACTGAGCATCAGAGAGATTGGGTTTCATGCCCAAGGTCACTTGCATGAAAGATGAGTGGTTTTGAGAGATTTTGCTACTTTACCCTGAGAACTCACAACTATGGATCTGTCCTCCAGTAGGTATGACATATATGGGCCCCTGAGGACAAAGTCCAGCAAAAACAAAATCAAAGGGATTTTGTGTGGATAGTGGAAGCTAAGGGAGCATGAATGTCTTGCCCTTTACTTCCATCCTACAACCAGAGCCTGTCAATCACCCATCTTTTCTGCCTATCAGAGCCCAGCCCTTCTGATGGTTGCTGGCTTGCCATTTAGCAGGTGTCATACTGGCCTGGCATTGAGAAAACAACACTCTAAGGCACAGTGGCTAAAAATGAGTTCTAGAGTCAAATGCCTGGATATAAATCTCAGCTCTAGCACTCTGGCCATGGGCCTATGAGCACCACATGCTTTTAGCCCCTTATTTATAGGATAATCTAGTTCCCTGGTCTCGGGAAGAGATCACAAGCCTTTTGATCTCATTTTACTTTAAAGAAGTATTTGTATTGAGCCCAAATGGCAATCTTTTATTAGCATAGCTCTTTTATTTGAAGAGGTACAGTAAAAAAAAATGTTGGATTGTGATCTTGGACATTCATTTAAGATGTAATATAATACAGAAGGAGTTCTCTATTAATAAATGAATCCTCCCTCAGTAGTAGCAGTACCAGGTGGAAATGAGTTCAGTAGGAGCCTTGGGAACCTAAAGTTGAATCCATATGCTGTATGGACCTTGCACCTGCTCACACAGAGCCTAAGACCTAGTTGAAGAGATGGGATGAATGTCTTCAAGGTAGAATAAAATCACAGGTAGTGTGTGTTCAGTACCAAATGAGTGTTGTGATCATTTTACAAGTATTTGTTTGAGTGCCTACACTGTGCTAGACAATGGGGATACAACAGGATAGGCACATTCCTTTAAGACACACAGCAAATGCTGTTACAGTTCTGAGAAAGCTGAGGACCCAAGCTCAGGTGTTCAAAGGAGGTTGTGCTCATCCCACAGACATATGGGTGCCTGTAAAATGTGAGATGACTTTACTCTAACCTCCTTCCCCTGCCCCAGAATTGCTTTAAAAGGGTAGCAGTGCTGAGGGCCACTGGCTCCAGTAGACTCATTCCTTCTTGAGCCTAATATAGCCAGAAGTAAGAAGGACAATAGCAAATGGGTTTTGTCATTGGATCTGACAAAGAAACAGACTCAGCACAAAGTTTGGATAGAACAAAGAATATGAGGCTTTTGAGGTTGATTTTACATAAAAAGTTCCATTCCTCATTTTTGGATAGTACGTCTGACTAAATGTAATATATTTTCTATGTGCACATTTTTTGCATTGTCAAAAGTTGTAAAACAGGAATTCTTTGAGAAGAGGCAATTGCTCTTTCCATGGCAGTTTTCATAGAATTCTTAATAGAGGAAGGGGAGATTTGAGCTAGGACTAGAGTGTATACAATATAAACCAACTGAAATAACTGCCCTTACCTTATTGAGCCTTATAATTGTTCCTTTTAATCACTTGTTTAAAATAGATAGGTTCAAATGGCTAAGAACTAAGCATTCCTAAGAATGTCATAGGGAAGCCCCTGTTAACTACAATGGTGACAGATGGGAGTTGTCCAGTAACAGTTTTGAAATGGTCCTGAGAGGTGGCTGAGGGCAGGCTCTTGGGTCTCAAACAGCCTAGAGCCGATCCCAATGGGTCACTGACTGTCCTGTGAGTTCTGCAGACCTGTTTCGTCCACTAGGAGCCTCCACAATGCCTATGGCCTAGGTGCTTCTCCAACAAAGCTGTTGGAGATGTGGAATGCATACTATGCAAAACCAAAATGTAATACATGCATGACAAAAGCTACATTACAGTCTATGATCCAGCTCGATTTTATGCAGTTATTGAATTAGTCAGGGTTCTTCAGAGGAACAGGAGAAAGATTTATTATAGGAAACTGACTCATGCAATTATAGAGGCTGAGAAGTGCCACTGTCTGCTGCCTGTAAGATGGAGACCTAGGAAAACTGCTGCTATAATTCAGAGTCCAAAGGCCTGAGACCCATGGAGCCAGTGATGTAGATTCCAGTCCAGGTCTGAAGGCCTAGGAACAAAGAGCTGAGGGCAGGAGAAGATCGATACTGCAGCTCAAGCAATCAGGCAGGAAGGGCCCAATTCTTCCTTCCTCCACCTTTTTATTCTATTCAGGCCCTCACTGGGGAGGGCCAACTGCTTCACTGAGTGTGCCAGTTCAAAGACTACTGTCACCTGGAAACACCCTAAATAATGTTTAACCCAATATCCGGGCACCGCATAATCCAGTCAAGTTGACACATAAAATTAACCATCATACTTCTAAAGACTACAATAAAGTTTAAATCACAAGAGCAAAATAAATAATATATGTATAATAAAACAATGAAAATTCTTATGGGATTTACATCAAAAAAGTTCTATTTAATGGGGACTATGGTTACATTTTGATATACTGGAAATGATGTGGTTTTAGGTTTATTTGAAGAGTAAAACTGCCTATGGTCACAGAAAGATCTTAATATCCCCATGCTAAATGCGTCTATGTAACTGCAACTGTCAATTTTATGGGGTTGTTTCAGGGAATAAATGAGCTAGTAAATATAAAACATATAAGATGGTTTTTAGCACATAGTAGTGACTCAAAATGTTAACTTAGGTCACTCATTATTATTCACCAAGGTGTTCCTTAATGACTGTATATAATGTTAAGTCAAGCCATTATTTTCTGATTGCACTTGCAATAGTCTGTTACTCATATCAAAAAGATCAACTATTTCTATAGTTGCTACAAAAATAAAGAAACCAATTCATTTTCCTGGACTCATCAGTATGCTAGGATAAATGGGGATTTGGAAAAAGAGTAGTTGGTGGAGGATTTCTATGCCATTATAACAATGCAAGAGGATTCTAGAAATTCACACACAAATGCAAAATATCATGCCAGCCCTTCTTACAGCATCAGAGAGCCACACCAAAGGTATAAAAATAAACAACTTCAGTTCAAAGTACAGGTTACTGCCCAGCTAAGTTTAATTGAAAAACTAATATCTAGGGCAACTGTCTGTGATAAACTAAGGATTAAATTATTTGAAAACACTTTGGGAGCAGACAAATCAAATAATCACAACCTTTATGGTGGGGAAAGTTTCAGCTGGTGTTGACAGGTTGTAAAGATAAAAGCTTATAGCCAAGTCAAGAGCTGAATGTCTAGACTGGGCCCGGGATCTGGGATCAATGTTGACATTCGAAGTGCAAAAGCACTGAACTTCCTAGTGTTCTGTTTTGTTTAACTTTTCAAGATAATAGTGTACAACTTTATTTACTGAAATACTTTGGCTTAATTTCATTAGGTGAATACCTGACAGTCTTACCATGTTTTCTACCATCTAACCTGCTTCTTAGGTGTTGAGTGTGTTATGTGATTTGTGCCCTGCACTCCAATAAGTGGGCTTCAGCTGCTATTTTTCAAAACATTTCCAGCTGGGTAACTATTAATAGTTTATGAGAGAAAAGAATCAGACCATGCCATTTCTAGGCATCTTTATTTTGTTTTTTTGAGGCCAACATGGAATTTGCCTCTTGGCCTCACTCTGTTCTCAGCAAGAGCACTTTCAAAAGAAGTTCCTTATTTTTTCAAAGGCTGTTTGCATGAGTTGATTCAGTGCTCTCCTATCACTGGAGCTAAAGCCAGTGGCAAAATATGTGCGTACTGGGTTGGGTAAAGGATTCACTGCATTTAGCTCCACTCACAGTCTCCAACCTCTGTTTGCTTTTTTTTTTTTCGTTTGCAGGAGCAGAGGGCACAGTGTTTCCTAAATCTATAGAGACACCCAATGTCAGGGCAGACCCCTTCAAGGAACTAAGGTAAACTTCTGACTATGGTTTGCATTGATTACTGGCTATTTCCTTTCTTGGAGCAACAGGCTGATGATTCCTTCTTAGTAAGCTAACGTTAACAGTGTCACAACACGAATATATAAACTGGGAAGGGTTAGAAAGGACTCAACGGTAAGCTACAAACAAGAGAAAATTTTTTCTGAGAATGTAAGAAGATTGAGAGTTTGGAGGAAGAGTTTGCCAGCCTTGTGATTATGAGACTGAGGATTCATTTGTTTGCATTCTTTCCTGCTTGAAGGTTATGGTACCAAAAATGTAACCAGTTGCAGAGCTAGTCAGTAATCGGAGCTAATCAGCCCAAAGAAAAGTGCAATCCTAAAGACCCTGAACTCTCTCAATACAAAACAGATTTTTGCCCTATGTAATATGCTCTCCAGTACTTGGAATATTATGGTGCTAGAACTACCTTCTGCAGGTAGTCCCATGCACTGGTGGTCATCTTCAAACATCCGTAAGTATGCTGCCTGCAACAGGAAAGGACTGTGAGATGCTGTCCACCACCAACTAAGGAAAACAAAAAAGACCACTAGACATACAGACAAACAGCTGAACAAACAAACAGAGCTAGAGATACAGCTAAAAACCATTTCAACTCCCAAATGACCGTCTCCAGCTCCAAAAAAGGAAACACCTAAGAAAATAGTATGTTGATACAAATATAACTTGTTTTTACTGTGTACTTGTAGTCATGCAGAATTCAGTAAATACTGGCTTTCTTCATTTCTTGTAGTTCTTTTAACTACAACCACTCATAAATCATCATAAATGGCACTGAATATTTTGTAGTGGACATCAGACATAAGCAAATATATTTGTATTACATGAGTCATACCTACTCTTTCAAGATGTAGCCCCAAGATCTAGGTTTTGCTGAAACAGCAACAGTCATGTTGGAGTTTCTGCCTCCCTAAACAAAAACACCTCAGGAAGTGGTGAATATATCATTACAAAACTCATAGTGTTACTGGAGACAGGTCCTTGGTCTCATTGCAAGAAAGAATTCAAGAACGGATGCAGAAAAGCCATTGAACATTAAGTTTATTTGGAGATTTAGAGTTGAGAAGAAGGAAAGGTACCCCCAGAGCACTGGTCTGGGACAGACCCAGAGGGAGTCACTTGGGAGAACTGAAAGAGCCTTTTTTACATGAAGGGAGATGAATATTCACTAAGTGAGGTTAGGTTTGAAAGGGAGCGGGTGGGGTCTCCCTGGAGTTGGCCTTGCTCCCCCCTCACAGCGGCTTTTGACTATATTTGGTTCTCCTCAGAACTGTCACGACGGCGTGGGGAGTCATGATTTTTAGTTCATTAGTGCCAGAGGGGTGTGAATTTTACTATGTCAATGAGCGTCTAATGGATTTGGAGGTGAAGTGAGGGTCACCTTCTCCTCCGTGTCAGAACCAGCCAGTTTTGACCAGTCTGCCATTTATATTCTCCCTGCCCATCCCATGAGAACAGCGTACACAGAATTTATAGACTACAAGCAAGCATCTTGCCAATGTAAACACTGGTGGAAGCTCCCTTCCCTTTTCCCTGCTTACAGTCTGGCTATCTATCTACTATAACAATCGGCATTCTTGCAAAGTCTGTAAGTCTCTGTAAATATAGGGAAATAAATTGGGGTGAAGGAAGAGGGTAATTGGTGGGGGATGAGAACCTTTTTATACCTAAGTCCTATAATACAATGGGATGTATTTGCAACATTATACACCACACTGCAAGGTTTTACCCTTTACTAGAATAACTGCTTTCACCAGGGCTGCCACATGCCAGAAGTTACCTCTCTTTCACCTAGATCCTCTATTTCATATTAGGCACTCATTCTGGAATCTTTTAAACAAATCCACCCAAGAAAACCTTTATTTTAGGACTCTGTGAGAGAGCTCATTCTCTGAGGGACAGTAATTTGCCCTGTCTGGGATGTAAGAGCTCTTCTGAGGCAAGCTAATAGATGGCCTCATTCCCTTTCTTTTCACAGACCTCATGGGGACCAGGGTTTGGTTTGGTCTGGGGGTTTTTTTGACTGAACTAGTCAGTAATTAGTGCTCATCACCCAAAGAAAAGTGCTGTCTAAAAGAAGCTGAGCCCTAAATATAACACAGATTCTTTTTTTCTATGGAACAAGCTCTCCATTACCTGGAAGAAATATAAGAATAAAGAATTCAGGCTGACTCTGCTTTAAACAGAAAAAGAGATCCCTACACTGCTACTTAAAAACAAGCCCAACCCATACCAAACAAACAAAAAGACAACTCTCCAAGTGTCAGCCTACTGCAGAGATCTGTATCCTAAAGGACATAGAAAGACTATTTGCTGACATAGTGCTGTTTGATAATCTGTTGACAGTCCTCTGTACACAACCTATGGGAGACCCTGGAACTTCTCTTTAAAAAAATTAAACCTCCAAAGTTCACAAGCAAATCTCCTAAAATCTAGTGCAACAAAGTAAAGACTTCAGGTAGTTGGCACATTTTCACTGCTTATTCTGAAGTAATATGCAAATTGCATACAAACTAGAAATAAAATTTTCTTGAAGCATAAAAAGATTATAATATCTAATTCTAAAACTGGACTTTTGTTTGGCCCTCTTCAGATCATGTTCGTGAACTGAGTCAGGGTCTAGAATGCAATAATTAGCCCCATCATCCTTATAGCACCTTTTTTTTTTTTAATGGCACTTGGTGAGAGAATCTCTGATCAACTGAAAGGATAGTCAGTATGGTTAATAGATTAGCCCAGAGCATGTGTCTGAATGATTCACATTTGTCGTTTAATGATATCACATTTCACCCTGTGCTATTGAATGGTATTGGATATTGAGTAAAATAGGCAATGAACTCGGTGACTAAGTCGTCTGGCCTCTGGGCTTTACAGTTGGATAAGTTTGATCTAGCACATTCATGCTGGTGTGTCTTCCGTCTTGGAACTAAGTAATCTAAGGGAGATCCCTACACTTCTATTAGCAGGTAGCACTCAGTGAACCATCCAGGTGAAGCAAGAGGAATCACTCCTCAGTAGCAGGGGGGAAAGAGCACTGAACTGGGAGTTGGATACTTACTGCAGACCTACTATGTGACCTTCAGCTAAAACTGTAGCCCTGCTGTCTGTGAGAAGCTAGGCCACTTCTAGCTCCACTAGAAAATTCCCTTATGTTATTTTTATTTTTAAATAATTTTAGATTAAAGAATTGCAAAATTCATACAAATTATTCCCATGTATCCTTGGTATTCCTCATATTGACATCTTATATATCCATCGTGTATTTATCAAAACTAAGAAATGAACAGTGTAGTCCCATAATATCTTATTTTACAAAAGATTTGTTTAAAAGGCTGCAATCACCTGAATGTCTTACAGATTTAAGATTATATAAAAATGAGTGTAACAGAAAAATTATTCATTGAGATGTGTATTAATGAATCTTTAAAACTTCTATTGCAGTTAAGATGGAATGTCTTTAATGAGATGTTTCTTTTTTTAAATAATATACTATACCCAGGTTTTCTTGGTTTTACTTTTTAGAGGGAAACAAGTTAAAGTAAAAGATTACAGCTTATTTATTCGTAGACTGTCTTCTACACGTACAAGCAAAACTTAAATATCCACCCATGTCCCTCACTTACCCAAACAATCAAGTGTGAGAAAATAGCATCTATTTTAGTGACCTTCTCTGTTGGGATAACTTTTATTTCCTCAAACCTCTTCCTTGCCTGCTGGAGGGTTTTTGTTTGTTTTGTTTTTATTGTTCATTTGCCTATTTGTTAATAAGAGACAGATTTTAGGCTTCTGGCATTTCTTCCTAGAAGATCTCAATCCTTAGCCAAGAGGACTGGTAACTTCCTCTCTGCTCTAGTTTTGGTTCACTGCTTTTCTATTCAGTTACTATAGTTACTATATTTGCTTAAGATACTTGTAAATAATCCAGGGTTGACCTGAAAAATCACAAAAGAGGTTTTGCTTCTCTCCAGACAAATAATGAGTGCTAGCAAGGTCTGCGCCCAACACCCAGCTCAGGCGTTGACTCTGCCCCTGCAGGGCAATTCTGAAATAATGGCAGATTGCTCTAGATTCAAGACTATACTTAAAATTATACCAGGCACTCTACCTAGCCCTTGAAATAAGAAAAAGTAAGTCTGAATAAAAACTAGATGTTAATAAATTCACAATTTAAAAATGTAAATATATTAAGGGTTCTCTTGTTCACCATTTTTTTTTCCTGGAATCTCTATATACAGACAAATGGAAAAATCCATGATCAGGCTGTGCATGATCTGAGACAAGAAATAGGCCATTTAATTTTGCATATGTATTTCTGTAAGACCAGAGGCTACCTTTGAATGTCTACCTTGCTCTAAGGATTCTTTTCAACTGTGAAGTTCCCTTGTAGGCTTCTGATCATACAAGAACAGGAAATAGACTGTGAAATCTTATTTCTAGACATATGCCACGACAAATGTAAACAAGGGAGAAGGTATATAGGCCACTGCACACAGATAGCCAGCCCTGCCCCCCTAAAGCTCACAAAAAGCTTGGAAGGACCCACTCTAGAGCAAGAAGCCAAAGCTCTTTATAAAAGAATTTATCAGCTCATGTGCTAACGTGCTCTTATGCACAGTTATGATGAGGGTGCTGACCTAATTTTCCATTTAATCACAAATCAGGAACCATTTACCAAGTATTTTTTGACACTTAACTAGGAGTCAAGGCATGTACCGAAGACTTGGAATGTGAAGATAAATGAGCACTCAAATAATTTATAGTTAAGGAGAATAAGACAGAAATGAGCCCCAAAATACAAGTAATGCGATAGTGCTGGGATAGATGTATGAACCAAGTCAGAGGAAACGGAGAATGACAAAATCTGCCTAAGAGAGTTAGGTAGGACTGCCTGCCCAAAAGAAGTGGCATTGTAGGGGCAAGGAGAGAGGAAAGATAAAACCCAGTAAGTAGGCCTCAGGATTTGAAGAGTATGGTTTTCTTGGGCCATTTAATGTAGGAAAATTAGGCCAACAGGACTGTTACTGTGTAATTTACAAAAATGAGGGTATGTAATTGCCTTCTGACAATTGTGTTCTTTAATAAATTATGTGAAGACAATTTCAAATATGGTCACAAAGACTTAAATTATTGTTAACAGTTTCAAAAATTAGTACATAATTCAGAACAGAAAGATTTACTGATACCAAACCATCCGACAGCCCCAAATAAATAAGGCATTTATTTGTTACTTTTTTATTTCTCCATTACTTTACCAGGGTTTTAATGATAAGAAAGAAAATTTCTAAGATATATCTATTAGTGCCAAATATATATCTATAGTGTTTGAATATTCTGTAGGATTTTTTTTAACATGTAGGTTACTAAATCTGAACTCCTTTGAGAATATATAAGATTTAAAGTCTCTGTATATCATAGGGAGACATGTTTTAGACAGGACTCCCACAGGTCAACAAAAATGAATTTATTTAATGTATTTATTTCCTTAATATTATTTTACAATGCCTATAGCCAACTAAATATTTATTAGCTCACAATGATTTATAAATTTGAACTACCAGAATAGTCTGTCAAAGCATCAGTGTTCAATTAATTAATGGCTTGGTCATATTCCTCCTCTGCCTCATCCCCCCTACATTCACAGTACCAAAATATTGGATGGATAATAAAATTTTTATATATAAATAATATTAATAAATTTTATATAAAAATATTTTGCACATATATTTTACATATATATGACTGTATAAAAACACACATATACATATTTTTTTAATGTATATGTAAAGAAAGAAAAGATCGCTGATGGACAGTGACTGTAATGGGGTTGGTGGGGGGACCTGATGAAGGGGGTAGTTTAATCACCATAATATTGCACATGTAATTGTAGATTAATGAAACCAAAATAAATTTAAAAAAAAAAGAAAGAGAAGATCTGAAAATTAACAGTCCCATGAGAGAGAGAGAAGGGTAGAAGAGGAGGAGAGGGAAAAAGGAGGAAAGAAAGAGAGAAAGGCTGTATGTTGAGCTTCTTAGTTATGGGCACATGATATTGGAGGCAATACCATTGTGGAATAAATCTATAAAATTTCCCCCCTTCATATATTTTGCAGATATGTTTCATAATTCTCTTATCTCCTCTTCCCTTTCCTCTACCGTCCCAGTCCATATATACTTAGACTGTTTTTTAGTTTTGTTTTGTCATGTAAGGGGTTCAGAAGTATTTATCATTTAACATGAATATTGAAGTGATTCAATGGAGAAATGAGAAAATACAGTGGGCCAAATAATAGCAGAGTTACACAAGACCTCACCAAATAGAACAGTTGTGAGGCAATATCCATGTTAGTCAAGAGCCCATGCTTTGATGTGTCCTGGAGCACTGGGTTTGAATTTGATCCCAGCACCTAACTGCTTTGTGAATTTGCCCAAGTCTCTTAGGTTCTCCTTGCCCCCAGGCCTGGAAAGTAGGGAAAGCTCAGTGAACAGTAATTCAACAAATACTAGCTATTAGAAGGAGGGGCAAGAACTCTCTTTCATGGAGCTCAAGAACTCCACAGGTGTTCCTAGAGTTTTAAATTTCATCAACCAGTAGAAATTTCCATTAAACCATAGTGACCAATGATTCTTTTTCAATTCAGGAAAGAAACAAAAAACTGTTGTGTACTTCATCTATTAACAACATATTATATAAAATAAAGGATATTTCAACTAATAAATAAAAGAGACGTAACCTTAAAATAAAAACAGTCCTATGAGTTGAATTCATTTACCTATATTAACATACCATTGTGTTGCCTCCAGTTTTCTTATTGTGCCAAAGACATAAGTGACTGCATCTCAGCTCTTCACACATTCCAAAGTGCCTGTCCAGAAAAAACACAGATCTGAAAATCACAGGCTGGGGCTTAAAATCCACTTGATTTTAAGGGTGTCCTTTTTGAAATCCCAAACTAATATACCTTGCCCATCTTTTAAGACCAATCAATTCATATATGTGTCCCTTTTCTCTCTCTCTTTCCCTTCTTCCTACATTCCGGCATGCATTCATTCCTCCTTTTTTTTCTCTATTACTGTCAGTATTATATTTTGAATTTATCTACATATTTTCTTTTTCTCCCTTACCCCCAACCTTTCTCTAGGTTCCCTCTTCACCATGATTCTCTCAGTATATAGAAGGAGAAACCAAAAGGGTAGTGGGAAAGTGATGCTTCAGTATTTGAGGTATTCCCATCTTTCCATCTGCCTTATTTATTAAAAGCTCATATTTTACAAATGTGGTAGAGATTGTATTTTAAAGCTATTAACCCTTTGTGTTTTGCATTTATCTCCTTTGTACATTATAACTCTGCCATTAGAGGCCAGGGAAGGATAGATGGAAGATGACATCATGGAGGAAAATGAGACTGGGACACAGGGGAAGTCCCATTTGGACAGGAAGTGGAAATTGAAAACCCATCTCTTATCTCTGGTGAATTGTGGGAAGAAGAAGATAGGAAATGTAGGGAAAGCAAGTAGTAAAATATATTTTCTGATGACCTTTTAAACCAACAAGGTACTGGAGGAAATGCCTTAATAACCAAAACATTCCACAAGCCCTTGTCAACACTATTAACTGGACTATCTGTGAAAGCTAGAGTCATCAGCTATGTGCAGTGAGGAACCTGATTGTGCCTTAATGGCCAGCCCATTGCCAGCTGAACTGTAGAGAGGCCAGGTGACACATCATTGTCATTGTATAAGACAAGTGTCTTTTATTTAAAAATTAAAATTATTGTATCCTTTCCATTAATTTTTAACAGAAAACATTCAAAAGATTTAAAAACATTCAAAAGATAAAACCATAATGGCCTGGGGAGGGGGCTATAAAGTTGCACTCTGGTCCACATTGTCAGGGCAGACAGAACATCATCAGTTCGGGGCTAACTTCTCAGTGTTTTAGAGCAGAGTGGGCATGTATGGATATTTGCTGAAATTCCTGACTGGGGGCTACCTACTGCCTCAAAACAGAGCCCTGTGAGTTTATTGTTGTTTTCATCTTGATGAAAATGTCAGCAGCTGCCATGTATTCTGTAAAGCATGTGAGTTAGATGGTTCTATTATTCTCAGAAAACACACAATTGCTTTTGAATCTCCCATTTTTCCCGTCAGTAGGATGGCCCTGCTGGGTATATAGACAGAAAATCTTGCTTAATTACACCCTTCATGATCCTGGCTCAAAGCCAGCCTTATTTTATTCCAATTACAACCTTTTCAAAACAAAGAGTAATGGGAGTTTAGAGGAACAAGTTGGCAACAGCTTTTACCTGAAAATAAGTTGAGAATGAGAAGTGAATTAAAAAAAAAATCAGCCAATCAGGTGTCATTTTTTTTTCTTGATCCAGAATTCTCCATGGTTTGTTAGAATATAATATAAATGAGAGTGAGGTGGTCTAATCTCAGGATGAACTATATAAACTTGCCTCATTTCCTGGCCATGGACCACAGGCCACATCAGGCCACATGCCCTTCCGTTGTTTGCTGTCCTTCAGGGGTTCCCACCAACTGGAAGATAAAACTGCAAAACCAAAGCATTCGCACACAACCTCCCAGTGGTTGATCCGGGCCCTGGTAATAGTCCCTGCCTTCCATCTCCCAATACCCTGTCCTGGCCTGCCAACCTTTTCTTATTTTGTTCTCCCTCTGTTCTCCTTCTCCATTTTCCATTAAACTCTCATGTCCTGTGCTCCTATTTCAATTTCCAAATGTTCTCTGTTTTTTGTAGTTCCCCTCTTTAGCATCCTTTATTCATTTTACAGATAAACTATCCTCTCCTTACTTTTTGATGCTATTTAGGATACTTCCAAGTTTCTTCTATTCTCCCCTTTTTCTTAATTCCAGTTCTGACTGTTTGGGACCATTTCAAATGGCTGGCAGTTCATGGGTGTCTACTCATTTTTTTTTATGATGATATCATTAATATACAATCACATGAGAAACATTGTGGTTACTAGATTCCCCCCATTATCAAGTCCCCACCAAATACCCCATTATAGTCACTGTCCATCAGCATAGTAAGATGCTATAGAGTCACTACTTGTCTTCTCTGTGCTATACTGCCTTCCCCGTACCCCCCCCACCACATTATGTGTGCTAATCATAATGCCCCTTAATCCCTCTTATCCCTCCCTTCCCACCCACACTCCCCAGTCCCTTTCCCTTTGGCAACTGTTAGTCCATTCTTGGGTTCTGTGAGTCTGCTGCTGTTTTTTTCTTCAGTTTTTTCTTTGTTGTTATACTCCACATATGAGTGAAATCATTTGATACTTGTCTTTTTCGGCTTGGCTTATTTCACTGAGCATAATACCCTCTAGCTCCATCCATGTTGTTGCAAATGGTAGGATTTGTTTTCTTCTTATGGCTGAATAATATTCCATTGTGTATATGTACCACAACTTCTTTATCCATTCATCTACTGATGGACACTTAGGTTGCTTCCATTTCTTGGTTATTGTAAATAGTGCTGCGATAAACATAGGGGTGCATATGTCTTTTGAATCTGGGTTTCTTTTTTCTTAGGATAAATTCCTAGGAATGGAATTCCTGGGTCAAATGGTATTTCTATTTTGAGATTTTTGAGGAACCTCCATACTGCTTTCCACAACGGTTGAACTAATTTACATTCCCACCAGCAGTGTAGGAGGGTTCCCCTTTCTCCACATCCTCACCAGCATTTGTTGTTGTTTGTCTTTTGGATGGTGGCCATCCTAACTGGCATGAGGTGATACCTCATTGTGGTTTTGCATTTCTCTGATGATTAGCGATGTGGAGCATCTTTTCATGTGCCTGTTGGCCATGTGAATTTCTTCTTTGGATAAGTGTCTGTTCAGATCCTCTGCCCATTTTTTAATCCGATTATTTCCTCTATTCATTTTTAAGAGTGAGGCATGAAGAATCTGTTGTGTGCAATAATAGGGCTTGTTGGGGGGTGGGCTTTAGGTAGGATGATCAGAGTGACCCCAAATGTCAAAACCTCTATGCCTTTTCTCTTGAGCCAGTCAGTTTCCTCACGACCTTAGCCAATATCCTAATCCCTTATTTGGGATGAATCTGGTGGCCAGTGTGTTCAGGTGGGGCCTGGAAAGCTTCACCCTCCAATATGTAGGTTTGCACCTAATTCCCTGTTTTCAGTGTAGCACTGCTGCCCTCAGCTATCCTTGTCACACAGCCCCAGAGTTCAAGTCTTCTGTGGTGAGTGTCTTAGTCTGTTGGGACAGTTATTGCAGAATATCATAAACTGGGTAGCTTATGAACATCAGAAATTTATTTCTCATAGTTCTGGAGGCTGGGAAGTCCAGGATCAAGGCCCTGGCAGAGTCAGTGGCTCCTGGTTCACAGAGGGCCGTCTTCTGGCTGTGCCCTCACATGGCAGAAGGGACCTGGGAGCTCTCTGAGCACTTTCATCAAGGCACCAAACCCATTCATAAGGGCTCCACCCTCATGACCTCATCACCTCCCATACCATCACACTGGGGATTAGGATTTCAACATGCAAATCAATTTTAGGGGGACTCAAATATTTAAGTCCCTAACAGTGAGGGTGGCTGGCTGCCTGGCTATCCACAGTGGAGAACCAGTGTAGAGGTCTGGCAGTTACCCTTGGAAACCCCAGCCAGTCCTCCTGAATATAGCCTGACCAGAGCCTCCCAGCCACGGAGGTATCCAGAGCTCCTGTTCTGCAGCTTGAATTAGCTTTTGGCTTAGTCTTCACCAAACCCTTAGGCTCTTAGTTTTCACTCTTCTGTCCTCTGTCAATGAAGTCACTATTTGTTTATTTCTTTTCAACTTCCCAAACTTTGTCAACATCTTTCTTCTCCTCTTGCTGCTTCTCTTCTTCTTTATCCTTGCGGGTTAGGCCTTCTGGGAGTCCTTTACATTGGGTCATTGCATGAGCAACTCAAGAAGGAACAGAGGCAGACATGTGGGTTAAGTGTAATCAGAAGTTCTCTGTCCTCCATGTGTGGGCCTCAGCCTTTCTGCCTTTTCTTTGTTTGCTGTAGAGAGCCTCAGAGCCTTCACTTGGAGCTGAGGCACCCCCATTTCTTAAATATTCTTCTGTACTCTCTGTCTGCATAACTATTCACTTTCTCAACTCTCAGCTTAAATTTCACTTCCTAGGAAACCCTTTTTGGTGCATCTTCAGCTCATTATGGGCTACCTGTTACAAACACACATAGCCCCTACATTTCTTAATTTTCAGATTCATTGGCTGAAATGTCGTCCATGTTTGCCATTGCCCACAAGGAGGTTTAGGTCAAATGGAGCATTACAAATTTGTTCCCCTTATAGTCCCTGCTCGACCAGCAAAAAGACGAGTAACTGCCTCCTCCACATTTGTTTGTAAAGAAGAGCCATCAAAGTCCCCTGGAGTCTCCGGTTTTCTCCAACCACTTACTTATCTCATGCCTTCCTTTCTTCTATTCAGACTAGTCATTTCCAAAAGAGAATAATCCATTCCTCTTTCTTTCACAAGCAGTTTTGAAACGTTAGATTCCTTTTTCACCCAGGAGTTGTGCAGTAGTCACATAGTCACACTCCTGCAGAACTATGTTTACCTAGAAGTCTCCAGCCTAGTGTTCCTATTTCTTTTCTCAAGCATGATTACTGCAATTCAATGCTGAGTCCCCTCTCACCCAGTTACACATTTCATTGCTACTTCCTATTCACAAAAGAAGATGAGTTTCTGGTTCTTTGGATTTTTTTTTTTAAATACCACCTGACCCATTAATGATTATTTTCCTTGACTGGCACCTGAGCTCAGACACACTCACTCTAGAATAACAGAGCACAGAGGAACTTGTATCTTTGACAGTCCAAGCCCCATACACCTAACCTTGAGTGAAGCACAGATGCTAATAAATTCAGGCTCTTAAAAATGTGAATTATAGTCATTTCACAGTTCGTGGCAGCTTCATGCTAAAGAAATAGCTTTAAATTTAATTATGTTGCTTGTCCCTTCATTAGATACAGATGACATTCCACAGATAGGTCTTTGCAATGACATCTGAGGAAGGGAGTTGAGAAACACATCAGTTATTCATGATGGGGAATATTGACTGTGTACTGATTAAAGGAAAGTGTTGACACCCTTCTTAACGTGATGCATCTGTCTATTAGTTTATGGTTCTCCCTGTAGTCTTTGTGGAAAGCTCTTTGGGAAATGAAGAAAATGCCCTTCAGCCTTGAATGCAGATGTACATAGGAAATGTGCATGATGAGCAGGATTAAAATGGCAAGCAGGAGGCCCTGAGCTTCTGATTACCCACCCGCCCCTGCAAATGACCGGGCTGCATTTTGTGGACCCTTTGTGAGACACACACTATAATGGCTTGGACACAGACCCCTCTTGGTGCTTGAGGAGCTATTATAGTACATTCAGTACTGCAGTGGCTCATCCTAAAGTTGGAAGTCAGTTTTTAGCGGGTGATGAACAGAGATGGCCTCGCCCCTGGCCACATAACAACCCCATCGCTGGAGCCATGCAGGGACTAAACTGAGTGAGCAGGTAAAGGCACAGTCCCCCTCTCTGTGCAAGGTGCGATGTTCTTACAAAAAGAAAATCGTGTTCTTTATTCTGCAAGACCTAGAATGGCTAAGGAGTGAGGGCAGCAGAACCACAAGTGAGATAACGTAATGTCAGAAAGCAGTTTCTAATCACGTGAAGTGGGAAATTCTCTCCCTCCATAGTCACGAGCTCCCATCACTGAGAGACTTAGAGTAAAGGGGTCCGTCATATCGGAACTCTATAGAGGTGTGGCAAGTGTCAGGAGAAGGGACGATTTTCACTAAATGACCCTTCAGATCTGCTTGGCATGAAGATTCTAATACTCGGGCTCAAGCTGCTGCTCACAGATAGGATTTTACCCGGGATCTCTCAGAAAGTTTAAATTCCTTTTTTAAAGAGCTCTGCTCATCAAGCTCACCTTGACAGAACCTTGAAGAACAGAATCTGTGACCAGCATCGATCGATTCCTTCTTAGTTTTCCTTGCGCAAATGGGCGTTCGGAGAACAATTCAAATTCTTGCAGTGTTCTGTAAATTTCAAAGCATTCTCACGAATACCAAAAACTCCCTAAGGCGGGATGAGGGGAGTTGACTTCATTCTCACTGTACAGATGAGGAGACTGCAGGATTAATCTATACCACCTCTCCATTTGGCATGATGGAAAGAGCCTATCCTTTCTCAGAGCTCAGTAAGATTTTGAGGTTTTAGTCTCTGGGTAGAACCTGGGGAGCTGGTAGAAGTACTCCGTGAAGTCTAGGAGCAGAACCTTTGAGCTAGATTGCCACACCCGGGGCCCTGGTTTCGCCACCTGCTAGTGTGTCTAGGCAAGGTTTTAAAACCTTTTATGTTTCAGATTCCTCACTTGTGAACAGGGTAATGAGAGCAGCGCCAACCTTAAAGGATTGGCCAGAACTCAGTGACAAAAGGTAACGAACTACTTCAAATATTACCAAGAACTTGGGGCTTAAATGTTAGTTTCTGGGGCTTTATTGTTGAAGTTACAGATTATTGTTCATTCTTGATTGTGGACAAGGGATCTGCCTGAGTGATTGGGTAGTTTTGCTCTATCCTATGCCTCCCATAGACAACGGTCAGCAACAGGTTAACAGCCTATTTTGTACATGTCAATATAATCAAGGCAATGATAAAACAAGTATTGAGCTGATGAATTGGCCCAATCTCTACATTTCTGGCTGGACCAACCAGGCCAGACACACAAATATAATCCAAATGGATCTATTCCCTATACAAATATTTGAGTGCCTGCTATGCGTCTGACATAAGTGCATGGGGTACAATGGTGAAAAACACAGATGTGGCGCCCTTGCCCTCATGGAGTTTATCTTCTAGCAGAGGAGACCTTGAATACCCAAACAAAGTGGTCAGCATTTATGGGGCACATTTCAATGCCTAGGACCAGCCTGGTCCCTTTGTGTGTTTTATCTCATTTAATCCTCACATCAAAAGAAGCTTCTCTGGGAGAAATCCCTATAATCATGCCCATTTTACAGATGAGGAACTAGAGACTCATAGAGGTTCAGGGTCTTGCCCATATATTGAGGGAGTCAGGAAAAAACAATCTCACTTTGCCTGATTTTAGCCTGTTCTCTTTCTGCTAAGCCAAACCACCATGCAGAAGCAATCCTCTCTCAGTTACAGAACAAAAGGAATTTCAGTGTCCATATTGTATTTCTTATGCCTCCCATTGTATTTGTTGAGAACAGCTTTCAGATTTTGTGATCAGCAAAAGTAACTTGAGGATATAGCAAGAAACGCCCAAAGTTCAGCTTTCTGGCCATTGCCTCACTAGTAATCAGCCACAAAGGAACTATCTGTTACTACGAATACAACTGCACCATGGGAAAAATGCAGGAAAACGCACAACAAAATTTACTCATCAGTCACAGCCTGCTAACCCTTGGGTCTTATCTCAGAAGGGAGATTTCTTCTGGCTAGCCAGAAAGGATGAAACCCCAGTCTTCATGGCCTTTTGTGTCATGTTCTTATTATTCATTTGTTCACTCGCTTATTGTTTGTCTGCCTTACTGTGTTGTAAACTTTAACACAGTAGTGCTAAGCCAAGGACCTTTGCTTCATATTAGAACCACCTGAGGAGTTTGCAAATAATCCTAACTTCAACTTGCCATCCCAGAACAATTTTAAAATCTCCAGAGGTGCCTCCTAAGTGCTGGTATTGGTTAGAGCACACCTGGGGATCCAGGGCATAGCCGAGGCTGAGACCTGGGGTCCAAGAGACCAGATATGGTGTCAAATGCTGCATCACTGAATGTTATAAAGTCAGAAATAGTGCCTAGTGTATTGGTGGATACTCAGTAAATGTTGGCTGAGTAATTGGGGAGGTAGAGAGACAGAGGGACGGGTGAATGAGTCAGTGAAAGAACAAATGATTATAATAGTAACTGGAGTTCAATTCTTAGAATATTATTAGGTAATTGTTTATAGTTGACCTTATAATAGTTCAGTTTCTTTATACTACTATGCCAAAAAAAAAAAAAGAATCAGAGGTTTGGGATAAGCATATGAAAAAGTAAACAGCAAACTTCAGGGTACTGACACCATCTAGAAGTGGATGTGAAATTTACTTTGCCTTCCCTAATACCCCATTAATCTCCAGTCCTGCCACACTCCCATCTCTACAGTGCAGGCAGCCATTACCTCAAAGGTAATGGTTCATTATTATTTCTTCAGTGAATCATGTTTGTCTGAAGGAAGCAAAGATAACAAGGAGGAAATTATAGTTTGTGTGGAGTGATATGACTGCTTGTAAACCGAGCAATAAAAGGGAAGTATACGCGAGCAGTTGAGAATCCTGTCTCTGTCCTCCAAATGCAGAAAACACGCAGAGTGAGCACTTTACACTCTATTCGGATTTTAACTGGGGGTGGGTAAAGGGCACTGAATAATCTTCCACACCTGGGCAACCCACAATTTCCTTATTACAGTACTGATTACGTCCCTGGATAATTCTGTGGAATGCCAGTGCCAAGTTGGGCACACCAGTTTTTATTCTAGATCTTACATGAAAGTTCAAGCAAGTCTGTGTCTATAGGATGAGCAACCAAAAGACTGTGGGAAAAGTAGCATTTGTATGCATTTCTGTTGATGCATTGAGTACCGCTGTGTCAGTATGTCACTTGGATGCCAGCTGAGATTATCCTGTCCCCTCATATCTATTTGAGTGATTGATGCAAAACTCATTTTGACAGATTGAGCAAAATGTCCATCGTAATGACCTCTTTCTAGTTTCATGATCACCTGTGATTTTGAACTTCCATTCTGTGAATATATTCAGTTTAAGCACTGCCTTAGACCATATATCACTTTTGTGCAAATTAGATAGCAAGAGACACCTCTTCCTTGGGTCACTTAACTTCCATCTGTCAGAAAATTGTCATGATATAGTGGGTTTTTTTTTTTAGAACAAGACACTTCCAGGTACTGGAAAATTATAAGTTGTACGAATCTGTGATGCCTAGAATTTGATTTGCCCCTCCACACACGCATACGCACAGAGTCACCCTAAAGCAGTGTATGACCTTTACAACCATGTAGAGTCTCTGAAAGAGCATAGCACCATCCCGCCCAAGTTGTGTGTAACAACCCATTGGTTTGAATTTGGGTCTCAGCATTTTTCATTCAATATCCACCAATTTTCACTTAAGGCTCTGGTGTGTACAGATTTTCTCAGTTATAAGAAAGCAAAACAAGCTAAAGATTCAGCAGTAAATATTCTTGTTCCAAAGAGTCTCCAGGCTTTACCTAGTCCCTCTATCTTCTCTAGAAGCTGTTCCTTCATTCTTTCTTCTCTCTCTGCTTTCTACTCCTGACCCCCAGATATCTGGATTCTGAGTAAAGTATATCAAGTTAGTTATCTGACTGGTAACTCAGATTCCTACAGACCCATGCCCTTAGGGTCTTACCTTTCCCTCAAGCTGTGTGTCAAAGTATTTCCTAAACAAAAAGAAATCCTTCAGTAAGATAAATTATGGGGCCAGCATTAAGAATTTATCTTTAAACATTGTTACAAATATTAATCTGGAATTAGCTGTTATTCAGGATGGTGACTGGTTTCTATCTAATAAATGTTCTATAGGCTACAAGTAGGAAGGACCATTAAGGGAAGAGAATTCATAAGAGCTGAAGATGCAAATACCCCTTGGCTAATACCTTGTCCAGTATTGTGATATTATAAATGGGGAAATCTAGGCCCAGAAAGAGCAACTGACCTGCCTCAAGTCACACAGCTAAGTGGGGTGGGGTGGTCAACAGTCTCCTGATCCCCAAGCCTGGATACTTTTTGATACTAGATGAGCTCGTACAACATTTCCATCCCTACTTTCTATTGCTGCTCCCCTGCCAGGCTGGTATCATGATTAGAATCTCGACACTAGTCAGACAGTCCTAACTCTGCAGCCTATTACCAGGTCCTTACACCCTCTGAGTTTCTGTCTTCCCACTGCAAAATACCAATGCTGATACCATTATGTAAGAAAATCCACGTTGAAGTGCACTCTAGGTTTCAGAAGGCTTTTGTTTTAGAGCTCTCTCCACTCAGCTAGTAAGCACATCTTAGGAATGCTTATTTAGAATGTAAAGATAAATAAATCTTAGTCCCCAACTCACTGAATACATCGCCTAGTAAATGCGAAGGTCAGTTTTATAACAGATCTTCATAAAAGGTACTGAGACAACACAGATCAAAAGACATGTGTGCTGGGCCTCTCAAATGAGTAAGAATTCACCAGAAAGACGTGAAAGCAACCCAGTAGGGAGAGGTAGCAGCACTTGGTAGAACATGCAGACACACAAGTGTATGCATATGTTGGAAGTGTTTTGAAAATGTCAACAGAGCGTTTGGGACAGAGAGCGCTAGGAGGCGATGCTGGCGGGGCCTGTTAGGAATGGGTGCTGAAAAGACTTGAATGCCATGGCAATAAATTGGGATGTTAACCTACAGATGATTGGGGAGAGCAAACATAATCAAAAAATAAAAGAACTACCATATTAATCATTGCAGCAATTTTTAAATGTTTCAGTGTTACCCATGTTCTTGATTTATTTCTCAGTTTGGGATTACTGATGAAAAATAGTCTAAGCTGTCCACCTGAAAATGGATCACCTCAAATGAAGTGGCCAAACTAAAAGCTGTCATGAAGGTGGAAAATATAGTCTCAGCGGGCTTTTATTTAATTGAGGGCTTGAGTAATGAAGTTCACTGTGGCTAAAATAATACGTTCCCTGCCACTGGATTTAATGAAAACCTGCTTAAAGTAGATATAAAAAGGATGAAAAGCTAGGTGCATTTTCTCTCTGCTACATGTCCCAGGACTTTACTTCATGAGGATCAGATACGGCACATGTTGCTGCTTGTTCAAGGATATGTAATTTTAGAAAAAGAAAAGATAATATAGAAGTCAGTCCAAAATAGATTTCAAAAACAGATGCAATGCCACAGCTATAACAGCATAAAACACATAAATAGTAAGTTTGTAGATTCCCTCCTCATTGAGAAATAAAATGTTATGTTTTCTCATGGGATGACAGGCACCTGAAAATTTCTAAAATACAATTTTAGAAATCATCAGTAGAAATGTATGAGTTCAATAGCTTCTTAGGTGGGCAAGCAGCAAGAAAGGAACTCTTTAGAAAGCATTTATGTTGGAATAGTAAAAAAACAAACAAACAAAAAATGTGTTGACTTGTGCTTTACCAGTTCTCCAAAGTCAAACTGCATAAATGCAAAAATCTTTTCAGCTTCTGCCAAAAAAGGCAGTATATGCAGGCTATGCAATAACTGTGTTCAAGTTAACACAGTGCCCAATGTAAAGAAAAAGAAGGCAGGATGGACAAAGAATGGTAAAGTCCTCAGCAGAAAACTAATTGGAACTGTAAGAAGAAATCAGCATGTCCAGCTGTGAGGAGAGACAAGGGACATTTGATCAGCAGGGGCTGGGTTGCCAGTGGCTGTGAGGTATTAGGGGTCAAGGACTGGGAGATGCTTAGCTTTACACTTGGAATGCCTAATAATGACTTTGGGTGCAGTAGCAGCCCTGAGGGGCCCCAAAGCCTCAACTCAGAATGTGCACATGTACACAGCAGATTAGTGGGTGTTTACCAAAGCCAATGCCAGTGTTCCCCTTCCCGGCACGTCCTCCTCCCAGGAAACATTTCATGGGGAGCGTATCTGAGAATCCCCAAGAAGACAAAAGATATTAAAACAATTGACACATTTCAGTGCACGAGCTCAGAGCCAAAGCCTGCGTGCTAGCATATGGAAGGCGAAGACACGAGTCTGCTCCTGTTTCCCTGACAGCAGGGTGGTGGGGTGTCTGAGTGAATAGCTGCCAAGCACAAGCCTTAAAGGAACCAAGGCCCCATATACAGAGCTGTTTACATAGACCAAGGGAACCACACTAGACTGTAGGAAATATCTGAATGTGGGGTCCTGCATTCTGACAGATTTTGAGTTGATAAGCTGTGTAAGCTTGTGAAACTAGACATAGATGTTCCCATCAAAGACTTCCTAGATTCCCTTCTTTTTGCCTAATTAAAATTTACTGAGCTTATGCATCACGTCCTCTGGCTCCACCGGCGCCCTAGGCTCTTGCTGCCCCCACATTTCTCCTCAGGAGCACTGACTTCCGTTTTCCATTGCATATGCACTTCTAGGCATGTTTTATTCATGTCCGTATCCCTTATTAGCCAAAAGCACCATGAAGGCAAGGCAACTTACTTTCTTTATTATCCCCAGTGTCTAACGCGGTGCCTAACACATAATAGTTCAGTAAGTATTTGTTGAATGGGAGATAAACAAATGAGAACAAATTAGAGCTGGTGTGCTTATCCAGTAGAGTAGATACAGTTATATTTTGCTGGATTATAGAACCTCATATACTTTATTTTGGCTGACATAGATCTTAATGCCTTTATTCAATCAGAAACCCAACTCCCTAGGAATTCAATTCATAAAAGCAAAGCCAGAAATTACAAAGCACCTACACAATATGAGCTTTAAACTCACATAGACCTGAGTTAAGCCCTGACTCTGTCACTTAGTAGTCGTGATCTTCAACGAATCACCTAACCTCCTAGATCCCCACTTGACTTTTCTGTAAAAAAAAAAAAAAAAAAAATCATAATAGATTCATCTCATAAGGCCTTTATGATGTTTGGTAAACAACAGTGTGCTACATAGAAACATTTAATATAATAAACCAATTATTCTAATTCAAGGGGAACCTTAGTGAGTTTAAGATTGATTCAGTGAGACCAAACAGAAAGATAAGACCTGCAAAAGAGGGGCACAGCAAATTCTAGCTCACTTGATTACTAGTTGATTGTCTCCTGCACCTAACTGTAAGATTCATAACCCAGGAGCAAAGTCTGCTTTGTTTACACCTATGTACAGGGCCTGGCACACAGTAGGTCATTAATAAACATTAGATAAATGGTTGGATGGGTGGGTGGATGAATGCATGAGTAAATTCTCCGGTAAGACATTATGAATTGCCAAACTACTAGAGTACAGGTTAAATTGTTAGTTAGGGCACTTGATGATCTACAATAGAGTTCAGACCTTCAAGGGTTAGCGCAAGAAAGGTGATGGGATTCTAGGTGGTCAGGGTCAGATGAAGTAAGAAAGCTGGGCACGAAAGAAAGCGTAACACTGTGGGCTTCCATGTCATGGTCATAACTACTTCTGATGGGGACAAAACAGTTTTTCATACCCTAATACCTGTTTTGTTACCCTGCACTATAGACTCCAAATATGGTGAATTACTTCCAGATTCTCAACTTCTTTCTCTTCCCACTTGGTCTTTGAATAGTCCTCTGCCTGGGTCACTTCTGAATCCCCTTTTTGCATAACTGCTTCTTATTCTTTGGGTGTGAGTAGAGATGTCATCTCCTCCTGTAGGGTTCTCTAAACCTCAAACTGGTTTCATCTTTATCATAAACATAGCAGTTATTTCTCGGAATTGTGTTTCCATGCTGAAATGTTTCTTTCCCCCTAGTAGGTCGGGGAAGACGGGGATGCTTCATGCCTCACTCACACTAACCAGCCTTTAGTACATATTAGTCAGTATTTATTGAATGAATAACATGGTTCTAAGATGTAAAGCCTAAAAGAATCATCAGAATGTTGCTAGAGAAAGAAGGTTGCAGAGATGAGTGGGACTTAAAGCTGAGTAATTTCAGTTTGGGGTTTTCTTTGAAGTAACAGAGAGCCAGATGAATAAAAATGCCCAGTGAGCCATAGCACAGAAGTTCAAAAGAGAAAAGACAGGGCTGCAGTGGATGACATCCCCAGAGAAGACAGAGGAACACAGTGAAAAAGACATACATACACTCAGGGAATGGAGGGAGAAAAGGAGCTGACAAAGGAGCCAAGTTACAGAAGCCAAGAAGGAAAAACAAACAAACATTTCTCAAAGGAGTGGACATGGTTGGATCCCACCAGTGGAATTTTTAAAAAACCATTAAAGCAAAGGGCATATGCTGAAAGGAAATGGTGGAGTGCATTCAACTGCTCTAGCACATGAAAGAGGGAAAGACTGGCTGGATATGAATGAAAATGGGCCCCTTGGCCAAGGGCAGCTGTCATCAAAACACAGGACACTGACACCTCTGAACAGTGATGAAAATGGAGACATGGAAGATGGTAGAGAAAAAACTGAGAGAGGGAGGCATGAGCTAGAAAGTCTTTGGTGTTACTCTCTTTCCCTCTGAACCCTATTTGTTCCATATACAGCTCGCCTGCGGGGAGGGGGAGCTGATGTATTGTCATATAGATGCTCTCGCAGTCGCTCAGACACCTGGTGACACCTTCTGCAGAGTGGTGGGAGAGGAGTGGGAAGGGCCATCCTCATCAATATCTTTTTGCTTTGCTTTGTAGCTCTTGAGCATTTCGGTATTTCCTTTTCCACAGAACCTCCAACTTGCTTGTGTGCTGCCTTGGAACCCCTCCTAAGTCATCTTGGTGCATGCACGCCTTGTCAAGAAGTTTACAGTACAGTTGGGAAGATGACAGGGATATTGTCATTTACTTTAGTGCCTTGGCAGTAAGCAGAATCCATGGGTGCTACTTAACTAATGTTTATTGAAGTGGAGTCAAGCTGAGCTGATGTGCTTTTATGCCATGAGGCTTAACTTTCACAGTCTTTCTTCTAAATGGGGGAAAAAACATTTCAGAGAAAATATTACTCTTCCATGAATTACTAAGAAAAGTGGTTATTGTATCCTGAGCACTGTACAGAACACTTCACATTCATTTAATCTTCAAAACAATTCTATGACATAGGTACTATTTTTATCCCCACTTTACTGGTAAGGAAAATGAGGCCTGGAGAGGTCGAGGAACTTATTAATCCAAGGTCATGTTACAAGTAAATGATGCAGCTTCCACTTGAACTTAAGCTTGTCTAAGTCCAAAGACCACTAAGCTAGACTGTTCCTTATATGGTGAACTCTTCCCTCAGCCTCTCCATAAAGCATACACCCAGAGAATGTCGGGATGGTGGTGATCTGCAAAGGCACTTTCCCTCATATGCCCTCCAGCCCTGATGGAAGCTAGGGTTGCTGGCATAATTACTACAGACACTGCCTCATTTGTCTGTAGAACCTTGATGGAGAGTGTCTCTAGGCTGACTACTATCTTACACACTATGGGTCCCCAGCTGTCTTCATCCTTGAACAGGACCCCTGCCAAACATAGAACAGCCACAGTCTAGTCCTTGGCACAAAGCTTATCCAGCTGCTAGCAGGTTTACAAGTGTCCAGGGGCCAGAGTTGTGCCTGACTATTCAGCTTGCTGTAGATTCATCAAATGATTTGAGCACAGTGCTTTGAGGCAACCAATTTGAGTAACTCCTTTGAGTAACTGAAGATGGCTCTCCTTGAATCTCTTACCAGCTTTGCTTTAGAGAATCTTATAGGCAAAGCCAAAGCCACAAGGGTTTTTGATCTGGAGGACTTCCTAGGGCCAGTTCTCTACACTAACCATTTCTTCTTCTCATTGTGAGTCACTGTCAGAATTTAACAGCCGTGGCTGTGATTTATTAATGTGTCTGATTCCCTTTGGGGGTGGGGGGCAGCCCCAGTTTTCAAGGATATCCCTCTCCAAGCAGCTCTTTGCACAGTGACCATCCATCAGAGGCCCCTGCTCCAGCAATCAGCAGCCCCAGATATGCTTACACATCATCAGGCAAGGCAGTGATCTCCTGGGAACTGGCACACGGAGGAATAATGGATTTAGAGAAATACACCAATGTGACAAAAGGGAAAGAAAGATTAACAGAACAGGTAGGGCTGGCCAGAGGCTAGGAATGTGGAGACAAAACCCCAGAAACAGAGCACATGATCATAGCAATTTGCATGGCTGTAGCATCTTGAGGTGTGCTTCCCAGCAATCGGAGTTGGTATTTGAACAAATAGAGTGGTGGGGTCTCAAGTATTATAAGTGTGCTCAGATCTTGATGGAGGCATCTGGAAATTAGCACAATTAAAAAGACACATTTTCAGGTGGTGCAAACTTTCCTTGCTTCTCATCATTTTGTTCCATGTTATTTTTTTTTCTCCTTTAAAAAACATTTAGCAAGGATCGTGAAACAGAACAAACAGAAAGGGCAAGGTAATCAAACAAAATTCAACTTGTGTTGGCACTATGTCACTAACTGAATAGCTATTTGAGACTTTCCTCAACTTTGAACGGACCCAAAATGTCACTGTTATCAAACCTGCACATTGCAGAAGACAGAGATAACATGTCATAAATTGCTATTTGCTGACAAGTTGCACTGATAGGAACTCAAGGCTGGTTCAGGCACAAGAGAAACATGCCATTTGCTTAGCGCTAGGGACCGTCGGCTCTGCCTTCCAAGCTGACCGCCTTCCAAGCTGACCGCCGTGTTGCTGCCTAATGGAGGGAGGAAAGGTTATGACTATCATCATTGCAGGACTAATTCCCAGATGTGCACTGCAGCACATTAGTGACCAGAAGAGAGATTCAACCACTATAGGAAGCATGAGAAACTCTGCTGACATCTCCTCACTTCCCAGCGCCCCCAGCATGCATATGCACGCACACATACACTCACCACCTCACTGCAGAACAGAAAGAATTGCAGAACATTTTAGCCTTGAATTGCTTGGATAATTATTTTGAAACATTTGCTACTTCAGCATAGTGCTAGCACATACAAGTATTTGATATTTAAATCTTTGTTGAATTAAAGAGTGACCTAATGGATTTTATCTAAGTGGATTTATCAGCTAGTATATTCGTACTACTTAGTTTATAATAGATTTCCTAGGTGTTAGTTTATTTGATCTTTACAACAAATGTAGCAGCTACTCTGCCTGTCCTTTTACTTAGGTTTCTTCAGTAGTAGGCAACAGAAACGCATTCTGGCTGAACTACCTAGAAGAGAATTTCTTTGGAAAAATGTCAGGAAGCTTCCAAAATCAATAGGAGGATAGCAATGAGGCCTGAAGACAAGAAGGAACTAACATGGATTTAGAAGGCCAGGAAGTAGAAGTCCTGGGGTGCAGAAAAGAGTGCTCGGGACACCACTGCTAGGGGAAAACTCCTTGAACTTCTGCTCAAGAGTCATACTCCACACAGGCATGCCACGTTGTCCTAGCCTGGCTCCCATGTGCACCCTTTGGGTGGGGAATGTGGGCCGCAAACTGGAGCTCCATCAAACTGTATTCAGTGAGAAGGAAATACCCAAAGGATATTAGGGTTCTGCGAGGAAAGGAAAATGGATAATGGGCTACCAAGCAACCCCCCATTTTCCACCAAATCTCCTTTACCAAAGCTCAAATTTGCTTTATTTCATAATCACACACGATGCTTCAAAAGTGACTCAAACCCAGACTCTCAATTCCTAAATTCCACATCCTCTCCTTTATAGCATTGTCTTACAGTGTGTTCATTTTAGACATCAAAATAAGTCACTACATGCAACGTAGTATCCTACATGTGATCCCAAATAGAAAAAGGATATAGGGAGAAATTGATGAAATCCAAATAAAGTCTGTGGTTCAGTTGATAGTATTGTACCAATGTTAATTTATTAGTCTTGACAAACGTAGCATGGCTATATAAGACAATGATATTAGGGGAGGCTGTCAAAGGGTATACAGGAACTATTTGCATTATCTTTACAACTTTTCTCTAAATCTAAAATTATTGCAAGTATGAAGTATTTTTAAAATGTCAGGTGGATAGCTTTCCACAGGCTTCTTTGGGACAAAGGGACGCACATTTATGGATAGCCTTCTAGAGGCAAGACACCATGGAATACCCAAAACTCAAAATCTCAGCCGCTTTATCAAAGGAAGAGATGGTCTAGAAAGAGCAGTAACCATACCAGAAAAGAATATAAGAAATACGTACCATATTTAGAAAGCTCAAAGGAGGCAAGGAAATTTAGGGACAGAGGTATGGGAAAGGTGGTATTTGAGTTCATCATGAACGATGTTGACATTCAATCTCCAAAAAAGGAAAGTAGGGAGCATAATATCTGGATCATAGAGGAATGAGACTGAAATGGCAGCTGAGGCAGGCACATGGAAGACCTGACCATCCAGATGGAGAATTGGGGATTTCTTCCTCTCTGCTGGCAGTTGGTTGGAGTCACAGCTGTTTTTGGAAAGGATACTCCAACTTGATGTGTAGGAGTAATTCTGAGTAGGAGGCAAGAAGTATGGTGGGAAGATAATTCAAAAGGCAAGATAAGAAATAATTCAAATCAATTCCTTGTCTTAAACACTGGAACTACATCAGCCAGAGTCTCTGTTTTGCTCCGTATTCTGAACTATCTGATAGAGGAACCAAATACTTGCTGTTATTTATGACAACCTAGAGAAGTCAGCTGTGACATCCTGGTAAAAGGCTACCAAAATCCCTCTTTTTGCATCCCTTTTATTGTATCAAGTATCTGTTACTGTTTTCAAAATGTAACTGTCATGCTTAAAAAATATGACATTTTTACTTAAATGCATATTTAAAACTGTCTGCCAACCACTGTGTTAAATGCTTCACAAATATTAACTCATTTAATCCTTAGATTGTGCACTTTTATGAGGTAGGTACTATATTAGCCCTGTTTTACAAAGAATGGAATCGAGGAACAAGGTTATCACTAAGGTCACAGAACTAGGAAAGAATAGAGCTGAGACTCAAGGCAGCTGAGCTTGCGTCCTTGCTCTCAGTCAACACACTTGTTTTGCTTTGTTTTGTCTTATTATTTAAACGTGACTAAAACAAAACAGATGAGGCTGTAACAGTAGTGGGAACTAAAGGAGGTATGACAGGAGAGATTGTGAGTACAGAGTATGGCAGCTCCTTAAATACAGTTGGGGATAAACAGAGGAGGGAGAATTAAAAGGTGACTCTAAGTATATGAGCCTTGCCACAGAAGTTTTCCAGAAAATTAAGAAAAAAGAGATTGCTCGAGGATAGCAAGAGATGAGTTGGAGCTTGTATTCTGGTGAGTTGTTTGAACAGAGACAGCAAGCAGTGAGACTTGGGGAACACTGCACACGTAGGAAGGCCCTCTGCTTAGGGGCGACAGTTGGTGCTATAAGAGTTAAAGTGATTGTCAGGAAAACAATAACTAGAAGACATGGCCAAGTTATTAGTAAATGCCTACTTTTAAGAGAACTAAGAAGAGCCTGTAATAAGTAGAGATAGGAAGAAGTTTTAGAAGCACAGGAAGGAGAAAATAATTGATTTATTGTGGAAGAAATGCCAAGGAGATGAATATCAAGAATGGTACACTGTGTTTGATAACTTGAACCTCAGTTTTATGGGGAAAAATAGGATGGATGATAAGGCCAGAAGGTTAAAGGGATGGCAGGATACTGTAGTCTTGGAAGGTAAAATGGGACCCAAATTGCTCTTATAGACAGACACAGCTGTACTGTCCACTAGGTATAGGTGGCTATTTAAATTGAAATTAATTAAAATTAAGTAAATTTTAAAATTCAGTTTTTCAGTCATGCTTGGCACATTTCAAGTGCCGAGTAGCTACATATGGCTACCTTTTGGACCACACAGAGACAGCGTATGTCCATCGTTGCAGAAAGTCCTATTGTACAGAATTGTCTTAAAATAACAGTCAAAAACTTTCTCTGTAAAGGGTCAGGTAGTAAATATTGTAGGCTTTGCAGGCCACAGTCTCTGTCACAGTTACATAACCCTGCCATTGTAGCTTGGAAATAGCCATAGAAAGGATGTGAACAAATGGGTATGCCTGGGTTCCAATAAAACTGTATTTTTGGACAGTGATATCTGAATTTCATATGATTTTTCATGTCACAAAATATTACTCTTTTGATTTCATTTTAACCACTTAAAAATGTAAAAACCATTCTAGCTTGTACAACATACCAACACAGGTGTCAGCTCGGATTTGGCTGATGGACTGTAAAACTCGAACACTGTGGATCTCACAACAGAAGCAGCACGTGCCTGACATCTGTGTGTGCTAGATCAGCTGGGCCATAATGAAAGTGTAAAATAGTATATATCAGCACTGAGTTTCATCTGCTTTTCATCATCAAAATAGATAATGCAAGTCAGATAAAAACACCCATCAAAATTACATGAGCCTTGTTAGAATGTAAAAAAGGGAGGCTGTTAATATATAGTGATGAGAAGGAAAGTTTGATGTGTGGAGTTGATATTAATATGCTAGAATCCCAGTTTGTGACTAAGTAACTAGATGTATTGCCATATAGAAATCAAATTAGATGTTCACTGTAAAAAAAATCCAATATTCAGCCCAATTTCTTGAAGTACCAAACTTTGCAGTCTTAAATACTAATCATCCCAAGACTCTAAAAGGTCCTAATAGAAAACGAAGTTAAGTACAATAATGACCTTCCTTGTTTATAAGACATTGGTAGTGAAGAGTTTTCTTCTCATCTACCAGCTGTCAGTAATTGGCAGTAGCTGCCTGGAGCTCCAAGATGAAGGCCGTCATGATTGTCTGTTAATGTCTGCCGTGGGTGGGAGTGTAGGGGAAGATGACACAAATGGGAGGAATCTGCCATCCCTGCATGAGCAGCATGACACAGCGAGGGTGAGGGGACATTAGATGTTGAACCACTTGAGGATCTGACTCTGCTATACATGAGGAGGTTTTTTGGGCCTTTTGCTACAGAATATTTTAAATATATACAGAAGAGAGAATGGTATAATAAGCTTTCTGCACCCATCACCCAGCTTCGACAATTATCATCTCATAGCCAATCCTTACTTCAGTTTCCCATCCCCATACTATTTAGAAGCAAATAGCAGACATCAAAGCATTGATGAGCTATTATGTGACCAGTTTCTAATCCTACCTAGCATGCCTCTGTTGTCATACAATAAATGCTTTGAATTGTCCATTGTTTTTCAGTGTGTGATATTAAGGCAAAAATCAGACTGAGCTATTTTTGAAATGGTCTAAAAATTATTGATTAAAAAAAATTCTTCCATTTTCTAATCTAATCTAATAAGCCTCTGATACATGTATGTACGAGTTTGAAGACATAATTTACCTTGTGTGCACTTCTAATTATGCTGTATCCCTAGGTTCCGCCAGCAGTCACCACGTGCCAGCCATGTGCCCTACACTGTGCTCAGTGCAGTCACCCCTTTTGTCCAGAGCCCTGTCAGGCATTGTTATCCCAAGGCAAGCTGAGGCATGAATGTCAGTCAGCCAGAAGGGAGGCGATTAAGGGAATAACTTACTATTTTAATGAAATATAGCTTCCAGTGCACCTAAGCTTCCTCTACCTTATTCAGTAAAACTCTGATGTTCCCTTTGGTCAATTTTACTTTTTCTACTTAAGTTGTCTTTGAAACCTGAGTCCGGTAGTTACACCAAGGTTGAATATGTCTGACAAAAACCATGAAAAGAGACCTGGAGGGGAACAAGTGAATATAGAGCTGATATTTATGACCAGGGAAATAAGGAAGGCACAAAATCTTACTTCGTGCTCTGTCTAGAGAAAAAGAGACCAGTGCATCCTACATCCCCAGACTTTAGAAAAGAAGTGCATGATCTAACCTCAAGGCCATCTTTAGGATCTTCCACAGTAGTTTAAAGAAGACAGAATGGCATAATGAGCTTTCTGCACCCATCACCCAGCTACAATAATTATCATCTCATAACCAATCTCCTAGCCAAGGAAGATGGAAATGAGAATGAGAAAATATTCCTCAGGAATATTTGGAGGCAGTTATACATTTATCTTGAATAATCAAAATGTTGGGGACATCAGTGTATCTGCTAATGTGGTATAGTAAGGGTAAGGAGATGGTTTAGAGGCAGGAGGACCTGAAATCTAGCTAACTGGATGCCCATGCCTAGTCACATCCCTCTGGTCTCATTTCCTCATCAGTAAAATCAGAAGTATGGACCATCAGAAGTTGCATTTTCTACTGAGGTATACTTGACATATAACATTGTATTAGTTTCATGTGAACAATGTGACTCAGTATTTGTATATATTGCAAAATGGCCACCACAGTAAGTCTACTGTGCATTCACCACCATAAATAGCTACAAATTTTTTTTTTTGCCTTGTGATGGCAACTTTTAAGATTACTCTCTTCACAACTTTCAAATATGCAATGCAGTATTATTAACCTTAGTCACCATGCTGTACATTATATCAGCAGGACATTTATTTTAATATATTGCAGTTGACAGCCTGTAGATGTTTGACATATGGATTGGGGTTTTTTCTAATTTTGAATTAACTGTATAATATTCAAAAATTGAGAGAGTCACACATCTTTTCTGGACCCTTCTTATATGGCAAGATTTGGGAATCTCCAAATAGAGCTGCTGCCTTCAGAAAGGATAGGCAGGCTCTTATTCTCCCCGGTCCCCATAGCTCCTTATTGTCTCTCTGACAATGAAGCAGGGGGCCATTTATCATTGTACTTGCAGTGACTTCTGACATATTTCAGTCTTACCTTCCTGCCTCATCCCCAGAGATGTTTGCAGTTAATCCAAACTTAATGAACTCTAAAGTCTCAGAGGTTCTATGGGTGTCTGGTAAAATATAACATCTCAAATGACTACGGTTGCAGTGCATTCTCTAATTAGAGTTTTCCAGCAGTTGGAGCTTTGGGGTCCAAACTGCAGGGCTAACCTTTTAACCCAGGTGCCTGTAATTTGCAGAGGAAATGGTGACTCCTGGTTCTGGGAGTTGTGGTGAGAGCTTCAGAGTCCTGCCTTCTGTTTAATTACATCTCCCCTGCCTTTCCCTTGCCTTGATATTCAGTATTCACTAAGGATTTGTTTTAACTTCTTGTGTACTAATACTGAAATCTGCACTGTAGCCAACTAGTGTTCTGGCCACACGCTTCATCACCTTCTATTTGTATAGTCTTCTACAATTTTCAAAATTCTCTCCTACATATCATTTTCTTTTCACACTAGCCCTGGGAGAGGGAGAGGGGATGTGTTGCTATACCTAATTTCAAAAGTGAGGAAAAAACAGGATGTTATTAACAAAGGTTTTTACATTTCAGCCTTTTCCCTTAAAATGAGCTTTGTTTTTAAAGCTATTTCCTAAATACAAAAATAAAAATGTGTTTATTTAATTAAAACATCATTCTCCAAGGCCTAAATACTTCCAGACTGCCTTAGTCTCCCTCCCTACTGAGACGTAATTGAAGATTGATATGATACCTTTTATTAATTAGGTCAGTCTGGTTTTCCCACAGAGAAAAAAAGGAATGTGTTATCTTTTATGCCAGCTGATTTAAATAAAAATCCACTTGGATTTAGCCTTTTCATGCTGGTGCTACACCAAAACGACCAAGATATGAAATGTGAAATATTCACTTTTATTTCATTCTCTAGGAGAAAACGTGAACTTTTGTGGCAAAGCGTGTTCTGTGTTATTTCTCAGAGCACTGAGTATTATGCAGAATTTGTGTCCTCTCCTCCTCATGGACTGCAAACCAATCAAAATGAAATCTTTAAAAGGAAAATGGAGGTCAGAGTGTCCTCTTCCTGGTTTCAGAGGGCACTGCTGGGGGTATATGTGCATGCCTGTGCACATCTGTGCATTGGTTAATTTTATGTATTGACTTGGCTGGGCCACATACCCTGATACTTGGTCAAACGTTATTTTAGATGGTTCTGTGAAAGTATGTTTTTAAATGAGATTAACTTTTATCTCAGCAGACTTTGAATAAAGGAAGTTACCCTCCATAATTTGGGTAGGCCTCATCCAATCTATCAAAGGTTCTAAGAGAAAAAGACTAAACTCCCCCAAAGAAGAGAGAGTTTTGCCAGCAGACTGCCTTTGGACTCGACTGGCAGCTCTTCTCCAGCCTGCCAGTCTACCCTGCAGAGTTTGGACTTGTTCGCCTCCATAATCTCATGAACCAATTCCTTAAAATAGATGAGTCGATCTCTCTCTATATATACCTACATACATAAACACACACACATATATATACATACATATGTCCATACACATACTACTGGTTATTTTACTCTGAAAAAAACTAATACATTGTGTGTGAGATTGTGTGTGTGTGTGTGTGTGTGTGTGTGTCATATCCTAAAACAATTAAGACTGTAAACCAGGAGTTGGCAAGCATTTTCTATAAAGGGTAAGAGTAAATATTTTAGGTTTTGAAGGCTGTATGATCACTTTTGCAACTACTCATCTCCATTGTTGTAGCTCAAAAACAGCCATAAACAAATGGTCATGACTGTGTGCCAGTAAAACTTTATTTTTAAAAACAAGTGATGAGACAGGTTTGGCCTGCTGTAGTTTTGCAGACTGCTACTGTACACCCCAAAGGTATTGTGTAATGTAGCCATTGCAACAGTTATTAGTTGATAGATAAAATAGATACCAACAGTTATTAGTTGATAGATAGATAATACCCAAGCACTTCATGACATGTAATATGTACATATTTTAGCCACAATTCAAATATCCAAGATAGAGAATACTTGTTTTTCTGCAACTTAGTATCTAATTTTAGCTCCCATTCTACCAGAATGCCAGAACTTAAACTACCAGTTGGAATACCCAGAGTAATTTCCCCTGGGCTTACCTTGCACAGAGGGAGCATGCCCATATCACACTTGATGTCTTCTGTCTCTGCTGATATCCAGCGAGGTATCCATCATCTCATCCATTCCTGGTCATTGCAGGTCACCACTGAGATTCTCCTAGTTCTTGTCTGCAGGGCTCCATCATGTCCAAATATGCTTTGTGTTATCTGTGGGCCACTCTTGGTAATTGTTCTGTTCTTGCATCACTTGGGGGCAGAGAAAACTCCTTAAGATCACTTGTGGCCCTACCGCCTGAATACACCAGTTAGCCAATCCTACCCAGCCAATCTTGCCCCTCCTAGGCTCTTTCCAACTTGGATACCACAAAGTTTTCTTTCTTTCTTTTTTTTCCTCTTCTCTAGGCTCAGCCCGTAGAACAAAGACTAGGAACTGGCCAATACCTAAGTTGTCACTCTGACTTCTCTCATCCCTCCCCAAAAGCACTCAATGTTTTTCTGGTCCAGGAGTAAAGAAACCTCACTCTTACTCAATGTATCTAGAGTCATTCCCAATCCTCTCATCTTGCTAAGCTTTCCAAACCCAAAAAACAAAAGACTCCTGTTTTCTCAGCTTTCTGTTATGGTATCTCTTCCCTGAGACAGGCAGCAAAACGTTTCTGGCTCTTGAATGGGAGGAATGGCCAAATTGAAAAATAAAATACCCAAATAAATAACTGGTAAATATTTGATAATTCTATCTTGCCACATTCAATCCTCACAACACCCAGAGTAAAATGGATTCCATTTCCTGTTATATATGGCCAGAAGCTAGAGTTTAGAGAATCTGAGCCATTTGCCCAAATAATAGACTGAAAAATCAGTGAAAGTCATCCTGGCTTCAAAGCCAGGATCTTGAACCCCCAGCGGGTTATATTAACCCAGTATTTACACTGGACGTTCTGCTGTTGGAGTAGGCAACAGTCAGTGGGGCCTGACCATTAGTTCGTGAGTCAACGTCAAAGGAAAATGGGCAATACAAAGAAGTCTCTCTCCGTGGGAAGTAAGTGGTATAGACAAGGGCTGTAGGCAAGCTTAGAGAGAGCAGAGATAATGGTGGGTTAGTGTAAGGCTTTCATAAAGAGGTAGTAAGCTAATAACATTCAGTTAATGGGGACATATAATTTATGGGGAGGAATTCCATGTCTTCCTTTCTTTGAGGAAGATGTCTGATCTGTGACCATCAGTATGTGTCTAGTCTTTTGAGATGAGCCACTGGTTTAGGTCATCAGTACCTATCACAGTGACATGAAACTCTTGAATATTCTTTACTCCAACCATGAGGTCTTTCAAATAACACCAGCCAATTCTTAACTATTTTCCCTCTCTTATGTATACTTGGGATGTTTTAAGATGCTCCTCACCTTGAGACTGGAACTATCCAGGTCATGTCTGAAAAGGGGGGCATATCTTAAACCGTTCAGTCACTGCCACTCAGACACCAGAAAGACCTGAAATTTCTCATCCAGACTTTTAGTTTCATTTAGTACTATCTGTGAAGCTAAGCAGTGGTTGATTTTATTCAGCAGTTGGCTGACCCTATACTCTTGTTTCAGAACCCTGGACCACTGGGCCATAAGCAAGATCTAAATTTTGAATATGTCCCCCATCCAGTTCTTGTTTTGACAGCCATTTATTAAACTATTTTGGGTAGGAAAACTGCCCTTATGCATGCTTAGAGCTTCCAAACTCTTTCCCTCTTTACTATTCCCTGTTTTCGCATAACAAACAGTCCAACAAATGGAAAAACCCTCTCAGAAGATCAGCTCTTGTAATTAAATACCTCTGCTTTCAAGAGTCTATTTTAGAGCTAACAGTAAAGACTGACTCATTATTCAAGGGTCTCTTAGAACCCTCTTCCCTCTCCTGCCCCCAGACCTCTATGCACATATACACACACACACAAACTTCACCACCAGAGTGGACATGGAAAGTCTTTCTTTATTCTAGAAGTTTGAGTTCCCGGCTGTTTGTTCTCTGGACAAGAAATGGCATTTGATAGTTATGCCTTTTTTTTTACTTCTGAAGGTCACTTGCATGTTTAAAAGCTGATTGCCTAAAGAAATGATGGCAAAAGAGCACAGGGCTTCTTTCTGGAATGACGAAAATGCTCTGAACGTGATTATGGTGGTGGTTGCACGATTCTGTAAATATAATACAAGTCATTAAATTATACACTTTAAATCAGTGAATTATATGGTATGTGAATTATATCTCAATAAGCTGTTTTCAAGATATTTAGATTAAAAAATGAAGAAATAGCACAACCCTCTGGGACCCCTAATTATGTGTCTGAGGTGGATCGAAACTACTCAAGAGGTGTTCTGTTCCCCAAATCCTGTACATTGTTGTCTTCCTCACATGTTTCCTACACTACGTAACTCTCCAGGTCACTTCTTCCTCTTCCTGACATTTCATACATATGTACTTGGCCTACAGAATTCTGACTCATCCTTTGGGGGAACAATTCAAACATCAGCTATTTCCAATAGTTTTTCCTTGATCAGTTAATGTGACTTAAGAGCCCCTGCCATATGCTCACACAATGAAATTTCCATATCACAGCCTGTTTTGCACTTGTCATAATTGGCTGTGAGTTCTCTGAGAGCAAGAATTGCCTTTTTTCATATCCTATTATTGTATCCCCAGTTCCTAAAATAGTGTCTGGAAGATAGGATCAAGTGGATGGCTGGATGGATGGATGGACAGATGGATAGATGACCCGCCCACTAGTAAAAATTTAGGACTTTACTTTTACAGGATAAAAACTGATGGGAGCTACAAAGAAGGTATTTTTCCTAAAGTGAGAAGAAAGAGGCAAGGATGATACCACTCAGATTGGTCGTTTTGTTTTTTCAGAATCTTAATTTTTTGAGTGGTGTGTAATGAAGGCTTTCTCTGGGGATAGTGGCTCATACACATTTGCTATTAAAATTGACCTAGCTCTGCTATCCTGCTGTTCTCCCTGCTTGTTTGTAAATTAGAGAACATCTTTAAACTTGGTGGGGGAGCTGTATTCTAACACAGGAACAGTAAGATGGCAGTATGTGTAGGACAATTTAGAGATATCATTGCATCTTGAATTGGGTGCCCCACACTTTCTTTCAAGGCCTGAAATCACTCACCAAGACAGGACCAAATAGAATAAGATCTTTTTTTGCAGGGATGATAATTTTTAAGCAGTCTAGGAGCAGGGATAACATGTTGAAAAAATGAATTCTCTGAGTGACTGCTTCCTTTCCTTTCCATCTGTTCCCTTCCTAATGGCTCCACAATGTCTACATGGCCACAGACTCAGTATCCCAAACCTGGCTTTAAAAATATGCCATCCCTTTACCACAATGTATCAGTTAGAAGGTACCTCAGAGGCCACGTGGTCCAACCTGCTACTGAATGCAGAAGTCTCTTCCACAGTATTCTGAACAGATGGCATTCGACTTGTTCTTTGTGCATGTCTAGTGACAGTTACTCATTACTGCAGGAGACAACTGATTTCCCTGTTGGATGATGGCATAGAAACTTCATTTCAGGGAAGCAAGGTCTTAAACTACAAAGGTCTGGAGCCATACCAGCTCTGGAGTCATGGCTCTGCTCCTGGCTAGCTGGGGGCCCAGGCAAGTTACTTAACCTGTTTATGCCTTATTTCTCTGTTGATACAAAAGGGGGGAGCAATGATATCTGACTCATTATATTATGAAGATTAAATGAGAAAATATATGCAAACATTCAGTGTGTTGCCTGACACATAGGAAATGTCCAATAGCTTAAGTTCTTAAAAGGTTATAAGACTATCTTTGCATGTAAAGGTCAAGAACAGTATAGCTATCATTATGGTCAAAGTCATGCCAGTAACTTAATCTAAATAGGTATGGCATCCTGTGACTCCACCTGGATCTGAAATGAAGGATTCTGAACTCATTCTGAGTTAGACACTTAGGAATGAGGAATCACTAAGCAGAGACAATATCCATTGGAAATAACTTGATAGTTGTCTAGGTATGGAGAGAATGGGTTGTGTGCATGTATGTGTGAGAGAGGAAGAGAAAGGAAGAAAGAAAGAAAGAATCATGACATAGACTAGGTGTTCTATTTTGTTAAGAATGAAAAGTGAAACAGAAGAAGGTGAAAGCTCACTGAGGGTACTGTCTACGCCCCTTGGTCTCCTTGCTTTGCCAAGAAAGCTGTTCCTACTGCACCAGCTAGTGCGTACACAAAAATCAAACAAATCAGTTTGGAAGAAAGGGTCATTTCTTTTCTCCCAGTACCTGCATACGGTGTTTGATGACTTCAGCTGCGATTCTAGTTAATTTTTTTATCTCTTTCTAAAGCTTGAAATTACCTAGCTGATCAAGGTGATAATTGAAATCACCAGCTGATCTCTAAAAGAAATTGGTGAGTCTTCTGAAACAAAAGACCATTGTTCTTGATTTTTCTGAGTCACCTTGCATTATAATCAGGAGAAATCCTTACAAGTAAGATGGCCATGAGTTAGGGACTCTCAGTTCAGCAAACCAAAAAAGGAGTAAGATTTTGATGACTCCATAAAATCCGTAATCAACTACTCTTACTTCTTCTTTTCCTTTTTCTTCTTTTTTTGTTGTATAGTTGAAATACAATGTTATGTTGGCTTCAGATGTACAACAATTATATACATTGTGAAATGCTGTCACTGTAGAAAGTATTACAGTGTTATTGACTGTATTCCCTATGCTATACTTTTAATCCCTGTGACTTATTTATTTTATACTTGAAAGTTTGTCCCTCTTTATTCTCTTTACTTATTCCACCTGTTGTTGCCAGTGTATTCCAAGTCTATTTGTTTTGTTTGTTCATTTATTTTTTAGATTCCATTTATATGTGAAACCATATGTTATTTTTCTTTCTCTTATTTCACTTAGTATAATACCTTCTAGGTCCACCCATGTGGGTCAGAAATGGAAAGACTTCATTCTTTTTTATGGCTGAATAGTAATTCCTTTGTATATACATACCACATCCTCTTTATCCATTCATCCATCAATGGACACTTAGGTTGTTTCCACATTTTGGCTATTGTAAGTAATGCTGTGATAAACAAAGGGGTGCATATTATCTTTTTGAGTTAGTGATTTTGTTTTCTTTGGGCAAATCCCCAGAAGTAGAATTACTGGATTGTATGGTATTTCTACTTTTAATTTTTTGGGAACCTCTGTCCGAAAAGATGAATTAGCACCAGTGTCTTCAAAGCACCATGACATACAGGGGACAGAGCTCTTGAGAAACATACAAGAGTAATTCTCAGCTGGCCAAGAACTTTTCAGCATTTCCCACAGTGCCATTTATCCAGATCTCAGTTGGAGTCATCTACCTAATTTAAAACACATCTTCTGCATGTGGGCTGACCGTAAGTTGGCTTGAAACACACTTACCAATAACCAGGAGTGAGCATCTTAAGTTTCTTTTCAGACAATGAAGTCATTACTTTCTGGTCACGAGCTTTCATCTTGTTACATCACCACTTTCAACTGCAAAACACATTTGGGTCTGATTTCCCTGGATGGAGGCATCTTCCAGCTAGGGAAGAAGATGAAAGCTCCTTCCCCCCCACTCCCCCCCGAATGAAAGAACTTTGGGGAATTGGGGAAACCCAGTTTTCTTTCTTTCAATGCATGTAGCCAATTCCTAGAGCAATTGTAATGACTGATTTTACTTCTAACCCTGTGCTTTGGAATCTTTATTCTCTCACCTGACATACCCATAGTCCCACCCCTTTGATTCTCTTTATCAGGACAACTCCTCCTTATCTTGAAACATAACCCATTCTAGACTTCCCACAGCATCTCAGCTTCTGTACCTTTGTATGGAGCTTGCACTCTTGTCTTGTAATTTACCTGCTTGCCCACCTGTCCCCAGGAAACTCTGCACTCCACCTTTGTACCCTCAAGTTCCTGGCACTTAATAATTTTCCAATAATGGTTTTGTTGGTTGGCTCTGACATAAAGCAAACTACTCTGAGGCATTTATTTTTTCATTCAACATGTATTTATTAAGTTATTATACTTAAGAAAAAGCATATTATAAGGGAATGAGGTTCTAAAGTCAGCAGGACTAAGAGAATATAGTAAAAAAAATTACCCTTGAAAATCTTAAATTGTACTTTCGAATGTTTTTTTATGTTCAACATTATAGAATGATTTTAATGCACTCTGTTTTGATAGCCACTGAGTTAGACGAAGGGACAAAAAGCTGTCTAACTGTACATATCTTGGCAGCCAAGCTATTCTGTATTTAAGTAACTATTAAATTCCTAAAGGTGAATCAGGGAGTGGAGTACTCCTGCTCACCTGAGGTTTTTTTTTTAATATCAAGTGTCTGTAGTCTTCATGCTTATAAGGATATTTAAAATTTAAATGAGATAATAATTATAAAAACACATGGCATAGGTCCTAGCACCATGTGAATGCTCAATAAATATTTGCTCAATTTAAATTGTACTTGATTCAAGCAGTAGACACACTTATCTTTGAAAGTTATAGAAAATAGCCACTTGCTTCTTGGTCATTTTTACTGTGACTTCACTGACTGGCTACCACTGTCAGTCTTGGGCCTTAGTATCCTGGAGCCCAAGAAGCAGAGTTTGGTTCTAAGACAGTGTTTGTGTTGGATGCATGAATCATGTGACTGCAGTACCGCAGCCATGGTCTGTGCCAGTCATAGAGGCAAGATGGGCATGTGAGGCAGATGTGCCCCTGGCCCTGGGAAGCTCTGGGTTATATATAAAACAACAGATTGAATAGTAGTTATCAAGGGGTGTCATTATGGAAGAGGGAAGTCAGAGTGGCCAAGAACCTTATCACAGTCTATTCTGAAGGTCAGTGAAGACTCCCCTAAGGAAGTGGCATTTAAGATGAGTAGGAATTACCCAAAGCACAATGAGGATAGAGTTTACTAGGGAAATGGAGGAAGATCCAGAGACAAGAGAGAGCATGAAGAAATGAAGGGAGTCCAGTGTGGTTGGAATGTGGAGGATGGACTTGACCATTGCCTCTCCTGCCCCGTCATGTGCCCCTAATTAAAGCCCATCCTTGGTTAATCTAATTCTCTGCTTATCCTCTGTGTTCACCAAGGTAGCAGGTAATGGCCAGAGAACACAATCACATTAACCAGTCTGTCTCAAAGGTCATGAGCTCTAACCTCAAGTGGGTTGTAAGCACAGTCCAGAAGTCCTCCAACTTCTGTCCTTTCTCCATCATAGCTCCCTAGAGAGTTACTTCATACTTCTTTCTCTTCAAACCTTGAAACACCCCTCACGCTATCCCTCCATCTCCTCTGATGGCTTTGTTTCCTTTTCCCTGAAAAAAACAGATGTGATCAAAGGAGAACTTCCACACATTCTGACTACATCTGCCTGTGTCTTACCACCTGCTTTCCTCCAGTTACCAGGGGAAACTGCCCATGATCCTCTCTCCAGTATCCCCTCCACTCCTGCAATGGATCCTATTTCCCTTGTAACTATTCAAGGGTATTAGTCCAACAGTTGGGAACCATTCCCTTGCCTATATCCTCAACTTCTGTAACCTCATCTCTCATCTAAGAAAAACAGAACAAAAAGAAGAAACCTTCCCATAACCTCCATGTTACTCCTAGCTACCACCCTGTTTCTTTTCCCCCATAGGAAAACTCCTTGAAAATGTTATCTCTATTCTCTGTCTCATTTCCTTCCCTCCCATTTCCTCTTGATTCACTGCAGTAGGCTTTTTCCACCACTCCAGAGGACACTTTCCACAGTCATCAGTGACCATCACCACAGGTGGATTTACCTTGAAACTAATAAAGCTTCGGCGATCATCATTTTCATAAGCCCCTTCAAGGCCCTATATCTAATTGGTATTCTCCAAGAGTCCCCAAATTATATAAGCTTTGGACCCCACAGAACCTGGATCCACCCCTCTCTTCCATATTGTCATATCTAGTGGTCAGTGATTTTAGTCTTTTTATTACTAAGTCACTCAGCAGCATTTGACATATGACCCCTCATTCTAAAAATGCCTCTTGGTTTCAGGTGCTCCTTCTCTATATTCCCCTCTTATTCTGCTGTCCTTTCCTTCTCAGTGTCTTTGGCAGTTTCTCCTCATTCCCTATCCTCTAATTATGGTTATACCCCAGGACTCAACCCTGCAACATTCCTACACTCATTTCCTTGACGATCTCGTCCATCTCTATGCTGATAGTTTTAAATACCATCTCCATGCTGATGACTGCTGATTGTTTTCTCTAGCCCAGGATGTTCCCGGAACTCCAGAATTGCATGCCTATGTAGTTATTTGCTTTGCCTTTTGGATATCTAATAAATATTCAAATGCTCACTTTGAAATCCTGATTTTTTTCTATCAAGCCTGAACTCCTATAGTCCTTCCTGTTTCAGTAAGTGGAAATTCAATTCTTCCTATGGCTCAGGCAAAAAAAAAAAAAAAAATTCATGCTTTACATCCAATTTGTCAGAATATCCTGTTGCTTCTAACTTCAAAATAATATCCAGCATCTGACCACCTCTCATCATCAACACTGCTGTCTTATCCCATGCTGCCATGATCTCTCTCTGGGATTACTATAATAGCCTACTAACTCCTCTTCCTGCTTCCATAATTGACTGCTTATATTTTCTGTATTTCAGTCAAAGTTGGATCATATCACTTCTTTGCCCAGTATTCTCTAATTGGGAGGAGGGGCTGGAGATGGAGAGGAGTGGGGAAGCAGACGTACCCAGGGAAGACCAGATGGTGAAAGGGTCTGTAAGTGCTCTTAAGATGTTAGGTCATCATCTGTGAAATGGAAGGCCTTTGAAGAGATTTAAAAGGGGACTTACCCACGTTTCATTTTTAAGTGATGTTTTGAAAATACACTCAAACCTGGAAGAACAGTCACAGAATTTCTACTACCCTGTAGAATTCGAGAATTTAGAGACAGGCAATAAATAATATTGTCACTTGTGTTTACAAAGAAAGCTGAAAATGATAGCACCTGCATGCATTGACTATGTTTGTTTTTAAATAAGGTATGAAATAGATACACTCACCCCCAAAAAATTACTTTTAAAAAAAGGTAAAATCTAAAATAATTCAGAAAGGTAGATAGAAAATCCATAGAACCAATTCACCCATTTTTAGCCCTATAGTAGGATTGCTTCTGTGATTTGAGTCTCAGAGATTTAAATGATCTTGTGACCTGTGTTTGCCTTATTTATGAATGAGGCATATGCAAGTAAACTCTTATCAGTCAGTTGAAAGTGCTTTATCCTTCTCTGGTTCTAGATGCATTTGTGTTGGGTATTATAGAGTGCTATTAGTGATAAAATATTGACTTGGCACTTCAACTGTTGTTTAAACAGAGTTTAAGGACTGTGTGATTAAACTTTTCTTCATTCATGCCAGTCTACCCTCTGCTTGGAGTTAGCTTTCCACTGCTAAAAGTACAGACCTACATTTCCAGGCCTTTTAACTCATTTCTCAGCTCAACATCCTTTTCTCCATGAACTCTTTTACCCTTTTATCATAAATTCTACCTGGGCATCAAGTTAATGGTCCAGCAAAACGTGGATATTTTCCCTCCTAAGTCATCCCCAAACTCAGGGAGAAATGTATTGAAACTCAACTTAGTGAAACCAAAGTCAAAAAATATCTAACTTTCTTTGGAAAATGATTCTCAATAAAAAAGCCATATGGTTTTTGCTTTTTATTCCTCAGGAAGCCCCAGAATCAAACTGGCTTTATACAACTTCTCTTTCTGATATGTAAGGAGTTATATTTGAGGTGAAATCAAATATCTAAAGTTTTAAAAAGTCACACTTTACTATTTTAATAGGTTTTCTGTTATTTTTGTTACTATTGATGAGACATTTCTCATGGGTCTCTTGTGTTTCTGCACATCTTATGAGTGAACCGCTAGCTGCTATTGGTTCCCAGCTCTCTTCTCAAGTATGTTTACATGGAAAACAGCTTTAGGAAATAGGAATAGTGTCTCCTCCATAGCAAAGGGAAGCTGTGCTATAAAATATCTCTCCCTGAGCGAAGGGCAGGCAAATTACTGCCCATTGAAAAAGACTGGGTTCCCTAAGCTCAGGATCCCTCTCCTATAACACAAACCATTGCATTTGCAGACATCCAACTGGGCCCATCTATGTTCCCCACCCATGGGATTTGGGAGCAAGGGAAATTGACAGTGGCATGACGGCATCTGTGTTGCATGAGTAATAAAGTCCCTTGTCTCTGACCCAAGAATCTCAGGTCTTCTGCCAGCATACAGAAATAGGTAACTCAGTATAATGAAGCACAGGAGTAAATGAATATTAAATAATGAGATAAAGATAAGACGAAATCCATGCTATTATGGATTTTATAATCTCCCACCAGTAGTGCTTCACAGAAAGCAAGGTCTCCACAAACAATGGCTTTGTACTACTTTTGTGATTTATGTAGAATCCTATGGTACTCTATGACCGACGCGCCATCCCTTCTTGGATCATTATCATATACCAAAGAGGGAGGAATGAACCTGTGTACCATATGGACAGTATATTAGTAAGAACTTGGGTTGCAAGTGAAAGAACACCTAACTCAAGCTGATTTTTAAAAGTATGGGGGGATGGTAGTGATTGGCTCACATAACTGAAAAGTCCAGGGAATATTATGCTTCAGACATTTCTGGATTCAGGTGCTCAAATGATAAAACCAAAACACCACTTTACTCTCCATTTCAGAACCCTGTTTTCCCTTGCGTGTGTTCCATTCTCATGAAGGCTCTCCCATAATTCTGTCAGGATGCCTCCCAGGATTGCATCCCATCTTTTAATTCATTCCAGAAGAAAAGCAATCTTTTCTCAACAGTTCCAGCAAAAATCCTGGAATTAAACCCCAGCAGTCTGACATGGATCACATGCTTGTTCCTGAACCAATAGTGGATAGCCAGAGGAGTTCAATGTTCTGATTGGCCAGGGATGGATCATGTGACTCTCCCCGGAGTTGGAGGTAAAGGTAGATCTACCCAACCATATTTCCAGAATATGTGGAAGGGGTGGATCCCCAAAGAAATTCTGGTGACTATAACTAGATAAATAGGGATGAGGCACACCAAAATGACAGATGAATATTATCTACCTAAAGGTTATGGATTTTTTTAATTTAAAAATATTCAAATATAGAAGCTATATATAAACATTTCTTGGAATCACCAAGTACTTATAGAAAAATAGGGAAGTAGGTTACTCAAATCTGTTAGTAAAGCAGCTATCAATTAAACAATGATGGACAAGATATAGAACAGTATCTTCGTATTTATATTGCTTTAAATGTTGGTCTAAATTACCTAGCATCATTAAAATATGGTGACAGTTTAGCTGCACAGTTTCCTACATGTTTTGTTTTGAATACACATTGCAATACCTGTAGGATGCCTATGTAGTCACCTTCAAGGCACCACCATTCACATGGTGGTAGCTTACATAGGTTAAAAAGAATTCTGAAGTACTAGCCTAAAAAATGTACCAGCTGTTTTCTCTCTGCTCACATCAACCCCAGGAACCAAATATGATAAGAAGGTTTGAGATAGATTGGAAGAAGAGAAATGACATTTTAGCTCTTCCTTGAAGGTCTTAATTTATAATACTCCATGCATAGTAATGATTCAACAAACTTCTATTAAAAACGTCTACATATCAAATGCTGTTATAAGCATCCTTAACATGATAGTTAATCAGAGTAGGTATTCCTTTCCTTACAAGTTCAAGTTCTAATATATGAATCAAGCCATCTTCTTCTTATGATTTTATAGGTAGGTTGCTAAAGAAATCCACTTGTGATAATAAAAATAAGAATATGTATGATAAATTGTCTAATTATAAAATATATTTCTTACTCTTCCCTGGAGAAGATTAACACTGTCCTGCCCATGTCAGGCATCATATCTATTGCTTTGACCAATGGAACATGAGTAGAAGACAGAGACGCCACCTAGGAGCTGAAACTTTAAGAGCCATTGCCTGGTTGAGCCATTTTCTCTCTTCTCTTCTGCCATGATATCAGCAAATTGTGTTTGTAAGCCATTGAAATTCCAGGTCCCTGTTACTATAGCATAGCTTAACCTAAACAGACTGATACAAATGAAGTCTGAAAGATATTTTACCAGCTTGACTGTGATTACCCTTTGGTCTAGAACTGGAGAGCCTTGTTAGCCACTCCCACCTGAAAGTCAGAGAGATAGCCTGTGCTAATTAGGAAGAACTCTACGTTTTGAGTGTTGGCAATGAATTGTGTGTGACTAGCTTGCATCAATTCTGCCTAGACAATGCACACCTCTTAAGGTAAGTCTCTTTGTCATGACTTTGTGATCACTGGTATAGAATAGTCAGTCCCTTATTACTTTAAAGAACTCTAATATTTGATTTTGTGTCTTAGCCATTCCTTTAATAGTGAACTGACTTAGATCTTGCCCTTCACCACTATTTTGTAGTATCTTGTTTTTATTCATAGTGAGTTCAAATATGTTTACTAAAATACTCCATTCAACCTGGTGCAATCATCAGTATTGTCATAAATCTAAAGGAAAAGTAACTTGAAGTATATATTTAGACCCTCATTTTTCTCTCATTTCAATGAAGGATATAGTGGATAATGCCCTATCTATCTTCTGGGTGTACAATCTCAAATTATATGTACCTGTGGCAGGTACAATTTCCAACCTAGAATAAAAAACAAATGGACTTTTTTTCATTTATATAGAACATCTATTATTTTAGATAGCATACATCTATTTAATTCAGGATATCACTGTGGTTATATGTCTCAATTATGATGGGAGTGTTAATGTCATGACAGGTCTTCTAGGAAGTAGCAGTAGATAACAAGCTCTTGTCATTCTCCACCTACACTGACATCTGCCAAGATACCCTTATTTCTCCTGATCCTGTCATTGGTTCTGGCAAGTAATCCTGACAGTAAGACCCTGCACTTTTTCCATCCTCTATATCACATTCCCGCTGTCCTTAGGTGGTGGAAAACATTTTGCTCCTTCCTTTACCATGCTCAGAGGCACACTGAAATGCCCTCACTTTCTGTTGGATCCTTCAGGCAGTCATTTCTTCTTGGGTTCTTGATACGCTGATGGTCTTTCCTGGGAAGAGGTTGAGGCTGCATGTTCATTCTGCTCTCAAATTCCACAAAGTTACCTAGGACTTTCAGTGGTCTACCACTCCCTGCCTTAGACTTTCCTAGGGCATGAAGTGGGCATGAGGGCCCATTCTCAGGAATTCCTCATTGTCTAAACTTTCTTCTCTTGTGATTCCCCCCTTTCTTTCCTCATCCAGATTATGGATTCAGTCTCATGATATGTTACTTTGACTCTTCAACTAATCTTTAAGAACCCATGGTTTATGCCCTGATCTAGCCCTCTTGAGATCCAAAGCCTTGAGCTTGGCTGTCTTACTGCCTGCACATTGCTGTATCATTCCCTACTTGAATTAGTTTGTATAGAATATAAAACCTGATACCTGAGTAGGGAGAAGGGTTACAGAATAACAGGAAATATCATGTGTTCCAAGGACCAATTATTATTATTAACATATTACAATATATACTGATATGGTATTGATACATATATAATAACCATTATATCAAGTATTATTATATTATAGATCCACATATATATATACACACACACACTCTCACACACACACACACATATATACGTAGTCATAGATTAAATAGAATACAGAAACTTTGGGCTCTTTGTCCAGCATCTTTTGATTTAAGGCCAGGCGTTTTTGCGTGAAAATTACTATTTCTTTTCACTGGTCTTTACATCTATTCCTGTCTGCAGACAAGGGTGGTGTTTAAGAGTACATTATAAATGTATGCCAACCAGCATGTCATGGAACACATTATCTGGTTTCATGCCTATTCTATTCAATAATGATTTATTTGGACTCACATCCTCTTCATTTATTATAATTATTACTCTTTGTAAAGAGTGCTTGAATGTACTCCAATTTTACACATTTGATTGCATTATCAGATCTTTCAACAGGCCCCATCTTTTCTCTTTCAAAAAGAAAACTTTCATGGTTACAGTAGATAACAAGCTCTTGAGCTAACACAAAAGAATGAAACCATAATGAACATAGTCCAATGAAGAATCCAAAAGAACACAACCAAATGAACATGAAATATTTGTACCTTGTTAATGAATATATTTATCTTTTAAAATAAACAATTATTCCATTTCTTTTAAAGATAATCTTAGAATGAGTAGAATCCTGAGCTAGATTATTGGACAAGCTATTAACGATGTACATTGAAGCAATAATGGTAAACAGTTATGACAGAGAGACTAAAAAATAACATTTAAATGTCATTTTCCTTTTTTCCAAATGAGAACTGTTGTGTACTTGAAGTACCAATTAAAGTTCTAAGAACTATAAATCAGAGTGTTTGGATTAGAAAACACCATTGTCTTTATTGTATTCTTTGATTATCTTCTTTGGGACAAGGACAATTGATTTCCCATTATTGTAGTAGGACAGAGTTGCCTTCTAAAATATAAGTATCCATTTTTAGAAATAATAAGTAAATGTTAGGACAGGTATCATGTGCATTAAAATTTTGGTGCCACTGGATAGGTGATCTAAAATGACTTTTCAAAGAGTCTGGTTATATGTGTTGTTTTAACTGGTTTTGGTCAGGGTGAAAGATAGCATGGTAGTAAGCTGGGTTCCCCCCTTCAGCTTATGAAGCAGAGTTCAAGTGGTAGAATAAGCTTCAGAATATAAACAGTTGATATCTTCTGGAACAACTTACCTGAAGATTTCAGAAGTTGGATATACATGCACAGATATAACAAATACAAATAGATATATTCAGGAATGGACATCAAATTTGCATGAATTCGTAGGATTAAAAACTTGTCTTCAAACACATTCCTTGCTTGTTTTTGAATGGGCAGGACTGAGCACATAGGATAGTCATGGGAGTAGATATACAATCTAGGATGTCCCTAAATTCAGGGCAAAATGCAGAGATTGCCAAGATCATGTGGTGACAGAAACAGTAGGAAGAGTTTGAAATTGCAGAATTTCCACTATGAACACAAAAGTGAGCTAGCCGCAAATATACTGTGGAATATGATCAAAAGAAGCAAAGAGTTTCAGTGAGGCTGAGTTCCTATCTACCTCCCTTCCTTGGTAATAAACATCCTCTCCATGCAAACAATAGTGAAATAATCTACATGCATATTAAGTACATAGCAATTAGAGTCAGGGGAATTTGAAGCCTCATCAGCTTTACCTTGGGAGAAAATCTGGAAAGGAGTGGTGGGGAAGGGTTTTGTGCTGAAAGTGCTGGGGGGTTGAGTTTGTTCTCCTCGGTCCTTATCCCTGCTGCAACAAAGGGCAGAGATACAGTAGTGAAGTGGAGCAAACGTTTTACTTGAATACACACTCTAAGGGAAGAACAGGCTAGAGTCAAGGTAGACAAAGGCAAATTTACTTGAATAAAGCAGAGAAGAAGGGGAAGCTCATTGACGGAAACTTGCAAGCTCAAATCAAAGCTCTCAGTAGCCCCTCTCTACTTAACCTGAAGCAAGACAGAGAGAGTGAAGACTTGTGCTTAAAGTCTGGAAAATAGAATGAAATAGAAAAGTGACAAAGACACCACTTAGAAGGAGCACAGACAAAGCTAGTAAGCTGAGCAGAAAGAAGTGTTCTAATTTACACACCCTGAGAAAGGGGAATGCGGGCAAGCTGAGAGAGGAGGCATACTCAAAAGCTGGGATTCTGTCTTTTAAGGATTTTCAAGAATGGGATAAAGGGAAAGAGGCGGCTTAGGCTTGTCATGAGGTCTCATGATGTCTATCTCTGGTGAGAGACAATATGTTATTCACAGTCAGTCCTCCAGATATTCTGTAGGACAAACTTCTTGTTCTTCTCCAAGATAGTGGCCACCCACAAGCACTGGGAAAATATCAGTCAAGACTGCTTGCCCTGCCCTAAGATAGGTGCTTCCTGTTCTTACTATGCTGTTCGTATCTGGGCACTTTTAGGAAAATTACTCATGATGCTTGTCCCCACCTGCATTAATTAGAGCAAGTCTCAAATTTGATCAGCCCAAATTCAGAGAATGTGGAATGAACTCACATTGCAAAGGGTGTTAACTCTGTGACTCCTTTCTGGCTCTCTGGCTTCATCTGATGAACTCCCTGAGTTCTTGGTGGGTCCCGCCCTCTTTTTATCCTGCTCCTATCTGCTTTTCTGCCTAACAAAGGGAAATACTGAGAATACTGAAGTCTTGAGAAAAGAATTTAGAGTATCTGGAAAGAATTAAAATGATCCTGTACACTTGAGAGCTTCTGAGGAGCTGGTTTTTATTCCCCTGAGCCACAGCTTGCATAAACAAGGAATTATGTTCTTGCACACCTATTCTTTCTCCCCCTTTTTTTACCCATTAGCAATTCTGAAAGGCCAGAAACCTTAGGTTGGTAAAGAACAGACACTCATTCTGTTGGTGATCTGTTTTACAGGATAGGCTAGAGCAATTGAAACTTCCTGCTCCTCAGATTTTTCCCCCCAACACATTGGAGATTTGGGAAGGGAGTCAACATGAAAAGCAGACTACATCACTAAACTCCAACTTCACACTACCCCAGCTCAAACTGATAGAAGAGTTGGAGAAACACAGAAAAAGGATCCAGGCTTGGCAGTCCTGAAGTCCTAAAGTCATGTATTACAGCTATGGGATCTTGGGAAAGTGTTCTTGCTTCATAAGTCCCCATTTCCTTCTCAGTCTCATCCACCAAGGATTTCAGGTGGTAATCTTGGCCTGATGAATAGGAAGTTCCTGAAATAGTTTTCTCTCTAGCCCTCTCTTGCTGGCTTCAACAGTAGTGGTAGACAAAATCAGAAAGTTTAAAACTTCTTCGAAAAGATGCACATATTTCAGAGAAAGGATTAAAGATGGCGGCGTGAGAGGTGAGACAGAGGCTTCCTCCTAAAACCAAATATAATATGAAAACATAACTAATACAAATAGTCCTGAAAGAGCAATAGGAAAGAGGACTGTGCCAAACTGCATTCACCTGGAGAAAAGAATAAGCATCATGGGACAGGGTAGCGTATAAAACTGTGGCCCGGTGGGACCCAGCCCTTCACCCACCCCAGCTCACCAGCGGGAGGAAGAGAAACAGAGCGGGGAAGGGGTGGAGACCAGGAACTTCTGAATACCTAACTCTGGAGATCTGATCTGGGAGCACAAACCCATATTTTATGGTGTTTTCATGGTACTCTCATGATTAGGGGGTTGGAAAGCTAAGACAGGCAGAATACCTGGAGAGACTGAGATTCCAGCCACTTGTAGAAAGCAGGGATCCATATACAGCTGCTTTGGCACAAAAGAAAGGCAGGCAGTCTGACAGACTTCTAATAGCAAGAGGGCTGCTAAAGGGGCAAGGATTGCACAGAGCTTATTGCTCAGGAGAAAGGACAGGTAGACAAAATTGTCCAGGTGCAGTCTGCCCAGCAGATTGGGAACTTTCACGATCTTCAGGAGCTCCAGCTCCATGGCTGGCTACAGAGCCCCAAGGACCCCCTCCGTGATACGCAACCTAATGAGCCTTTCTCCCGGCCAACCCGACCTGGCTCACAAACCGGCAAAACTCTACCCTGGCTTTAGGCCAGCCAGAGGGAAGCTCGGTCTACAGCAACTACAAACAAAAAGCACAGAGGCTAATACCAGTGGGCTCGGACCACTGGTTCTGGCAGTGGAGACAGGCATAGCAAGTGGGAAGCAGGAAACAGCTCTTTCCTCTGTCCAGGCACCAATACCGCTCCCCTGTAACCCCAGACATTGCCTCAGGGACTGAGCAGCTCCAGAGAGTAGAGCTTCTGGGCACTAGGGAGCACCATATACAAATTTGAAACACCAAAGGAACCTGATTCAAAGTAAAATTATGAATACAACTCCTGAGAAAAATTCAAATGAAATCGACATCATGAATCTGCCTGAAAGGTACTTCAGAATAAAAATCATTAATATGCTCATGGAGGTACAGAAATATATTCAAAAACTCAGGGATGAATTCTGGTTGGAGATCCAATCATTTCAGAACACAGTATCAGAAATGAAACATACAATGGAAAGTTTTAAAGCAGATTAGATATGGTGGAGGAGACGATAAATAAAATAGAAATCAGAGAAGAGGAATGCAAAGAAGCTGAGGCACAGAGAGAAAAAAGGATCTCTAAGAATGAAAGAATATTGAGAGAACTGTGTGACAATCCAAATGGAGCAATATTCACATTGTAGGGGTACCAGAAGAAGAAGAGAGATGAAAAGGGATAGAAAGTATCTTTGAGGAGGTAATTGCTGAAAACTTACCCAATCTGGGGGAGGAGATAGTCTCTAAGGCCATGGAGGTGCACAGACCTCCCAACACAAGGAACCCAAGGAAGAAAACACCAAGACATATAGTAATTAAAATGGCAAAGATCAAGGATAAGGACAGACTATTAAAAGCAGCCAGAGAGAGATATAAGATCACATACAAAGGAAAGCCCATCAGGCTATCATTAGACTTCTCAGAAGAAACCTTACAGGCCAGAAGGGAGTGGCATGATGTATTTAATGCAATAAAGCACAAGGGCTTTGAAGCAAGAATACTTTATCCAGGAAGGTTATCATTTAAATTGAAGGAGGGATAAAACCATTTCAATATAAGCAAAAGCTGAGAGAATTGACCTCCCACAAACTATCTCTACAGTGTATTTTGGAGGGACTGCTATAGAGAGAAGTGTACCTGAGGCTTAATAGCTGTCACCAGAGGTAATAAAACCACAGTAAAGAAAGTAGAACAGTTAATTACTAAGCAAATGCAAAATTAAATCAACTATCCCCAAAGTCAATCAAGGGATAGACAAAGAGAACAGAATATGATACCTAATATATAAAGAATAGAGGAGAAAGAAAAAGGAGGAAAAAAAAGAACCTTTACACTGTGTTTGTAATGGCATATTAAGTGAGTTAAGTTAGACTCTTAGATAGTAAGGAAGTTAACCTTGAACTTTTGGTAAGCACGAGTCTAAACCCTGCAATGGCAATAAGTACATACCTATCGATAATCACTCTAAATGTAAATGGTCTGAATGCACCAATCAAAAGACATAGAGTCACTAAATGGATAAAAAAAGAATACCCATCTATATGCTGCCTACAAGATACTCACTATAAACCCAAAGACATACACAGACTAAAAGTGAAGGGATGGAAAAAGATATTTCATGCAACTAATAGGGATAAAAAAGCAGGAATTGCAGTACTTGTATCACACAAAATAGACTTCAAAACAAAGAAAGTAACAAGAGACAAAGAAGGACATTACATAATGATAAAGGGGTGAATCCAACAAGAAGATATAACCATTATAAATATCTATGCACCCAACACAGGAGCACCTACATATGTGAAACAAATACTAACAGAATTAAAAGGGGAAGTAGAATGCAATGCATTCCTTCTAGGGGACGTCAACACTCCACTCACTCAAAGGACAGATCAACCAGACAGAAAATAAGTAAGGCGACAGAAGCACTGAACAACACACTAGAACAGATGGACCTAACACACATCTACAGAACTCTACACCCAAAAGTAGCAGAATACACATTCTTCAGTGCACATGGAACATTTTCAAGAATAAATCATATCCTAGGCCACAAAAAGAGCCTCAGTAAATTTTAAAAGGCTGAAATTGTACCAACCATTTTCTCAGACCACAAAGGTATGAAACTAGAAATAAAATATGCAAAGAAAATGAAAAATCCCACAAACACATGGAGGCTTCAAAACATGCTCCTAAATAACCAATGGATCAATGACCAAATAAAAACAGAGATCAAGCAATATATGGAGACAAATGACAATAATAATTGAACACCGCACAATCTGTTGGAGGCAGCAAAGGCCGTGCTAAGAGGAAAGTATATTGCAATACAGGCCTACCTCAGGAAAGAAGAACAATCCCATATGAACAGTCTAAACTCACAATTAACAAAACTAGAAAAAGAAGAATAAATGAGGCCCAAAATCTGTAGAAGGAGGGACATAATAAAGATTAAAGAAGATATAAATAAAATCAAGAAGAATAAAACAATAGAAAGAATCAATGAAAGCAGGAGCTGGTTCTTTGAGAAAATAAACAAAATAGATAAAACGCTAGTCAGACTTATCAAGGAAAAAAGAGAGTCTACACACATAAACAGAATTAGAAATGAGAAAGGAAAAATCACTACAGACACCACAGAAATACAAAGATTTATTAGAGAATACTATGAAAGTTATATGCTAACAAACTGGATAACCTAGAAGAAATGGACAGCTTTCTAGAAAAATACAACCTTCCCAGGCTGACCCAGAAAGGAACAGAAAATCTGAACAGACCAATTACCAGCAACAAAATGGAATTGGTAATCAAAAACCTACCTAAGAACAAAGCCTCTGGACCAGATGGCTTAACCGCTGAATTTTATCAAATATTTAGTGAAGACCTAATATCCATCCTCCTTAAAGTTTCCAGAGTAGAAGAAGACGGAATACTTCCAAACTCTGTCTATGAGGCCAGCATCACTCTAATACCAAAACCAGGCAAAGACACCACAAAAAAAGAAAATTACAGACCAATATCCCTGATGAACACAGATGCAAAAGTACTCAACAAAATATTAGCAAACCGAATTGAAAAATACATCAAAAAGATCATCCATCATGATCGAATAGGATTTATTCCAGGGATGCAAGGATGTTACAACATTCGAAAATCCATCAACATCATCCACCACATCAACAAAAAGAAGGAAAAAAACCACATGATCATCTCCATAGATGCTGAAAAGGCATTTGACAAAATTCAACACCCAATCATAATGAAAACTCTCAACAAAATGGGTACAGAGGGCAAGAACCTCAACATAATAAAGGACATATATGACAATCCCACAGCCAACATCATACCTAACTGAGAAATTGAAAGCTTTTCCTTTAAGATAGAGAACAAGACAAGGATGCCCACTCTCCCTACTTCTATTCAACATAGGTCTGGAGGTCCTAGCCACAGCAATCAGACAACGCAAAGAAATAAAAGGCATCCAGAATGGCAAGGAAGAAATTAAACTGTCCCTGTTTGCAGATGACATGATATTGTACATACAAAACCCTAAAAAATCCACTCCAAAACTATTAAATCTAATATCTGAATTCAGCAAAGTTACAGGGTACAAAATTAATATGCAGAAATCTGTGGCATTTCTATATACTAATAATGAACTAGTAGGAAGAGAAATCAGGAAAACAATTCCATTCACAATTGCATCAAAAAGAATAAAAACCCAAGAATAAACCTAACCAAGGAAGTGAAAGACCTATACTCTGAAAATTACAAGACGCTGATGAGAGAAATTAAAGAAGATACCAAAAAATGGAAACACATCCCATGCTCATGGATAGGAAGAATTAATATTGTCAAAATGGCCATCCTGTCTAAAGCAATCTACAGATTTAATTCAATTCCTATCAATATACCAACAGCATTCTTTAATGAACTAGATCAAATCGTTCTAAAATTCATATGGAACCACAAAAGACCCCGAATAGTCAAAGCAATCCTGAGAAGGAGGAATAAAGCTGGGGGGGGGATTACCCTCCCCATCTTCAAGCTCTACTACAAAGCCACAGTAATCAAGACAATTTGGTACTGGCACAAGAACAGACCCATAGAACAATGGAAAGGAATAGAGAGCCCTGATATAAACCCAACCATATATGGTCAATTAATATATGATAAAGGAGCCATGGACATACAATGGGGAAATGACAGCCTCTTTAACAACTGTTGTTGGCAAAACTGCACAGGTACATGCAAGAGAATGAAACTGGATTATTGTTTAACCCCATACACTAAAGTAAACTCAAAATGGATCAAAGATCTGAATGTAAGTCATGAAATCATAAAACTCTGAGAAGATTACATAGTCAAAAATCTCCTGAATATAAGCATGAGCAGCTTCTTCCTGAACGCATCTCTTCGAGCCAGGGAAACAAAAGCAAAAATGAACACATGGGACTACATAAAACCAAAAAGCTTCTGTGTGGCAAAAGACACCATCAACGGAACAAAAAGGCACCCTACAGTATGGGAAAATATATTTGTAAATGACATATCTGACAAGGGGTTAACATCCAAAATATGTAAAGAACTCACATGCCTCAACACCCTAAAAGCAAATAACCCAATTAAAAAATGGGCAGAGGATATGAAGAGAAAATTCTCCAAAGAATTCAGATGGCCAGCAGACACATGAAAAGATGCTCCACATCACTTATCATCATGGAAATGCAAATTAAAACCACAATGAGATATCACCTCACACCATTAAGGATGGCCAGCATAAAAAAGACTAAGAACAACAAATGCTAGTGAGGATGAGGAGAAAGGGGAACCCTCCTACACTGCTGTTGGGAATGTAAGCTAGTTCAACCATTGTGGGAAGCAATATGAGGTTCCTCAAAAAACTAAAAATGGAAATACCATTTGACCTGGGAATCCCACTCCTTGGAATTTACCCAAAGAATATAACTTGTCAGATTCAAAAAGACTTATGCACCCCTATGTTTATCACAGCACTATTTACAATAGCCAAGATATAGAAGGAACGTAATTGTCCATTAGTAGATGAATGGATAAAGAAAAGGTTGTACATATACACAATGGAATACTATTCAGCCATAAGAAAGAAACAAATCCTACCATTTGCAACAACACGGATGGAACTGGAGGATATTATGCTCAGTGAAATAAGCTAGGCGGAGAAAGACAAGTGCCAAATGATTTCCCTCATTTGCGGAGTATAACAACGCAGCAAACTGAAGGAACAAAATAGCAGCAGACTCACAGACTCCAAGAAAGGATTAGTGGTTACCAAAGGGGAGGGGTGTGGGAAAGCAGGTGGGGAGGGAGGGAGAAGGGGATTGAGGGGTATTTTGTTTAGTACACATAGTGTGGGGGATCACGTAGAAAACAGTGTGGAACAGAGAAGGCAAATAGTGAATCTGTGGCATCTTACTACACTGATGAACAGTGACTGCAATGGGGTATGGGTGGGGACTTGATAATATGGGTAAATGTAGTAACCACACTGTTTTTTCATGTGAAACCTTCATAAGAGTGTATATCAATAATACCTTAATAAAAATTTTAAGAAAAAAGAGATGCACATATTTCTATATAGACCAAGTCTTGATGGAGAATACACTCTCGGTAAATACTCAATGAAAGATTGGATACCATTGCCAATTCTGTTGCTCTTAGAAAAACAAGCCAAATTAGATGTCTCTGAGAAAAGTGGCCTGGGGCAGTATCACTGGGTTACACCCCATACCTGACAAAGTGCCTTCACTTTCCAACCCCAACACAATATTCTGGGATGCTTTGTAGAGTTTGCCCCATAGAGGGGCATTTGGAGAATTGCCTACTTTAGCATAAACACCAGGGCAATATGGGTGGCTTCCTGCCAAGTTAACACTGGGTTCCTGCAAATGTATCTTTCAGTATCTCCCCCACAGAGCAGTAGGAGATAAGAAGGAAATGAAGTCTGGGGAAAAAAATAACTTTTGATGCAAGCAACTCTGGCAGCCATCAGCATCATCATAAGTAGTTTTTAATCCACTGTATTTTGCCAGAGGATGACCCTCTCTGTTAGGAGTGGTAATTGCTGTACTTACTTCTTGCTGTGACTTCAGAGAAGGCTGTCCCCAGGCCCTGACTTGGCTTTGCTTAGTGAGAGATACCTGGGAGCTACTATTTCAGCTTTAATCTGGTACATACATTTTTTTATATTTTTTTATATAGAAGTCTTATATATTAATGACTTCCTGAAGCTCTCCAAACTGAAATACATCATAAATATGTATCTCTTTAGAGGTGTGATAACCTAATAATCTGGCCAGTTATTTCAGGAGGTGGTAACACTACACACTCAATAGATTTGTAAGAAACATTTAGGATGAACTGTTGGTGTGACAGAGTAGACACTCATATTTAATAAATTAAAGGTTTTTTTTTCCAGTCAAGGTAATGTTCCCACTTACCTGTTCTGATCAATTCCTTTCCTAATAGATAGAAGGTGTTGGATGCAATAATTAGAACTAGGCAGACTCAACATAAGGGGGAATTACATACATATTTTATAAGCTTACTGGATTTCTCACAGAATCCAAGGACCAGCATCCAATTTCTTAGGAAACACTAGAGATAAGGTCTGCGTCTACTTCTTCTGTCCCCAAAGCAGAATGCACCCATGTCTTCATAGTATGCATCATGCCCTTTCCTCCTCCCTGCTTTTGCACGAGCTTTTCCCTGGGTTGGCATGCCCTGTCATAAGTTCCTTCAGAACTGTCCCAGCCCCTTTTCCAGAATCACCTTGTTTTCAACCCAGTTGCTCTCAATCCCTCATTATTACCTTCAGAGCACTTAAACTAATGAGAAACTATCTTACTTGTGTATTGTCTACCTCCCAAATTTGAGTCTAAGCTTCATGAGGAGCTTGTTCACCTCTATATTCCCATCATCTGGATGTTGCTGGCCACAGAGTACTCTTCTAGTATTTTCTAAATTAAACAGGACGTGCATAGCACACTGGCCCTCTCTTTGAGTTGCTTGATCTTATTCCCTTCACCAGTCCAACACCAGCTCAAATTGCTAAATAACTGTACCGTTCATGGGGGATCAGCATGGGGTCCAGTCAAATAAACGATCCAGTTACCTATTCACTCCAACCTTTATGAAAGAAATCTCACACTGAAAGCTTGGGATTAATATTTACAATCTATGCTCATTACATGTAGATCCCATATTTGTAAATTCGCCTACTCACTGAAATGTATTTGTAACCAAAAACCAATACTTGGTTGTTGTTTTCATGGCCATTTGTGGACATGGGCATAGTGGCTAAAAATTTAAGTCACTCAACATGCATGTTCCCAGCTGAGATGTTAACAAATGTCCTTCTTATGTTCTACTTACTACCATTTTTTTTTTAGTGACTCTGCTGTTTAAAATACTCCCAAGCATAGTGTTGAACTGCTGTCTAGCATTCCTAAGCACAAGAAGGCTATGATGTGTCTTATGTAAAAAATTAGTTTTAGATAAGGTTCAGCAGGCATGAGTTTAGTGCTGTTCATGAGTTCACTGTTAATGAATCAACAATATATAAAATAAGGTGTCTTTAAACATAAAACAAGGTTATGTATTGATCAGTTGACAAAAACGCTATGACCAAAGGCTTGCAGGAACCTAACCTGTATTTCCCTTAGGAGCAATCATTCAGTATTTGCTATTTCAATATTCATGCTGACTTTAGAGAACATAACTATCATGAATAATGAGAACGGACTGTGTGTATTAATATAGTGAGACTTCCTCCAAGGGATTTTCATATCCTTTTATTGACTGTATAAAGTAGACCTTCCAGATATTTGCTTAAAGCTTATCTTTGTTTTTTTCAAAACAAGCTATTCAAAACACAAATCTTTGATGAAGAATGTGCACCCTTTTGATAAATCATTTGTTTTTCTTTACCACTTGTCTGAATTCATCTCAGTTCACTGGTATCAGGTTTGTGAGAATTACATATACATCAGTGAGTACTCGAGCCTGAATGTCTGTGTTGTCCTGCTGACTGGAGGAGGAGCTTGTATTTCTCATAGTTCACTGTTGACAGGCCCAGGAAAGGGCTCACTGAGCTGTGACAGCTGACATTTGGTACACAGCCACTCAACCTTTGTGGTAGTGAAGCTGCAGGAAGGCATGTTACATTTTTTCTAGTGTGTCTGGTCAGTCACTGTATTGCCTTTCGCTTGTCTCAGGCCTGTAATTGATTAAAAAGTAATAATGGAAAAGGGAAGGTAGGGAATAAATGAGATAAACAATGAAGATTAAATTCAATGGAAGTATTATAAATTGACTATAAATTGACTGACTCTAGAAAAAGTGGAAAGGACAGGAAATTATGCCTTTAAGGCTGGTAGAAGCTCATCAGAAAAGGGCAATTCTGTTGGTGGCGTCAAACTTCAAACTCAGTGAGGATTACGCAGGGGACAGCTGCAGAGAGGGCTGGACTCATCACGTGTGCACATCTAGGATTTACACATTGTCTCCTTTGTGGGCTGGAGCTGGCTTGCTCATCATGCTTGCTTCTCCCGATCGTGAGTGATTGATCCATGTTGCCATGTCATCATCAATCTGGCCTCATTCAACAAACATTTACTTGTTGTGGCTGTGAAAGCCAGGCAAGGTCAACCTGTGGGGATGCTGCACGGTGTAAAGTTTAAGTGTTTGGACCGTGGTGCAAGAGTGCCTAGGTTTGAAGCTCTGCCACTGATTAACTATGTTATCTTAGGCCTTTTGGTTAACCTGTCAGGGTCTCAATTCCCCAACTGTAAAACACAGATAACACTCATATACCCACCTCATATGGCTGTTCTGAGGATTAAATGAGATAATCTGCATATCGGTGCTCAGCACAGTGCCTGGCATAGGGTGAGTACTTGTCTCAATCGCAGACTGAGAATCAGCAGGGTGGCCTCTGTGCCAAGATGTCCTTAGCAAAGAAAGAGTGGCACAAAATGAGGTAGGCGGGACAAATCCTCAGGGCCTCCTAGGTAGCCAAGGTACGGATTTTAAAACTTGACTCTTAAGTGCATTCAGAAAGCCTCTGCATGGATTTAAGTAGGGCACTGACAACATTGTTTAGAAGAAAACAATGTTTGTTCTAAATATAGTTTCTGCAATATACCATCTATTTTTAACTAGAAAAATTTGCAGCATAGACTCAGTACTTTCTTTCCCTTTGGTTCTGACCGGCCTCCGAGCCATCCCACGATGCTCCTAGATCCCGACCTCAAGTTCTGCTGGGACCCGCCCACCCTGTGAGATGTTGGTGATGATAGTACTGGCAGTAGAAGGATTCATAACAACTGGTATCTCTGCTGTGATTACCCATGTCTGGTTCTAGCGTTTTTTTATTCAAGCTTCAAACTACGTTCCAGGGTCGTATTATTCTCCTTTGATGGATGAGGAACTGAGGTTTGAAGTCTCACATCTGAGGTTCAAAGGCAGGTGTCCTGCTCCAGGGCTCATTGCTCCTCACCCATTTCCAGAGGGAACTTGAATGTGGTAGAGAGAAGGCCCTGCAGTTGGACAAGCTGTCTTAGCTCTGCCTCACACCTCTGTGCCTCTGTTTCCCTATTTGAAAAGTGGGAATAATACCATCTGTTTCACAGAGTGGTTGTGAGGAATTGCTGCAGTATTAATGCCAAGCAGCCAGCACGGTGCAGAACAGAGAGGAACAGGCACTCCACACGTGGCACTGCTCCCTTTCTTTTGCTGTGTTGTCAGTGTTGGTCTCTGCATTTGTGCGCTGACGTAGTAGAATGTTTTAAGCTGTTTCCCTTCGAGGCTGCTCCTTACCATCAAGCAGCTCCCTTGTGGTCTCTGAGACAGCGTGTCACACATGAGGAAAGCACGGCCGTCCCTCCACAAAGGGCTGCTCCTCTGGCTGCCCCCTCTGCCCTCGGGAGGAGAGCAGGAAGCTCTGAGCACACATTCAGTTTGCTCGCCCCCATTCCTCCTGAACTAGCATTCTCCAAATTATACTTTTTAATTAAACCTCCCAAGGTTTAATTAGGAAAATGACATGAGTCATCTTTGTTTCTTAAAAGGTATTTGTGGTTTGGCTAATTATGTGTTTAGATTTAATATGATTTCTCCTCTTGTGTGAAATTAATACACTGAATATTTAAAAAAGGAAAACATCTAAAGCATTTTACCTGGGCATCAGGTTGAAAGCAAATGTTTAGTTCAAAGACGTCCCACTTAAAGCAAGCCTAGGGAAAAGCTGTCTGGTTTTCAGTGGGTCACACTATAGGGGATGCCTCAAAGACCCACACTTTGTGTCTTGACCAGTAAATCTCATCATGAGGCCTTTAATGGTGCCTCATTGCTTAGAGGTGAAATCTCAGTTCCTTATCAAGGTCCTTCATCCAGTTCTACCCCTCATCCAGCCTCACATGTACTCTTCTCGGCTACATCCTACTCTGCTGTTCTCCCAGGCTGCCAGGCTCCTTTATGCCCCAGTGGCTCTGCAGCTGACATGGCCCACCCTGCAGTGCCTCATCCCATCTCTTCTGGATATATTCTGAATCTGTATTAACCCTGTCTTCATTTTTCAGTATTCTGATGATTTGACTTGTCCCACCCAGGGTTACCACAGTCCTAGGGGCAGCACACAGCTCACCTGCTTGCAAGTGCACCTTTCATTTGCAAATCAGCCAATCCAGAGTCCATACCCCCCACCACCTCCTTTGAGAGGCCTTCACATTCTAGAACACTGTTCCCCTATGCTAATTGTCCCAGGGCCAGGTAACAGACAACTAGAGACAGCCCCTACATCCTAGAGCCTGCTGAAATTATTCAAACTAGCCACGCCCACCTTGTCTTGCCCAAATTTTCCCCTCACTCCCTCTGCATGGCATGTCATGCCTCATATTTCAGGGGACCTGTGAGTATAACAAAGTCTTTCTTCATGACAGTCATTTCTGTTTCTCACCATAACTGATTTAAAATCTGATTAAAACAAGTCTAGGGCACAATGAAAACAGCATGTAGAATGGGCAGGTCCAGAGACACTTTCTCTGCAGCACCTTCCCCTTTCCTACTGCAAAGGTGGATGCTGCCTGTACAAGCCTCCTGGTAATACAAACGTGTCTGTGTCATGTTCCTCCCTGAACCCCCAACATTTAGCACGGGGCCCAGTGTATTTGTGTATATAGTAGACATGAGGAATAAGTGGCTGAATCACAAATAACACAACCTTTCAATCTGAGTCCATTAGTAGCAGATGAGTCAGAAAATGGTAATGTGAATGTTTCCCTAATTCTCCCATACCTGAAGGGGCCCTGTAGCTTGGTGACTACAAGCACAGGCTTGGAGCCCAGGGTCAGCCCCCAGTCCCCACTCCTGCCATCCTAGCTTGGATGCTCTGGCCAAGATATTTCACCCCAGTGTGCTTCAGTTTCCTCATCTATAAAATAGGAATAATAATATCTATCTCCAAGTACTCTTTTGACAAACTCTCTCTGCCTGTAATGTTCTTTTCTTCCCTCCTTACTCTTGACATCACAGCTCAGGGGCCACTCCTTCAGGTGATGCCGGTGATGCAGGGGTTCTTGTTCACGAAGCTGAAGAATGAGCTTAGTGAGCACCCAAGGTAGGAGAGCAAGGTGCAGGCTTTTATTTAGAGATAAAGTGAAAGGACAGAGCTCCCGGCTCACACCAGGGGGGGGACAAGAGAGTCCGGTCTGGTGTGTTGTCTAGGGGTTTTATAGGCAGATGAGGATTTTTCGAGAACATGAAAAAAGGCTTAGGGGTGTGGACTTGTTAAGTGGTCTCTGAATATCTAGAATTAACTTAACACAAGGAATTTCCTGCCCGATTTTTCTCTGGGACACCTGCGTCCTGGTCTAGGAGCATATGAAACAAGGCCACCTGCTCAGCCTGACCCCAAGGTGGGCTGAGGCATCGTTTGCTAAAGAGTAAGTTAAGTGCAATCTTATCTTTAAGGTGGAATCCTTCTTGCCTTTTATTATGTTGTTTACAGCTGGGTCTGCATGCTTAATTAGTTGCCCAGTTTGCAAAACCACCCCATCAGATCTGAAAGAGGAAAGACAGCACATAGGCCTGGGCCTTTTAGCATGCTAAAGTCAATCTTGCACATGATTACAAATGATTAACATAATAAAAACATGTACTACTCTTCTTTATCTGGGGAACATTAACTGATCTTACTGAAGAATGACCCTAGAGCTTAATGTTTAACACAGAGTTTTGGTATGGGTTTCCTTGCATGTAGTTACAGTGCTCTGACTGCAAATATCCTGCCTTGCTTTTTCCAGAGGCCCTCACCCTACTCTGACTACACCCACGGTCCCTGTCTCACAGGGACACCGTGCCTGACCCCATGGCCTCCTCCTTAGTAGTATTTGCTGTTGTACTTTTTGGTTGACAGCTGTGACTGTTGAATTATGTGTATGTTTCCCATAGACTGTGGATGACTTGGGTTCTCCAGAGAAACAGAACCAGTAGCACATATTGTAAGGCCCAGAAAACAGGCCCTGCTCAGCCCCGGGATGGACGGCGACCCAAATACTCACAAGAGACCGGTCTTGATGCAAACAGCAAGAGGTTTATTGATTCCACCAGCGCGCTGGGGTCAAGACTCATAACTCACGCAGGAGCAGAGGAGTTCGACCCCGAGCAGAAATCACAGGAGGTTTTAAAGGAAAAGGGACCACAACCAGGGGGAGGCGAGGGGGAGGTCTGCTGATGATTCGATAGCAAAAATATTTCAATTAGGGTCTCACAGGGCTTTATCTTTAAGGTCTATCAGTTTGGGAAAGATTACCTAGGCACGGGTTTGCAAGCTATTGTGTCATTGTGTTCAGGCCGGTTTTTATGACTCAGGCCAAGGGTCAGAGCCTACTTAAAATTTTCCTATTCTTTCAGGTGGTTTCGGGGAAACTGAAACTCAGGCCCTCTGATTTCTGAGGCTTTCTGGGGCCTGTCATGGCGTTAGTTTGGTCCTTTCAGTATATGCTTATGTAGAAGGAGATTTGCTTTTAGGAATTGGTTCACACTATTGTGGAGACTTGGCAAGTTCACACTCTGCAGGGAAGGTGGGCAGGCAGGAAACCCAGGAAAGGGTTGCAATTTGAGCCCATAGGCAATCTGTGGGGAATCCTTTTTTTTCTATCAAGACTTCTGACTGAGTGAGGCCTACCCATGTTATAGAGGATAATCTATTTTACTTAAAGTCAACTGATATGTTAACCTTATCTAAAAAATACCTTCACAGAACCATCTAGTGTATGTTTGACCAAGTATCTGGGTACTGTGGCCTAACCCTGTTGATACATAAACTTAACCAGCACAGTCTGTAACCTGTATGAGAGCAGGATTCAGTGTAATATTGCTGCCTAGTGAATGTAGACGTCACATGCCCTTAATAACTGAGTGGACATAGCACACTGCACAGAGTGGTTCCTACATGCACAGTGTTGGGTGGTGTTCTTTTGGTAGTCTTAGGATACAAAAACATGGTGAGGACCCCAGATTTTAAATAGGTGCCATACCATGACAGGAGGATTCTCAGAACACCCACCGTCACGCTCTCCCCATCAGGTCTCAAAGGAAGGGATGGACAGACACACAAACAATGAGGAGGCCTGAGGCCCAGAGCACAGGGGCAGCCAAAGGAACACTTTATCTCTAGCTCTAAGTTTTGTCCCCAAATTAGGCTTTAATAACCAGATCACAATTGGGTCACCTCCGAACGAAAAGTTTCCCTTTGATGCCTTTTTCTCCGGTGTCCTGCCCAGAGAGACGCACTGTCCCAGGTGGGAGGCACTTGCGTGTCACTAGACATCACTAAGCCTTAATTCAACAAGCTTCATGTGGCAAGTAGAAGCTACAGACCATAAAACTAATAAACAAATGTCAGGTAAATACTAGGCAGGAAAAAACCAGCAGGATAAGCAGATGGTAAGCTTCTCCTATTGAGCATGGTGGTAAGGGGTCATCTCTCCCTTCTGCTCACATTTGGTGTAGGCGCCTGGGGGCAGTAGGCCAGTCAGGGGTGGGGGGAACATGAGAATGGCATTGGGGGGGGGTAGGTGATTTCCAAGCCCAGGAAGGTGTGAGTGCCATGGCCTGAGGGGGAACATGCTTTGTATTTTCAGGGAACAGCAAGGTAACTATGGAGCTAAAACAAAGTGAGCAAAGGGAAGAATATTCAGAGGGGAGACTGGAGGCAGCAAGGGCTCAGAGCTGTGAGGGAGCTTTGACCCTGGCTGATGTGGCTACTAGATAGCAAAGAACTGAAGGGTGTCCGGCTGTCTTCTCCCTAAGACCTGCACCCTGACCCAAAAGTACATTCTCCTAAAGAAAGGCTTATTTTCTAATTTACTCCAAGGTACCTTTGGCTCATAAAGCCTATAGTCCAAGGATTGTTTGGGCCCAGACATGCCATCTGTAAAAATCATTGGCTTCTATGAGGAGGAAAGCAAAGAGCCCAGGGAAGATAAAATGACGGCACAGGCCCAAGTGGTACACTAGGTGTTTTGAGCTGTGCTTAGATTTTGAGTAGATGTTGAAAGCAGGGACAGCAGCATTTCCTGACAAATGAGTGTGTCTGTAATAACCCCAATGATTTTGGCCTAAGGAACTGGGAAAGGTTACAGTTACTTGCAATCAACAGAGGTGGGGAAGGATGCAAGAGGGGAGAGGCAGAGAGGCTGGAGGAGCAGGAGTTTAGGTTGAATGTGGGAGTCATCCAGGTAGAGGTGGTAACCAAGCCAGGACACTGGTTACAATTACCTGGGTAGTAAGGCTTGCCCAAGGCCAGGGACAGGAGAGATTGACTAATGAGACTGACATAGAACCAGCCTCCATGATGGAAACATAGAGAGAGCCAAAATAACATTTAAAGGAATTTTGATGTCAGAGGGAGAGAAATTAGGTAGTAGCCAGAGGGGTATGTATCTGAGATCAACAGAAATAAGGCAGCAAATCTGTATGCAGATGAAACTGATGAGACCCAAGAGGCGATAGAAGACCTAGAGTACAGGTGAGAGGTTAACCCCGTGAGCTTGGAGAATCCACATGCAGGGAGAGGAGGGCACACCAGGTACGGCACAGATGGGTTTCACAGGGAGGTACAGGTCAGGTGGACCTTTTCTTCTGATTGTCGTCTTATTTGGAGTGAAATAGGAAATAAGGTCGTTAACAAAGAAAAAGAAAATTCTCACTTTCTCTCTTGGTTCCAGTATCTCCATCCTGGATTCCTGAGAAGGAATTCCATTCTTTACTCACATCTGTCAAAGAACATAATGAGGAACCAGTCACCCCATCTTCTCCTCTGTGCGCACCCACGCGAGGCAGCTATTCCACACTCCTGTTTCCAAACCCACGCCAGTCCACAGGGTAGTCAGTTCCCCTCCTGTACCCCTCTTTGTCTGCTTTTTATTATCAAATTCTTCTCAAGTTGTGTTTCCCAGTTCTAGAAGGAAAAAAAAAACAGAAGCACAGACAAGCTCCGTGCGGGGAGGGAACTGAGAAGACTGAGCAGGCGAGGCCAAGTTTTTGGGGGACAGACATGGAGGAAGGAAAGCTGTGAATACTTAAGCATTAATAATTTTTGTCTTGTCACAAATATAATCAAAACCCTGATGAAAGCGTTGTCATAAAATCTATACGGCCACTATGCTGGGCTTCGGCTTTACTCTGTTTCCTGGGTTACAGCCTCAGAACTCACCATAGTAAATTCTTCTATAGTTGTTCAGCTCCCCTTATCCTACTGTGTTTTACTACCTCTTCTCAAGCTTAAAACACAACATGTACTTTATACCACATACAGACTCTCAGAGAAGGAAGCTTGGAGGTCATCTTATCCAGCATTTCATCCAGTTCTGGAATTATAACTTCCCTGACAACTAGCCACTTGGACTTTAATAAACAACCTCAGCTGTAGGCCTCACCACATCATAAGACAGCCCATTCCATTTATGGAATGTTTTATCTTACGACAGACTAAATCTCTCCCTTCTAACCCTTGATTCTCTGACCAACCTTGGAGCTATACCAAACAAACACATCTTGTGCCCTTTTTGCCGCGAAGCAGCCTCTTTCTTTCCTCCACTGAATGTCCAGTCAGCCTCTGAATCAAAAATGGGTCCACATTCAGAGAAAAAGCTTTTTGCATAGTCTTTCCTGATAGTAAATTAAACTTTAGACCAATACAATATACCTACTTGAAGTGGAGTTCCAAAGAGCCCTTTGCTTAGAGAGACTTTAAAATACCTTTACTGCTAGCACTTTCAGTTCTAATGGAAAGGTTGGAGATGGAAGAAATTAAATGATATATCTCCAGGACTCCTACAAGGAAAGAAAGAAGGCACATCGTGATTATCTGAAACTGAGAGGCAAGATGAGGGAGCAGATCATTCACATTCATCCGACTAAAGGGTACATCCTCCTTCCACCACATATCTACTCAGTGCCTACAGATTCCAGTCATTGAGCTAGGTGTCAGGGTTTCAACAGTGAGCATTCCTTCACTTAGTGAACAAATATTTATTGGGGACCTACAGATTGCTAGTGCCATCCTACCACTGGGATATAGGTGAACAAAATAATCAGGAAAAAAATCCCTCCCTTTTTGTACCTAATATTCTAGTGAGGGGGGGAAAACAATCAAATAATCCCACAAACATATGTAAAATTGTAACAGAAACCCTAAAAGGGAAGATTCAGAATTCTACAAGAGCATGTAAATTAGGGCCACATCTGTCAAGCAAGCAATGCTGACTTGGGCTCTGAAGAATGTGCAGAAGGTGCCCAGCAGGGGAGCAGTCTTGTGGGGAGCATGGTGTATGGAAGACCAAGGTCAGCAATGAAACTTGAGAGGTGGGAAGAATCCAGATAATATAGGGATTTATGGGCCACGTTAAGAATTTCCGTCTTTAACCTATAAGTGGTGAGGATGAACTGAAGTGTTTTAAGCAAAGTGTATATGTATATAACATGATCTAGCTTCACTCTTGCTGCAGTGTAGAGAATGGACTGGAGGGAAGTACAGTGAGATAGAGTTAGGAATCAAGATGATAGATTTAACGAGATCTAGGAGATAAAACCACTGGGTATCAAACGCTGATTTGAATTTGGGAGGCAAGGGAGAGCAAGACATGTGTAGTAATCCCCGGCCTGGCTGGGCACTAGGTATTGTTCCAGAGCTGACTATGATGCTCACCTAGGATTCCTGATCACTATTCTGTTGTTTTTGGATATGGGGAGCAAAGTAGAGCTATAGCACAGGAAAATACCATAATTGGATGTTAATTCAGGTGATGTGACTTTCTACAAAAGCACTTTTTTTCATATATATAAGTTAATAGTGCTGGAGTTTTAGGGTGACATTTTTAGAGGGTATAAGTGTTTACAGAAAGCCCCCACTTGGGGCTTTCTACAGACTTGCAGGACTTCACTTGGAGCAGACAGAATTACATAGTGATTCCAAGTCCATCCTCTGGAAAGGTCTAGAGAGACTCGAGAAATCTCTCTCTTCAAACATTCTCCCGCTGGAGGTCTCCCCAGGGAGCTTTGCTGAGAATGAATCCTGATCATAGTAAAATTAACTTCTCTAAGATTTATATACTAGGGTGCTCTGCAGGACGTCTAGGCATTGACTAAGAGTGGCACTGTCACTGGAATAGTGAGCCCTGTAAGAGAAATAGACTGGGACCATATGGGTTTGGATGTCTAAAATGAAACAATAATATCTATGGACAATATGAGTCTGGAGTTCTAAGGAACTCTCTAGAATGGTAACTCTAAGCATGACTTAGACTATATTGGGGGGGGTCAAGCTTGATCAAGGAGCACGGTATATTGGAAGCATTGTCTTACAGAATCATGTATCCAAGGAAAGCTGAGCTAGAGTCCCTATTCTGAGCTTCTATGATTCATTAATAGATGGGCATCAGATTAAAGCTGTCTTAGCACAGAATCAATATGTTATAAATAAGTATACTTTAACCAGGTTATGAAAATGCATTGGAAAAAAAACAGTAGACATAATCGAAAAGCAGTTGGGCCTGTTGAGTGTCCTGCTTCTATCATGGGTAAAACAAACTGGCCACCCCAGTCCTACAAAGTCCTACCATCAACTATAATAGAAAAGAGAGTCCTATTGACCCACGTTGGGAAAGCATCCCACCCCTAGTCCAAATGTGTCAGTACCAGGAGCCTTCACATAGCCCACTGCAGAAGTTGTGGGAGCAGAATTTCTAAGAAAGGCAGGCCTGACCAGTTGACTAGCATATCTACAACACAATATAATTAATGAGCTTCCAATCTTTGAAAAAAAAAGTGCTTTCTGCCTTACAATCAACTCTTAATTATCTTGATGCTTGTTAATCTTATGCTTTCAAATTCTAGCCAACTCCCAAGAATTTTACACTTCTCAAATGTATTTTTGTCACTGTTTGATCTTGTTTTGTGTCTAAGTATTATCTTTATGTAATCCATCCTGAAGATGGCGATGCTTAAACATTCTCAAAATCCCTACAATATTTTAGACATACTCGCTTCCTTATTTCTTTTTCAGAGACCTTGCCTATCACAAGTGAACTTCCTGCCACAACTGCCCACCAAGATGCTCACCTTGCCTGAGAAGGCCTGAGGCCAGCCCCTTAGCTCTACCCCACTCCTCATCCCGTGTGGTCAATCTTAGTAAAGAGTGACACCAAGACCTAAGTCTGGATGCCATCTCCCTCTACTTAGCCCCCAGCTTGCCTAGCTGCTCTCCATTTCTCCCTGTTTAATGCTCTTCAGAGACAGATTCCACAATCCTTACCTTAGTCCTTGAGGTGCCGATGGCCTTTTCTCACTTCTTCAGCCTTTCTCCTCTACCTATCCCCACGTCATTCTCCAGGCCTAACAAACATCTTATGCTCACTCTGCCTGGAGCCATCCCCTTCCCATATCCTGTTCCTTTCTCCTTGGAGGCTTTTCTAAGCTCTCTGCTCCCCAAATGTGAGTTAGTTCTCACCCTCATCTCATGTGCTCCACCTTGTTCTACTTCTAATAAGTTTTTTTGGCTGTATTTCAGCCATCATTTTACAGGTGTGTCTTCTCCAAGAGAGGCGGTATAGTGCACACCAATTTTAGAACCAGAGTGCTTGGGTTCCAGTCCAAGTTTTGCTACTCTCTACCTGTGTGAACATGGGCAAGTCACCTAACCTTTCTATGCCTCAGTTTCCCCATAAGCAAAACAGAGGCAGTCATACAATCTCTCAAACAGCTCCTTATTAAATTTTCAGTACTTAGAAACAATACCTAGTAGATAGCCAGGCCTCAATAAATACCTGTAGAAGAGACAGAAAATGTTCAATAATTGATTAGCTCAGGTAAAGATGAATGTGATAGAATATAGATAGACCAATACTATCTTCTGGTCAATTCTTTAAGACTTAAGAACAGTCAAGTTCTTAGAGCAATTCAAAATGTTGACAAAAGAATGTCAGAATATTGGTATTTCCTAGAACTAAACTCTTCAGCACACCAGACAGAATACAAACTGTGCAGTTGGATTTAGTTTTGAATCCTATCTCTGCTGCCTACCTGTGTGTTCGATAATATAAATCCCCTTTTTTGCAATGTCTCAGTTTCTTCATATATAAAATGAGAATAATACTACTACTACTAAGATTATATGTGTAAATTATTTACCACAGTGACAAACATGGATAGTAATCAATGCATTTCCCTTTATAAATCACTTTCCATCTTTTACATAAGCTTCTATAAATGTAAAATGCACAAGGTAGTTTGAGGAGATAAGAAGAGGTAAAAGTTTTCTGTTTCTCATAAATATTAAATTGCTTAACTCATCAACAATAAAATAACTAATATCTCTGAACTATAAAAATGTGCTAGACACTAAATGTCTTACATTCAATATCTCGTTTAATCTCTCCCAAAAGCCATGGGAAAGGGAATGGTCTTAAAACCAAAGTTGATAGATTTTCCTATGCTCAGAAACTGGGCTTCTTCCAGCAGTGGTACGTCCTTCCTGTCTGCCCTCACAATTCCTTACCAAAATAGTAGACTCTTCAGGCAAAATTATTACAAGAGGTGGAGCCTCTTCACAGGCTTAGCACCAATGGGGGCTTAGGTCTTTTCAGCAGCCCCCAGATAGGGCTCTTTGAAGTAATGGTTGCCATTATCCTATGGTAGTTATTCATTGGTTAGCCAATAGACAGCCCACCAGTTGCTTAAGAGCATTTTATTTTTTCATCTGTGCACCACAGCTACATGACTTCTTCCCTGGTTACCCCAGGACTCAGCTACATTAATAAACATGCTCCAAAATCCACTGGCTTGCAGAAACATCCCTTTTGTAACGATTTGCAACATGACTGTTAGAAATTGCTTGATGATTAATGTCATATGCGCCAGAGAACTATTGCAATGAGGTTCAGGATTTATCGATAAATGTGGTAATAATCCTCTTTGTTTACATCAGTAATTAATGTAGTTCAGGAGGGAGCCCTTAAAACCTTGCATAAGCAAGATTTATTCCCACTGGAATAGATTACAGCCATATGTCACCATTCACAAGGTAATTGGAACATTTCATTAGAAAGTAATTGAAAGAAAAGATTTATTTTAATGCCTTGTAATCTTGATAAACACCATTGTTAGCAGAGATATCTGCACTGTGTAAAGAATTTGCTTTACATCAAAATATGGTATATACTATATGTCATTCTTGGATTTTTCTGAAAAGCTTTTACTTAGTTTACAAGTAAAGAACAGCACATTATTATACTATGATCTTTCCTTTGAGAACAAGACCTTCTCCAAATGGCTGCATACCTTTACTGTTCTCATGATTTGTTTTGCAACAAGACCCTGGTTTATTCTACATCCATCAAGTGGAAATCTCCCACATGTATGAACAGAAATGTTTCTAACAGTGGGTGGGTGCAAAGGTCTAAGACACAGTGCGACTGGGCTGTGAGGTCTGTCACTTTGTCCAAATGGAGATAATGATAGGACATATCTCTTAGGGTTGTACCAAGTACTAAATGGGATGGTACACACAAAGGCTTGAAGCCAATTTCTGGAATACAGGAAGCACTCAATGAGGATTAGAAATAGTGCTATGGATATGATCATCTCTATCAGTGTCTTCCTCTTCTGAGCTTTTAAGAGTACTGTTTCCTCCATTTCCATTTGTTAGGGGATAAAATAAACAAACACATGAAGAATAGAGAAATGTACAACATCCTCCACCCCAGCGATGGGCACTACAAAAACGGCATTTAAATCCCTGTTCCCACCCTGAAGACTCTGAACTAAAAAGAAATTAACAGTCATCTCCAGAAGTCTGCAACTTTGTGAGCTCCCTTATAAATTAAAACCATTCCATTTTGTTCTTTAACAAACTGAGAAGAACAAAAAATCCCAAGAGACAATTTGCAGATTAAAATGAACTCATACTTCTAACAGGGAACCAACTCAAATATCAAAACAAATTTCAAAAGAGGGGTTAAATAATTTTCATTCTATGTTTCCAACAATCAAGCCCAGTTTGAGCTCCTCCTACCATCACAATTGTATCATGATAGAATAGTCCAGACCTGTGCTGATAACAGCTCTTTAAGATGACCATCAAAATCATCACCTTTATTTTATTGATGAGTAAATTGAGGCTCAGAGAAGGTATTTATCCAAGATCACACAGCTACTGAGTGGAATGAATCTGTTTACTTACTGTGCTTTATTCAGTGCCGTGCTTATCAGGATACAAAAAGCCATAGAACAAACTTGTCATGTCTTCCTGGAGAATGTTTTCCCTAAAGATTTTAAGGTAGAAGTCTAACCAAGTTAAACCACTATTTTTCCATTTGCTGTAGAACACTAACTCGTATGTAATTTTTTAAGCTGAATACAGGAGATTTCAAAGGAACACTGCCTTTTAGTGGGTACCACTATCACCTGTACCCCACATGGACATAGTAATCATAGTTAATAATTCAGTGGAAGGTTTGGGGTAGGCTTTTGGCTATTTTGAAGCCAGACAATTCTGAGCCCGTCTCTGTGTGTCAGTAACTAGCTGGCCTTGGGCAAATCACTCGACCTTACTGAACCTCTTCTATTCAATAGGGATTCAACTATGTACTAAGTAGGCTGCCTTGAGGATTCCCTGGAACAATGTGAAAGTCCAAAAATATAACAGGTGCCCAGTACATGGTGGTCATTATTAAACATTCACAAATTCCTCTCCTAACATGCCCTCCAACTTGGTCACAGCCACCAGGTAACCCTACTGAGCCCGAGACAGAACCATTGCTTTCAAATGCTGTTTCAGGCCTCCAGTGTCATCATTTCACCAAGACAGCAGCCTGAAATGAGTTGTGAAAACTTGCAAAGTAGGTAGGCTAGATATTACTTACCTAATACAATATCCAAAAATAGAAATTTTCAATTAATATCAAATAGAAACCACGTACTATCATTTTAAATGGATACGTTCATATGATCCAAAATGACTTTCACCACCAATAAGGTGCTCCCTGATTTTATTTGATTGTAATTTATTTTTCCTCTAGAACACTAACAATTAATTGTGTTACTCTCCATTTATTGAGAATGAGCAAATGTTAAACAGCTCTCAGGTAGTATTTAAAAGTATGGGTTCTGGCAATACAGTTGTTGCAACACCCACTTGGTGACTTCCTCCTCGAATTGTTCTAAATAGCACAGTGCCTAGTCCATAGTAAGTATGCAGTAATTTTTAGGTAATTGTTATTAAATAACTTTTACAACACTAGAGTTAAGTATAATTATTCATATATGAGACATTAATTTCTACTTTTCCACCTGAGAGCTATGTGGCTCACCCACTTTGATCCCCCAGACAGGGATTCCTGTACAACATACCAACCAACCGATGCAGGGTCCTCGCTGGAATGTCTGCTGAGCACCAGCATTGAGGGTAAAGATCATCGTGGCCACTTACCTCACTGAAGATCTCCTGCAGTACATTCATCACTACTAATCTTTCAAATTCTGATGAGAAACCACGTGCTTTTTAGGACTGGGAGAGGCACTCTTTCAGTTGCTCCTCTAATTTTCTCATTGTACAGTGGAGAGTGGGTCCCTGTGGCAAGTCAGTGGCAAACCTTGTAACAGAATCCTATGGTAACTCCTAGTCCCGTGCTCCTTCTTCTGTAATGCACTGCCCCAGGGAGCTGAGCTGACTTTGACTGTGATCAAAGCTAGAAATTTCATTGAAAGGAGAAAACTAAATAACATTTGTGAATTTCTTAATTTTCATTCTTAGTTAAAATAATTGCCAGCCTAACTTTCTGCTAGACTTGGAGTCAGTTTAGTTGTATGGGTTGTTAAATGTTCTGAGAGCATTAGGTCTTATTGGGACAACTTGAAAGTTATTGCCCTCATTAACGAGAGCAGGGAGTGTGGAAATGTACATCATTTCTTTGCTATTCAAGTCAATTATTTCATTTCCATCTCACTTGAGGAAGAATCTCTCAGTGTGAAAAATGTAATGATTTGGAGATGGTGGGGGACACGAAGGACTATAGAGAGAGTTCCTCTGGAAACTGCAATTATGATGTCTGCAATTTCATATGCAGTCACCTTGGAAACCCCAGGTTCTGAGAAACATGATTTGCTGCAAAATCCAAGCTTCTAACCACTGACAGACTACTAAGGTGCAATATTTGTGATAAGTTTTTACCTCTGACAAAATTGACAAATTCTACAAAGAACCTGTCAAGATTTTCCCCTTTCTAACAGTCAGAAACATAGCACTGAAGAAGAGTGGACTTCTTTGGCCACTTGCCTTTGAACATTTTGGATTAAAATTACTCTTGGCATTTAAGCTTTTTCCAAAGTCTGTCCTGTGGCCGCTATGTAAATAAGGATGCCTCTTGTGGATAATAAAATGTTAAAAAAGCCAGAGGGGCTAGAGATGGGGGTAAAAAAAATTAAATAATCCATTCTAACTAGTTTAGAAGAGGGAATGAATAGATGTGATGGAATTTGTATCTAGATGACTACAGTAATAAAAGCTGTGGCTTATGACCACTTCCTAAGTACCATGTACTTGACTAAGGCATCACCTACATTTTCATATCCAGCTTCGTAACAGTCCTGTGAGGGATATATTGTTATCCCTACTGAACATGAGAAACAACTAAGCCTTGAAAAGGCTTTGCCATTTTTCCAAGGTCAAATATCCAGCAGATGAAGGTACTTGCACACAAAATCCCAAGTCAGAAGTTCAAGCTTTATGCCACTGTCCTACGTTCCCTCCCAAGAAATTTAGAGTAAAATATGTAAAAGGGGAAAACTATGACCCTTGTAGAAAATCTAAAAGGTGGTGTATTACATGGCACAAAATACAGCCCAGCAGCACAAATATAGAATGAAGTAGTTACTGGCAAAATGAGATAACATTAATGTGATTGCCAATTTAATGTAATTAGACTGCAATAATAAGTTGTCCAGAATCATACCGAGAAAGTAAGGGGAGAATAGGGAAGTGTGTCCTGGACCTTGCTTAGAACATATTTCAATGGTTAGGAGCAGAATCTTAAGAGGGACGTCAATTCAACAAATAGTTATTGAATACCAGGCAATGTCCTTGGTGGTGGGCTTAAATCTGTGGAATTACTGACCTCACAAAGCTTATTCTGCAGAAAGAAAGATTAAATCAAGTAAACAGACAAGTAATTAGAAATTGTGTTCAGGGGAAGGAATGTCAGTGATAGAAGGGGTAGTTAGGGGAAGCCTCTCTGGAGAGGTAGCATTTAAGTAAGACTTAAAGGATTCAAAGGGAACAGATATACTCAGAGGAAGATTTGAGGATGTGGTAGGTGGACTTACCATCTGCTGTAGGCAAGATGACCAGGAGGGTCCCTCGAGTCCAGCTGCTGAAGATCTATCGAATATCCTCTTTAGCCTGAAAAAAGAAACCAAGTTTGATCTACAACTCTCTAGACATGTAGTCTAGATTATGACATTTAACTTTCTTTGCCTCTTCTCACCAATGGGTTTAATAGCGAAGACCAGATGGGACAAAGTACATGACAAGCACCCAACAGGCAGGGCATATAATATGCATTCAGTGAGGGAATATGGGTCTGAATCTGTCACTGGAACTTGACATTGAGCTATCATTTGAGGCCTCTGAGTTTCCTTTGAATCAGAATGTAAGAGCCCAAGTCAAAAATACAGGATGAATCACAAGGGTTATAGGAAGTTGATGTCAGAGGGAGCATTATGAATTTTCAAGCTGAAAGCTGAATGGGCCACGGTGTTTAACATGATGGTAGCCAATAAATACCGTGCTCTGTCTCACTCGGCATTACTTTAAATGGCCCATTACACTGATAAAAATGAGGTTCTTCAAAATGGCTGTTCGTCCATTAGTGTTTATCAAACAGCACAAGTAAAATATGGGAGCAATTTTTAAAGCACTTTTCTTGAAATAGGGATTAAATAAGAACCAATGAACTTCAGATCAGTGAAGAAATTTTTTGAGACATATATACACCCTTTGAGTAAAGAATCCCATGGACTGCTAACATTTTATATACTTACTATCATTCGATCAGCAACTTAGAAATGCATTTGGCCCAGATAGTACAATAGACCCACGGAGCAGGTACTGCAAGACTTCATTTTACCAAGTATTTTAACTTAGCTGCTGTGGCCACGGCTTGGATCCTTTTCCCCCAGAAGCAGTATTACAACAATTCTTATAGTAAAGTTTGTGTATCTACAACACACATATGGATCTGCTAAGTCAGTGGTTTTCAACCATCACCACATAAGGATATTTTTAAAATACAAAGATATTCCAGCATTCTGATTTAGTTTGTGTGGGATGTGACCCAAGCTTTGACAGTTCCCCACGTGATTCCGACCAAGTTCAGTTTCCCAGCTGTGAGCCTCTGCCAGTCCAAGAACTCCCTAAAAGAGGTTACTCTGAGCAAAAAGCAGCACCAGCTTTACAACCCCTCCTACCAATTTTGTCTAAATTGCTTCCCTTTTGCTCATAACTTTGTTTCATTTCTTTCCTCAAACTGAGAACACACACTAGTAATCCTAGGTGCTGACGTCAGTGTGAATCTGCTGTTTCTTAGGAAGGACAGGCGCTAAACCTCTTCTGTTTCAGTTACCAAATATATTATTTGGTTTTTATGATGTTCTGAAGGTCACTCCCCAAAGAAATAAAAGCCATTGTCTCCATTCTCTGAGGATGGGAGCTAAATATGATCTAAAAGCTTGTCTAGGTTTGGAAGTGATTAATGTAGATTCTCATGATGAAGGAAATGAAAACGAGAAATCTGGGTAAGTAATCACTGCTTCAACAAAAACAATTTCAACAAAAAATGAGCTTGAAACAGAGAGAACAAACTGATAATGCCAACAGCAAATAAATTATTCCCTGAGTTTTAGAAACAGACTGTGATAGCATTTAAAGTTTTGTGGGGTTTTTGATTCATGACACCTCTGTGTATAACCCAGGAAGAAAGGAACAGTGTTGCTGCCCCATGTTTCACAGGTATTTGAAATGGGATTTGAGCAGAAAAGGAGAGGTTTCAAATGAATGCAGAAATGTGCCAGGAAATGATGGTTCCTTAGAGGAAACAGCTCTCCAGGGCATTATAAACTTAGGGGACATGACCAAATTTCTCTCTTTGTCACATTCCTTGGGTCACACCAGAGTTGGGAAACCAACTCAGAGGACAACAGACAGAGTCTGGGTACATTGGAACTCTGCTCAGAGTGCCACCACCATCATGATTTGGCTAAGACAGCCAGTTCCCGGTGTCACCTTCCTAGTCACACCAGCCGTAACAAGTCAGCACCACTCCACAGAATCTGATTATGTTTTCAAACATTTCTTCTGAGGCTGTGTATACACAGTACCATTAACTTAGCAATATGGAAAGACACCACCAGCCATGATGGAACATGCCTCCCACTTTTTTATTTCTAGCCCTGCATTCCCACTTTATTTCTTAAACACCTCCAACTCAACATGTCTAAAGTTCAACTCATAATACACTCTGTAATGTTCTGTTTATACTCTTCCCTATCTCAGTGGCTGACTCACACAATCTACCAGTTACAAAATCCACAACACTGGAAATCATGCTTTATTCCTTCCAGTCACCAACTCCCAGTCACCACCTTGTCCCATCAAGACCACACAGACTACTAGCTGCTGTCCTTGCAACCCTCTTGCCTCTCTTATCTGTTTAGCACCTATATAAGTGATATATTAAGTATATAAATGACCAATTGTATTAGTTAGGGTCCTCTATATAAACAGAACCAATAGGAAATATATATATCCTAATGTATATATGTAAGATATTTATTGTATGGAATTTATTCACATGATTATAGAGACCGTGAAGTCCCAGAATCTGCAGTCAGCAAGCTGGAGATTCAGGAGAGCCAATGGCATAAGTTCCAGTTTGAGAGCAGGAAAAGTTCTCACCTACTGGGCCTTTTGTTCTATTCAAAGGTCTTCAATTGATTGCATGAGGCCCACCCACATCAGGGAGGGCAGTCTACTTTATGGAATCCATTGATTCAAATGTTAATCCCATCTAGTAACACCCTTACAGACCCACCCACAATGATATTTGATCAAAATACGGGCCCAGTCAAGGTGACACATGAAATTACCAATCACAGTAATCTTTGCAACGTGACCATCAGATCCTGTTGTCCATTATCTTTTTACACGCCCCCCCCCACACACATGACCTCTCCATTTTAAATCCTCCATTGCCTCACCATATTCTGCAAGGCCTGACTTAACTCTTATTAATACCACATTCTCTATAACCTTCTTTCAATTTCTTTTAACCTACACCACTATTTTCCTCCTAAAAGTCTTCAGGCATGCTGTTCCTTGGAACAATCTTTTCTTATACCAGGCTAACTCATCCTTCGGATGGTGGCATAAGCCTTCCCAGATCCCTGCTCTTCCTGTGACCCAGTCCCCAGTTATCATTTCTTGTAACTTCTCCATTGAAGATTCCTCAACACAAATAGTTACTTACTGTATCTCATCCTGAATAGCACATAAACTCATTAGAGCAACAATTAGGTCTAGCTTGTTTACAACTGTATTTTGCATAAACTAGCAATCCAGTGAATGTTATTGACCAAATCAATGAGCCAGTCCCTCATGAACGTTCAAGACCAGCCCAGACTCTACCAGTTGGAATACCGGCTACTTCACTGTGCCCCTTGGGGCCTAGTAATATAGATGTTTATTTTAAAAAATCAGTAAGCCGTACACTGGGAAATAGGCGTTGGTTCATAAGAATGTTTTGTGATGCTCTGGCTTGCCTTTCAAAAGAGGAAACTTCAAAAGGGTCCTGCCCTAGAAGATGGAATATCACTGCTTTTCTGAGAGAAAGGCCTTCAAATGAGAATATCAAATCCATTTCTTAAATCTTTAGAGCAGAACCCTAGAATATTCTGCTTAGATTTTTCACCTCAGGATTTAAAGACAGATTTCAAAAAAACTTTGCAGCTTCATTCGTAAAATTTAAATACCTACTGCAGATTTTAGGGACCTGAATTTTAAAGCCCTCACTTGACTTAAAAGTAGATCCTATATAATTAGGAAAGCCCAGATTTCTCCTTAGTTTTTTCAGGGGCTTACTTTATTTCAACCAATTTCTATATTGGAAGTTAATTCCATTGAGTATAATGTGTTCAAGCCAAAGCAGTCATTTAAACAGGATGATGTGGGGTAGATTTGTATTGTTCCAATTTAGTTAACTGAAACTACATTTCCTAGAGTCCTCTTTGCTGTTAGTGAGGCCACGTGAGGTTTGAGAGGTGGGAGTTAAATAGCCGTATTGTTCCTACACTGGAGGGTCAGTGCAGGGCAGTGTTAGAGATCAACCTGCTGGCTCACCTTGTGAGTACAGGGCAGCAGACTGGTCTTTAGCTCCTCCAATTCCTGGACTCGGTGCATGCTTAGTTTTATGAAGAAGGACAGCAGCTTTTCCTCCACTGAATCAGAAACTGAGGAGTAGTAAGAGACCATCACAGATACCAGGTGATCCTAGTGGATTCCAGGTCATCCTCTCCCCCACTGCACATCCATCCTTCCCTCCTGACTGCCTGCCTGTCCTGCTGGCTTCCCACGCAACATCAGACACAACGGCAACAAATGGGCTTCCCTGGACTGCTTGCCCAGCTCCCACACTGTGTAAGGTTAAATTCCCATAAGGAATCTGTATAGATCTCACTCACAGAGGCCATTTTCTTTCTCTGATTGAATCCTGATCAATAAACTTCTAAAGAGTTTTCTAGAAAATGGGCAACCCTTGGACTAGATCTGGCTCTTAGAAAGTTGGCACATTTCATGGTTTAACATAAATTAGCAACCTTTGAAGATGACGTGATTTTGCTCTACAATTTCAAATTCCATTTTCTTTTGGAAAATCAGAAACCTGGACCTCTAGTGTAATAGTACAGTAGACTAAGTACCCCGACCAGACCATCCACTGAAACAACTAAATCTACTGGGGAAAAAACCTTTGTTAATATTTTAAAGGCACTGATAAGCTAGAAATTGGGATTTTTCATATTCAAAGACTATAATTGCACGTGAACCCAGAGAAGTAATCAGAGCACGGAGGCCGGCTGTAATTTTACAGATTTTGCTAAACTAGATGAAATTCAGCTTCAGTGTTCATGACCTAGTGGTCATAGGAGCAAAACAAATTCAGGGCCCACCTGAACCAGGCAGTCTAACTGATCTATAATGAAACTTGGACCCCAGCATACTAATCCTCAGTGAAAGGATGATAATAGAATTCAACCTACCTCGTCTTTTCCATCCTGGCCCTTCCACCCAGAAGACTGCAAGGGAAATTACCTATCATGAACTTCTGCAATGAATGGAAGGGAAAGAAAAACATTTCTCCAAAGTCTGTTAACTTCAAACTGGCCCTCAACTGTGGTTTGTAACCTGAATTCATATTACTTGAGTGATCCTAAAACTCCAGCAAAGAGATTAGTTTACCAAGTCCAAGCTGATGGTGGCACCAGTGATTAATGGAAACAAATGCAAATCCTTTCTTAAAAAAAAAATCACCTTAAATGCAGATCTCAAAAAATTTCTACATATAAAGACTCAAGACTTATGGATCCACAGTCAGGAAGTATGAAACACACTCAGAAACAAGGTTCCACATGTACAAAGCCAAGCAGGGAAACAAGGCAGCCAATTTAGACCCACTGAGGCTTCAAATGTGGAAATTAGCAAAGAAAGAATATAAAATGAGTGTATCTACTATAAGAAAAAAAAAGAATGAATTAAAAGAGTAAAATATAAAGGAATGTAAAAATGACTAACAAATTAAAAATGAGCCAATTTCTAGAAATGAAAATACATTTTCAAAAAGCCTAACTCCAAAAGATGCTATGAAAATAGATAAAAATAAAAATGAGCATGAAAATATATCTGAAGAATTATCCAAAAGCACAGAGGCAGATTAACAGGAATGCTAGGGTGAGAAATGACTAATCCCAAGTTTCAGAATAAGAAGAGAGAATGTAGCAAAAACAATTTTCATTGACATATCATCTATGTCTTGCCCAGAATTGATGAAAGACACAAAACTACAAATTTAGAGAGTCAAAAACAATCAAGTTAATAAAATGAAATCCACATCTAGGCATATCAGAGTGACACAGAAGACATCAAAGATAAAAAACAGTAGGAGAGAAAAGAATCAAATAGAGGTTCTAGAATTGAAGTTAGACTGTAGCTAACTTCTTAACCACAATAAAAAGGAATAATATCTTCAATATCTCAGAGAAAATAACTGTCAGTATAGTTGTGCATCCAGCCAAAATCCCTTCCACAAAGAAGGGCTACAATTTTAAAGATTTTTTCCCAGAAAAACAAAACTGAGGATTTGCTCAAGCAGACTTTGACTAAAAGAAAATATTAAGGATTTTCTTGATGTCAAAAAAAGGGAAAAAAAAGGAAATTTTATGATGACAGAAGGAATAAGAAAGTAGAAAATACATGAATATATGTAAATAAACTTTGTATAAATGGTAATCTTGCTTGATTAAAGAACACAGATCAAAACACATAATAACAAGAGTAGATAAGAGTAATGAATTTAGATTGTTAGATTTAAAAAGAAAATTATTAAAGACTCAATATTCTTCTTAAGCTATCAACTATCACCAAAACTGATCTATGGGTTCAACACAATCCCAGTCAAAATCCCAAAAGCTGTTAAGATTTAGATGGAAAAGGGAAGTATCTAGAATAGCTAAAACAATCATGTCTTCCTTTTGCAAAAGACTTACACTACCTGATTTTAAGACTTATTGTAAAGTTATGATAATCAAAACAATCTGGTATCAGCATAAGGCTAAATAAATAGAACAGAATAGAAACCTTAGAAATAGATCTATAAATATATGGCTAATTGATTTTCAACAAAAGCAACAGTGCTATTTAATCAGGAAAGAATTATCTTTTCAGTAAATGGTGCTACAACAGTTGGATAAACCTATTGGGAAGCTATTCAACACTCTTCTTAAAAACTAATTCCAGATGGATCATAAATCTAATGTAAAAGCTGAAACTATCAGGCTTCTAAAAGAAAACATGAGATTGTGTGTGCTTGGGGTAAATGATGGTTTATTAGAGAAGGCACCAAGAAGTACCAAAGACACTATTTTAAAAATGAAAAGGCAAGTCATAGATTAGGAGAAAATACTTTCTATAGGTTTCATACTATTTATCTGAAAAACAATTTTACACAGAATATACAGCAAGTCAATAACAAAAATACAAACAACCCAGTTGCTAAAAAGCTGGGCGTAGGATTTGAGGAAATCCCTCTCAAAAGAATATCTTTGAATAGCCAGTAAGCACATGAAAAGCTGCAGAACATCAATAGTCATCAGGGAAATGAAAACTATCGTGAAGTACCATTTTATAGCCTCCAGAATAGCTTTAATTATGTCAGTATTGGTAGTATGACTGTAAAATTGTACAACTATCTTGGAAAACGCTGCGGCAGTTTCTCCTTGGGTTAACCTACTGCTATATAACATTTACCCGAAAACTTAGCAGCTTAAAGAACAGACATATATTATCTCACAGTTTTTGTGGGTCAGAAATCTAGGGTGTGACCTCTGACTCAAGATCAACAGAGTTGCAGTTAAGCTGTCAGCCAGGGCCCTGACTTCCTCAAATGCTTGACTTGGGAAGGATCATTTCCCAACACACCCCTGTGGTCATTGGTGAGATTCAGTTCCCTGTAGACTGTTCGGCTGAGGGTCTTAGTTCCTCATAGGTTAATGGGCTCCCTCAGTTTCTTACATATCTCCATAGGGCAGCTCTCAACATGGCAGTTGGTATGCCTCAGGTGACAGAATGAAAGCACAAACCCAAGGTGGAAGCCATAGTCTTTTTATAACCTAATCTCATAAGTGATGTCCACAACTTTAGCTATATTCTACTTGTGTAGAAGCAAGTCACCACCTCCAGCCCACAACACAAAGAAAGAATCACATAAGGACATGAATACCGGGAGTAAGAATCATTAGGGATCACCTTAGATCCTGCCTGGCCGCACTTATTAAAGACACACCTATCCTAAGTAATTCCATTCACAGCTACTTATTTAAGAGAAATGAAAATATTGTCCTCAAAGACTCGTATAAGAATGTTCATAGACTGCCTCTGACAGTAAAAACAGAAAATGCTCTGTTGTATCTTTATGCCACAATAAAAAAAAAAAAGAAAGAATGTTCATAGTATTTGTGCAGAAGAGCCCCAAACTGGAAACAACCAAATATCTTCTAACCCGAGACTGGATAAAGGGTACAAACATTCAGATATAAGAATGAGTTCTAGAGACCTAATGGACAGTATGGTGACTAAATAATAATGTATTGCATACTTAAAGTTTGCTAAGAGAGTAGATCTTTAGTGTTCTTGCCATGGGGGAGATGGGAGGTAAATAGGTCATGGATAGGTTAATTAGCTTAGTTAGGGGAATCATTTCATGATGTATATGTATACAAAACAACACATTGTACACCTTAAATATGTACAATGCTTATTTGTCAATAAAATAAAAAGATCTGTGCATTTGAGAGTGTGTAAATTTTACCTCAATAAAAAGTCATCTGCAAGGACTTCCGGGAAGATTGCGATGTGAGCAGGGCGGCAGAAATCTCCTCCCAAAACTATATAAATCTATGAATATACAGCAAATACAACTATTCCTAAAAGAGAAATCAGAGCACACAGGAAAGTGCACAGCATGCAGCCACACCTGGGAGGACTCAGCACCCCGCGAGGCGGGTAAGATACAGAGCCGCGACCCGGTGGCACCCGAACACTCACCCAGCCCAGCGCGCCAGCTAGAGGAGAGGATTCGGAGCCGGAAGGGAGTGGAAGAGCAGGTCCGCGAAATAACCAGCCCCAGTGGTCTGCGCCGGGGGCGCCGGGAGCGCTGACACACATTGCGTGGTGCATCAGACATTGGAGAGGCAGAGGTGCAGGTTTTGAGCCGGGAAGGTGCTGGGGTCGTGCAGCCAGGGCCCAGGGACAAGAGAAAAGTGCGCGCCATTTGTAGCGGTCTAGGAGATGCGGGGGGCCCAGCAAGGGAACACCATCACCCCGGCGGGGTCAGCCCTGCAGGCTGGAAGTCCTGGGGAACTTCGGTCCCCTTCGCTAGTGACAGAGAGAAGGGAGCAACCACGCTGGAACTTTATACAGAAAACAATAGCGCCCCATTCATTTCTGCCCCGCCCAGACCTACAAAAAAGCGGCGTGGCCATGGCTGCGAATTAGTGGAGCAACAGCGACACCTACAGCACACTTAGAGAATCAACTCCAGGTGGGCTTTTTTTTTTGCTCGTTTGTGTTATTTCTTGCTTTTTTTTTTGCTCCTCTGTTTTATTTCTTGCCCTTTTTTTTCTTTTTTCACCTTCCTTTTCTTTCATTTCTTCTTTCTTCTTTCTCTCTTCCTTCTTTTTTTTTGGCTTGCTTGTTTTTTTTTTGGTGGTTTTTTTTTTTTTTTTCTTTTTAAACCTTAAAGAGCCCAGCTGACATACGTGGCACCTACCAGCAACCACTCCTGTCAACATGACAAGACAGAAGAATATGATACAGACAAAAATCACCAAGAGCCAGAGCCCCTCTGAGAAGGAATCTGAAGGGATGGAAATGCAGCATCTTCCTGAAAAAGAATTCAGAATAAAAGTCATACCCATGCTGATGGATCTACAGAGAAATATGCAAGAGCTAAGGGAGGAAGTGAGGGAAGTCAGGAAAGATAATGCAGAAATGAGACAAGCCATCGACAGGCTCAGCAGCAGACTGGACGAGATGCAAGAGACTGTTAATGCAATAGAAATCAGAGAACAGGAACACAGAGAAGCTGAGGCAGAGAGAGATAAAAGGATCTCTAGGAATGAATGAATATTAAGAGAACTGTGTAACCAATCCAAACAGAACAATTTTCGCATTATACGACTACCAGAGGAAGAAGAGAGAGAAAAAGGGATAAAAAGTGTCTTTGAAGAAATAATTGCTGAAAACTTCCCCATGCTGGGGAAGGAAATAGTCTCGCAGACCATGGAGGCCCACAGATCTCCTAACACAAGGGACCCAAGGAAGACAACAACAAGACACATAATAATTAAAATGGCAAAGATCAAAGATAAGGACAGAGTATTAAAGGCAGCTAGAGAAAGAAAAAAGAGCACCTTCAAAGGAAAACCCATCAGACTAACATCAGACTTCTCAACAGAAACCTTACAGGCTAGAAGAGAATGGCATGATATATTTAACACAATGAAACAGAAGGGCCTCGAACCAAGAATACTGTATCCAGCAAGATTATCATTTAAATATGATGGAGGGATTAAACAATTTCCAGACAAGCAAAAGCTAAGAGAATTTGCCTCCCATAAACCACCACTACAGGACATATTAAAGGAACTGTTCTAGAGGGAAGCACTCCTAAGGCTAAAAAGCTGTCACCAGAGAAAATAAAATCATAGCAAAGAAAGCAGACCATCCAAATACTAACTAAAGGCAAAGAATAAAACACCTAGTATATAAAGAATGGAGGAGGAAGAATAAGAAGGGAGAGAAATAAAGAAACATCAGACTGTGTTTACAATAACTTAACAAGAAAGTTAAGTTAGATTGTTAGATAGTAAAGAAGCAACCCCTGAACCCTTGGTAACCACGAACCTAAAGCCAGCAATGGCAATAAGTACATATCTTTTGATAATCACCCTAAACGTAAATGGACTGAGTGCACCAATCAAAAGACACAGAATTACTGAATGGATAAAAAAGCAAGACCCATCTATATGCTGCCTACAAGAAACTCACCTCAAACGCAAAGATATCCCCAGATTAAAAGTGAAGGAATGGAAAAAGATATTTCATGCAAATAACAAGGAGAAAAAAGCAGGTGTTGCAGTACTTGTGTCAGACAAAATAGACTTCAAAATGAAGAAAGAAGAAAGAGATAAAGAAGAACATTGCATAATGATAAAGGGGTCAATCCAACAAGAGGATATAACCATTTTAAATATATATGCACCCAACACAGGAGCGCCGGCATTTGTGAAACAAATACTAACAGAATTAAAGGAGGAAATAGACAGCAATGCATTCATCTTAGGTGACTTCAACACACCACTCACTCCATGGGACAGATCAACCAGACAGAAAATAAGTAAAGACACAGAGGCACTGAACAACACACTAGAACAGATGGACCTAACAGACATCTACAGAAATCTACACCCAAAAGCAACAGGATACACATTCTTCTCAAGTGCACATGGAATATTTTCCAGAACAGATAACATACTAGGCCACAAAAAGAACCTCTGTAAAATCGAAAATATTGAAATTCTACCAACCAACTTCTCGGATCATAAAGGTATTAAACTAGATTTAAACTTTAGAAAGAAAACAACAAGGCCCACAAATACATGGAAACATAACAACATTCTCCTAATTAATCAATGGGTCAATGACTAAATCAAAACAGAAATCAAAGAGTATATGGAGACAAATGACAACAACAACACAAAGCCACAGCTTCTATGGGATGCAGCAAAGGCAGTTCTAAGAGGAAAGTATATTGCAATCCAGGCCTATCTAAAGAAATAAGAACATTCCCAAATGAAAAGTCTAAAGACACAATTACTGAAATTGGAACAAAGAAGAACAAATGAGACCCAAAGTCAACAGAAGGAGGGACATAATAAAGATCAGAGAAGAAATAAATAAAATTGAGAAGAACAAAACAATAGAAAAATTCAATGAAACCAAGAGCTGGTTCTTTGAAAAAATAAACAAAATAGATAAACCCCTAGCCAGACTCATTAAGAGAAAAAGAGAATCTACACACATAAACACAATCAGAAATGAGAAAGGAAAAATAACGATGGATCCCACAGAAATAAAAAGAATTATAAAAGAATATTATGAGAATATGCTAACAAGCTGGAAAACCTAGAAGAAATGGACAACTTTTTAGAAAAATACAACCTTCCAAAACTGACCAAACAAGAAACAGAAAAACTAAACAGACCAATCACCAGCAACGAAATTGAAGCAGTAATCAAAAAACTACCCAAGAAAAAAAACCCTGGACCAGAGGGATTCACCTCTGAATTCTACCAGACATATAGAGAAGAAATAACACCCATTCTCCTTAAAGTTTTCCAAAAAATAGAAGAGGAGGGAATACTTCCAAACTCATTCTATGAAGCCAGCATCACTCTAATACCAAAACCAGGCAAAGACCTAACCAAAAAAGAAAACTATAGACCAATATCCCTGATGAACGTAGATGCAAAAATACTCAAGAAAATATTAGCAAACCGAATTCAAATATAATCAAGAGGATCATACACCATGATCAAGTGGGATTCATCCCAGGGATGCAAGGATGGTACAGCATTCGAAAATCCATCAACATCATCCACCACATCAATAAAAAGAAGAACAAAAACCACATGATCATCTCCAGAGATGCTGAAAAAGCATTTGACAAAATTCAGCATCCATTCATGATTAAAACTCTCAACAAAATGGGTATAGAGGGCAAGTACCTCAACATCATAAAGGCTATATATGACAAACCCACAGCTAACATCATCCTTAATGGCGAGAAGCTGAAAGCTTTTCATCTAAGATCAGGAACAAGACAGGGATGCCCACTCTCTCCACTGTTGTTCAACACAGTACTGGAGGTCCTAGCCACAGCATTCAGACAAAACAAAGACATACAAGGCATCCAGATTGGTAAG
>JAVSCE010013027.1:0-260176 GCA_032199065.1 Smutsia gigantea | reverse complement strand
GGGAGGGAATTCCTGTGTTTAGGTTACAGAATTTTTATCAGAGTAGGTTTGAATTGTACTATGTAAATTCTCATTGATAATGAATGTTACTTTTTGCAGAGTACAGTACAAAGCATCATAAGCTATAGGTAGACTAAAAAACGTGGTTCTTGTCTTCAAAGAGTTTGTATTAAGGAGGCAAGGAAGGAGGAAAACAAGTACAAGGATGGAGAGGGATCTTGCTCTTTGTAAAATCAGTTTTGCTGCATTGGGCTTTGGTAAAGGTTTCTCCTGACGGATAATACATCAGGAACAGCCCAACTCTTAAAAAAAATTAGTTCTGTATTTTGTATATCTTGTTCATTCTATAATGTTCTCTTTGCTTTCTAAAAATTACTGTTTGGTCTAAGTACCAAGAATAGTTCCTCCTCTGTGAGTACTTTTCTGTTTACCTGGACTGTGGACAGGATTTTCACCCATGTAATGGCTGCTAGAAAGCCTGAGCCAGATCTGTGGCCCAGCAGAAGCATATAGGTTTTCTACTGTGCTGTAAATTTTTAGCCTTTTTCTTTGTAACATTTTTGGTGTTTTTTAAAATTACTCTTTTGCTTTTATGTTTAAATTTATTAACTTTTCATAGTTCATATGTTTATGTAAGTCTCATTAATACTTTTCAGAACAAAATAGGGGTATCTATAAATAAATATAAATGAGGTTTGTGGAGGAACATACCGAGGCAAGCAGGTTAGTAGAGCCAGATAGAGTAAAGAGGTTTTATTTCATGGGCCAGCTTTGATTGATAATGGTGATTGTGTGGAACACTGCACTAAAAAGCAATTGAAGGCAGCATGTGGATTTAGTGGGAAAGGCTGCTGTGATCACTAAGCAGTGCTATTGTGGGTATAGGGGCAATGATGGCATGAGTGCCTGCATTTGCTATCCCTTTCACAGACAAGATGTACAGGATGCTGAACTGCATTATAGAGTTGGGTGACTTTTTAATTTTAGAGCTTGGTTTTGCCAGGAGAGATGGGGATTTGGGGAACAAGCTGGTGACTTACTGGGATTGGCGGTCAGATTGGTTTAGCTAGAATAAAATGTCTGCAATGCATTAAGGAGAAATGAGGTTGGTAGAAAAGTGAGGAAGCAGGTGTGGGAAGCCTTAACAAAAGAGATTAGATTTAAAAAATCTGAAATTATTAATCCCCTATATCATTTCCAGTGGCTTTGCATTAGCTCAGGTCCTTGTCATCCTTTTCATTTAAAAAGTTAATTATTTTTTGTGGGTGTAATAATACATTCATATGTTTAATATTTAAAAGGGTACAAGAGGACAGACACATTTAAAAGTCTTTATTTTCCTGTTTCTCTGTAAAGTCAACCCAGTGTTATCAGATTATTATGTACTTTCCAGAAATATTTTATGTAAACAAATGTGCTTTCCCATCCATTTTTACGTAAGTGACATTTCTAGGCCTATGCAAAGACTGCTTCTGTACTAGACACACTATTCTGCACTTCACACTTTCCTCTCCATGGAGATTTTTTTTTAATATCAATACACAAAGAGCTTTCTTCTTTTATTAAAATAAACTTTTTACTCAGGAATAATTTTAGGTTTACAGAAAAGTTGCAAAAATAGTACAAAAATTTCCCATATATTCCTCACCCAGTTTCAGTTTCCCCTAAAGTTTATCAACTTACAGTGGTATTGCCAAAACTAAGAAACCAACATCAGTATGTTACTGTTGACTAAATTCCAGGCTTTGTTTGGGTATCACCAGTTTTTCCGTTAACATCCTTTCTGTTCCATGGTCCCGTACAGAATACCACATTGCATTTCATTGTCAGGTCTCCTTAGGCTTCTCTGACAGTTTCTCAGCCTTTTCTGTGTTTTTATGACCTTGACAAGTTTTGAGGAGTACTAGTCATATATTCTGTAGAAAATGCTTTTCAGCTTGGGTTTGTCTCATGTTTTCCTCATGATTGGAATAGAGTTATGGGTTTTTGGAAATACACAAAGTTCAGTTGCCCTTCTAGAACATCATGTTATGTGAGGGAGTACCAGATAATTACACATGACTGCTGATGTTATGTTACCTGGTTAAGGTAGTGTTTGCCAATTTCTCCACTGTAAAGTTCCTATTTTCCCTTTTTGTACTTTATTTTTGGAAGTGAGTCACTAAGTTCAGCTTACCCTCAAAGTGGGAGGGGAAATTAAAGCAGCTTTCTTTTTAAAAATGTAATATTCCTTTAGGTGGATGTACCATATATTTTATTCAACTTAATTTTATATCCCCTATTAACATATATTTAGATGGTTTGGTATACCGTAATAGGAGAAAAGGCCTGGAGCTATACTACCTGGGTGCATATCCTGGCTTCACACTAGCTATGTGATCTTGGGCTGCTTTTACTTGGCTGCTTAGTTTCTCTGTCTCTACAGTGGGGGAGTTAATAACATCTGCCTCTGCTTGCTATTAGGATTTTTGGGATTATTAAATGAGAAAATATATAAAGTGCTTAGAGCTGTATGCGGTACTATACTAAGTGCTCAATAAGTGTTTGCTATTATTATTAATTTTTTTGTCCTTACAATAATACTGCAATGAGTAGTTTTGTATATGTTATTTCCCACACAAAGATGGGGCAGGTAGGTATACCATGTCATAAATTCCTAGAAATGGGTATTGCATTTGTAATTTTGATAGGTACTGAGAAATTTCCCTCCATAAGGGTTGTATCATTTGCATATCCACCAAGAATATCCACCAGATCCTATATCTGTGTTACCAAATTATTTGATCTTTGCCACTCGATTGGTGCATATCCATTATTATGAATTCGCGTGTCTTTTCACTGAGCCTTTTAAGAGTTTCGATTTTGATGCTGTTTGTTTGGAAGCAGCTTGTCCTGGGAAGTGATATGGAAAAGTGTTGCTTGGGAGAAATAATTGTTTAACTTGATAAGGAATAGTTTGGAGCTGGGAAAGACTAAAGTAGTACTGTGATTGCAGAATGGACAGTCTGAGAATCAGGTAGATAGATATTCTAAGTTGCTGGCCTCTCTTCTGACAGCATGGTGTCTTGGTAATTGTTTTTAAAATTTTTTAAGAGGAATTACCACCCTACACTTGCAGCTAACAGCAAGTGAAGCTACTGGGGTAGAGGTTGGAAAAGGTTGTGTGAAAGTAAGACTGAAAGTTAATCTGGCACATCTTTTATGATATGCATGTTTATCAAATTGCATAATAAGGCAGAAATGAAAAGCAGTTCACATATAACTAATAACTTCAACATGTAATTTTGAAAGTTTTTCTTTCCCATTGTATTCTCCAATATGTATAATCATTGCCAGTCAGTAGTTTTTTTTCCTGATATTTATTGTACTGTTCAGTGGTTGTTATCATTAAACAGTCGTTCTCCACTCCCTCCTCCCACCCCACAACTACACTGTAAAAAACAAAAGTGCTGAATGTTCCTTTACATAAGATGGGTGGGGGTGGTAATGGGGGTGACAGTCCTTTGTTCTTTTCCTTAGTTTGAGTTTCATGTTTGGGAGTCCATGGGCTCAACCTAGCCACTTAAGAATTATACACACCACCCACCCACCAGACATTCACAGCTCCTTTACCCCTCACGCACTAGAGGCTACAAGAAATCTGGGGCATGAGAACAAATTGCTCGGCATTGGAAGGGAGGAGGATACAAAATGACCACTATTCTGAAAGAAGGGAAAGAGATGTCAGCCAGGGGAAGGAAGTAGACACCAGGAATATGGAATCAGGATCCTTGGAATTTGAGATCCTTGGTTCTGAATTAAAATTAAAAGAGTGGAGAGGGCAAAGGAGAGCTCAAGTATAATCCATTAATAACTCTTTTAACTCACTTAACTGTGGCATGATAGTAGTACCAAAGCAGCACTGGACTCAATAAAATAAAAAACTAACAAACTCAGTCCAACCAAGTCAAACCAAAACATTTCTCCTAGCTGCTTTAAACTACAAAGTAAGTCTTTTAAAAGACAGTTGAGCTTTCAAGTCCTCTTCTGTTTCAAGAAAGGAAGCTGGAAGACAGCAGCTTCTTGGAGGCAGGAGGCATGAAGGATGCCTTGCTTGCAGGAGAGAACTTGGAAGGCAGGAGGAAGGGAAGCCCGGAGACAGCTGAGAGAGACAGTTTTCCCTAGGTCCTGGACTGGCTGTATTCACAGACAAGTAAAGCTCTGCTCCACATATTTCCTCCTTATAGGACTGGCAGTCCTAACGAGGCATACATTCATCTTGAGGTGTGGAGAGATGGAAGCTACTACTACTGTGCAATTTAGGATTTGTATCCAATTTACTTGAAAAACACTTAAGAACCTCAATATCAGAAATGAGGCATGGATGCTTTAGGGCATCTGAATTAAATAGACAACAACCCCTGAACTGCAGTTTAGTTATATTTTAAACATAAAATATCTGTTAATATGCCACTTACTTAACCTGTTTTTGTACAATGTGAGAATATTTAAGCCTGTCATTACTTATACCTTAGTGTGACCCATTAGAACAGGTAGATTGCTTTCTTCCTTAATTCTTGGCTAGATCAGGTATTAAGGAAATAAGAATGTTGATAGAAGAAGAAAGGTAATTTCATAATTTACATCTTTTGTGCAGGATCATGCTAGACACTTTGGTTGTTAATTTTCGGTGACATTAAGAATTCTGTGCAATCTGTTGAAGGTGAGGTGTTGGCACCAAGACAGGTATGGCTTAATACAGAGCCTGGCCTGCTTAATTATTCCACATATAAGTAACTGCTCTCTTCCCATTCACCCCTATTTGATCACCCTTCTTCTAATTTATTTTAGAGCACATCATTCAAATATTAGAAAGTACAAAGTGTTTCAGTGAAGTTTCCCACCCATTTGTAGTAAGATACAGATTTTTCCTTTTGAAGGCACACTTTCCTTCCTACCTACCACCTTTCACTTTATACCAGGCAACCATTAATCTATTCTCATTTCTATAATTGTGTCATTTCAAGAGTGCTATATAAATGGAATCTACAGTATGTAATTTTTTGGGATTGGCTTTTTTCCGTGCAGTGTAATCCTGTAGATACTCATTTAAATTATTCCATGTTTAAATAGTTTGTTCCTCTTTAATTGCTGGGTAGTGTTCCATGGTATGGATGTACCATAGTTTGTTTAAATATCATCCATTGAAGGACATCATTGTTGTTTCCAGTTATTGGCTATTGTGACTAAAGCTGCTGTAAACATTTGTGTGTAGGTTTTTTTGTGAACATAAGTCTTCATTTTTCTGGGTTAAATAATCAGGAAATACAGTTGTTGGGTTGTATGGTAGTTGCATGTTTAGTTTTTTTAAGAAATCGCCAACTGTTTTTTACAGAGTGGCTATGCTTTTTTACATTCCCACTAGCAATGTAAGAGTATTAAGGGCTGAATTTTATAACCCCCACTCCTAGCAAATTCATATGTTGAAGCTGTAACCACAGGTACTACCTCATAATATGACTGGATTTAGAGATAGAGCCTTTCAAGAGGTGATGAAGTTGACAGGTCTTTAAGTAGGTTCTAATCCAGTCTGACTGACAATTTTGTAAGAAGAAATTTGGACACACATCCTTGAGGGATATGCTCCCGTGGAGGAGGGACCATGTGAAGGAGCAGCAGTTGGGCATATTTGTGTTCTATTTCCAGGTTCTTTGTTCTGTTCCATTGACTTATGAGTTTATCTCTCTGCCAATATCAGTCTTTATTACTATAGGTATATAAAAAGTCTTGAAATCTAGTAGACTGATTTCTCCTACTTTATTCTTTCCAAATTGTTTTAGCTATTCCAGTTCCTTTGCTTTTCTATATACATTTTAGAGTAATCTTCTCTATAAGAATCTTGATGGGATAGATTTTGCTAGGAATTCCATGAAGCCCATGTATCTATCAAACTAGGGAGAATTGACGTCTTTGAGTCTTCCAGCCCATGAACATGATGTGTGTTGTGTCTCCATATTTTATAGAACTTCTTTGAAGTCTCTCATCAGCATTTTGTAGTTTTCAGCGTGGAAGTAATGTACATGTTTTCTTAGATTAATACCTAAGTATTCTATCCCTTGGGGTGATTATAAATGGTGTCATATTCATTACTAGTACATTATAGAAATACAGTTGATTTTTGTATGTTGTATCCTACAGCCTTGCTGAACTCATTTATTAGTTCTAGGAATTTTTTTGATAGATTATTTGGGATTTTCTACATAATTATGTTGTTTGCAAAAAGGGGTAATCGTCCTTTTTAATCCGTATGCTTTTTATTTCCTTTTCTTATTGCGCTGATTAAAATTTCTGGCATTACTTTGAATAAGATTGGTAAGAATGGACATACTTGCCTCGTTCCTCATCTTAGGGAAAAACATATTTAGTCTTTCACCATTAAGTATAATGTTTCACCATATAAGTATGTATGTTTTTGTACAAGCCCTTTTATCAAGTTGAGGGAGTTCCTTCTATTCATATTTTTCTGAGATTTTATCATGAATGGGTGTTGAATCTTGCCAGTTGCATTTTCTGCAACAGTTATGATTATGTGATTTTTCTCCTTTAACCTGGTAATATGGTGGATTACAGTGGCCAATTTTCACATATTGAACCAACTTTGCATCCCTGGAATAAACCACACTCGATCATTTTGTATTATTTTTATGTATTGTTGAATACTGTTTGTTACTGTTTTATTAAGGATTTTTGTGTTCACATTCATGTCTTTGGTTTTGATATCAGTGTGTAATAGCTTCATGAAATAATTGGGATATGTTCCCCTCTCTTCTGTTTTCTGGGAAAGATTGTGTAAAATTGGTATTAATTCCTCTTTAAGCATTTGGTAGATTTCTCCAGTGAAAACCATTTGGGCTCAGATTTTTAACTTTGGGGGGGGTTATAAATTCATTTTCCTTGCTTATCTTTAAAGATTCATATTAATCTGTTTTTATATGAGGTGAGTTGTGGCAGTATATGTGTTTTGAGGAAAAAACTTTTGTCCCATTCAAATCAAATTATGTGCAGGTGTTCATGTATTCCTTTATCCTTATGCTGTTTGTATTGTGTGGTGTTACTCCTCCCATTTCATTCCTGATATTGGTGATTTGTGTGTGTGTGTGTGTGTGTGTGTGTGTGTGTGTGTGTGTGTGTGTGTGTGTGTCTGTCTGTCTGTCTCTCTCGTTTTCTTTGCTCCTTTTTTTCTCCCGCTTGCTTTGGGCTTAATTTGCTCTTCTCTTGATGTGAGAACTTAGATTATGGTTTTGAAATTTTTCCTCTTCTAATGTATACACTTAGTGTAGCACTGCTTTAGGTGTGTTCCACATTTTTTAATATATCGTATTTTTATTTTCATTCAGTTGAATTAATTTTTTAAATTTCCCTGGAGATTTCCTATTTGACACATGGTTTATTTAGAAGTATATTACCTAGTTTTCAAATGGTTCGAGATTTTCCTTTTATCTCTTGTATTGATTTCTAGTTTGATTCCATTGTGGCAAGAGAAGGTGCTTTGTGTGATTTCAGTTATTTTAAATTTGTTGAGATTTGCTTTTATGGCTCAGGGTATATCTTGGCATGTGGTCTTTCTTAGTGTATATCTTGGCATGTGGTCTTTCTTACTGTATGTGCTACAGGCATTTGGAAAGAAATATGTATTCTATAAATGTTGACTGGATCATGTTTTTGAGTTCTAAATCCTTACTGACTTCTGTCTGGTTGTTATAGTCTCCAACTATGTGGATTTGTCTTTTAGTTCTTTTACTTTTTGTTTCACATATTTTTCAACTTTCATTTGACCCCTACACATTTAGGATTGCTGTGTCCTCTTGGTGGATTGACCCTTTCATCATTCTATAATATACATCTCTGTCTTTGGTAATTTTCTTTGCTCTGAAGTCTATTTTATCTGATATTAATTTATACAGCCACTCCTGCCATGCTTTGGTTAATGTCTATGTGATTTATCTTTTTCCATCCATTTAATTTTTGTCTTCTGTTCATCTCTGTTTTTCATTTTTCTGTTTTCTTTGGATTACTCAAGTATATTTTTATAAATCCATTTTGATTTATCTTTGATTTATGCTTTGGATATATCGCTTCATATATCTTTTTTGGTATTTGATGTAGGTATTACATTGTGTATATGTAACTTTTTACCATCCCTCTTGTCATCATTTTACTACTTTGAAGTATAGAAATCTTACCTCCGTTTATGTCTATTTGTCCTCCCCCATCTATAATTGTCTTGAAGTGCTTCCCTCAGGAAAACATTTTAGAACTATATCAGACAGTTAACTTGCTTCAACTGTCAAACATAATTTAGAAAACACAGGAGGATAAGGAAAGCCTGTTGTATTTACCCATATTTTTGCTTACTGTTTTCTTTTTTCTTCCCTGATATTCTGAAGTTCCATCTGTTACCATTTTCTTCTGTTGATACACCTCATTTTAGTCATTATTTTAGGGTATGTCTCTGGGTGACAAATTTGCTTAAGTTTTTCTTCATCTAAGAAGGTCTTGATTTCCCCCTCATGACTGAAGGATATTTTTGCTCAATGTAGAATTCGGGTTGGCAGTCTTTTCTTTTGGCATTAGTATTCAGAAGTTTAATTATGATGTGACTTGGTGTAGATTTCTTTGGGTTTATCCAATTAACGGTTCATCCAGCTGCTTGAACCTGTAGGTTTATGTCTGTTACCATGTTTGCTCAAGTATTTTTCGGTCCTTCCCCCACTTCTTCACTTTTGGAGCTCCAGTGACACAGATACTGGACCTTCTGTTGCTGTCCCACAGTTCCCTGAGGATCTTGTCATTTGTTTTTCAGTTTTTAACATTGGGTAATTTCTGTTAGCTCTCTTCTAGTTCAGAGGCTCTTTCCTCTGTCCCTATATGAGTTAATCTGGAGATATTTTAAGTGCTAATTTTTATAAGGACTTGGTTTCTTTTCTTGAGAGAAAGTAAAGTGACTATTTTCCAGAATAAGTATGGATTATCAGATGTGTGCCAAATATGGCAATAGGCCTACCTCCAGTACCATAGAGGGTTAACTTCAATATCTACCCTCAATGTTTGGGAATGCAGATTTTCCCTACCCCTGCTCACCAGAGACAGAGAGTCCATTGGAGTTGGCATATATATCTCCTACCAGAAGGACAGGGATAGGGCCATGATGTTTAAATTTTGAAATGATTCTGTAAATATAATAACAAGCTGCTAGAAAATTGTTGGCATACTGGAAACTAATGCCTTCTCATGATCTTGATATTCCTTCAAAATTGTTAGATTCCCTAAAAATCACATTAAATAAAGCACTATACTTACAGCATACACTGTTTAGAAAAACAAAATTTGACAAGTGATTTGACAATAATCCAATAACTTTCTCACCACCATTCCTTAAAATTAACTTAAAATGAAGTATCAGCTCTTTTGAAGTAGTCCTCTCATGCATGCCAGTTTCTGTGTGAAACTAGAAACTTATTACCTAGTAAACTACCAGCCATAGAAAGAAAGTCAGTGTCATTCTATCATTCTTTATGTATTTTCCTTATAGAGGTCATATATAACAAACCAAACTGAGTAAGTGTCTCTTAAGTAAAGAACAAACTAGAGCACCTCATTTCTTTGTCCTCAGAGGAAAGGCTGTGTTGTCACAGAAATTAATTGAATTTTTGTCTTTGATCCTGTTTTTTTCATCTACCTTATTAACTGATCTCTTTTTTCTTTTTCCTCTAATTTGCCCTTTTTTCCTTAGTCCTAACTGGTGTTTACTTTTGTTTTTTGAAAGTCTGTTTCTAGACCAGTGGTTCTCAAACTAGCTACATATTAGAATCACTCAGGGAGCTTTTAAAAAATAACCACTCCAGTCTCCAAAGAAGAAATTCAGATGGCCAACAGGCACATGAAAAGATGCCTCACATCGCTAATTATCAGGGAAATGCAAATTAAAACCACGATGAGATATCGCCTCACACCAGTTAGGATGGCCAACATGCAAAAGACAAGAAACAAGAAATGCTGGTGAGGATGCAGAGAAAGGAAAACCCTCCTACACTGCTAGTGGAAATGTAAATTAGTTCAACCATTGTGGAAAGCAGTATGGAGGTTCCTCAAAAACTCAAAATAGAAATACCATTTGACCCAGGAATTCCACTCCTAAGAATTTAGCTGAAGAAAACAGATCCCTGATTGAAAAAGACATATGCACCCCTATGTTTATTGCAGCACTATTTACAATAGCCAAGATATGGAAGCAACCTAAGTGTCCATCAGTAGATTAGTGGATAAAGAAGAGGTTGTACATATACACAATGGAATATTATTCAACCATAAGAAGAAAACAAATCCTACCATTTGCAACAACATGGATGGAGCTAGAGGGTGTTAATGCTTAGTGAAATAAGTCAGGTGGAGAAAGAGAGGTATCAAATGATTCCACTCATCTGTGGAGTGTAAGAACAAAGAAAAACTGAAGGAACAAAACAGCAGCAAGGCCATAATTTAGATACAGAAGTACAGAATCTTAATAGAACAGAAGAGGAAATTCAGTATGACAGCTATGAAGAGAAAAGCTAGGATTGTATATAGACTGAGAAGTCTCTAAATGATAGACCATTAATTGGTGACCAGAGACCGAAGTGGAGTCACTGGAGGTTCTTTAAAGAGAACCATGATAGAATGACACTGACTTTCTTTCTATGGCTGGTAGTTTACTAGGTAATAAGTTTCTAGTTTCACACAGAAACTGGCATGCATGAGAGGACTACTTCAAAAGAGCTGATACTTCATTTTAAGTTAATTTTAAGGAATGGTGGTGAGAAAGTTATTGGATTATTGTCAAATCACTTGTCAAATTTTGTTTTTCTAAACACAGTGTATGCTGTAAGTATAGTGCTTTATTTAATGTGATTTTTAGGGAATCTAACAATTTTGAAGGAATATCAAGATCAAGAGAAGGCATTAGTTTTGAGTATGCCAACAGTTTTCTAGGGGCTTGTTATTATCATTATTTTTACAGAATCATTTCAAAATTTAAACATCATGGCCCTATCTCTGTCCTTCTGGTAGGAGATACATATGCCAACTCCAATGGACTCTCTGTCGGGGTGAGCAGGGGTAGGGAAAGTCTCTGCATTCCCAAACATTGAGGGGAGATACTGAAGTTAACCCTCTTTGATACTGGAAGTAGGCCTATTGCCATATTTGGCACATGTCTGATAATCTGTACTGATTCTGGAAAACAGTCACGTTACTTCCTCTCAAGAAAAGAAACCAAGTCCATATAAAAATTAACACTTAAAATATCTCCAAACTAAAATGGCCATTTGTCTTATATTCATTGAGTTTCTTCTGTCCTCCAGACACTGTACTCTGGGCACTTATAGGCAAGGGGCAGATATACAATAGAAAGTAAAATTGGTTTAGTCTCTGACCCTCTGAGGCATATACTTCTTTTTTTAAATTTTGGTATTGAGAATGTACAATCACCTGAACAACATTATGGTTACTAGACCTCCTATTATCAAGTCCCCCCCACATACCCCACTACAGTCACTGTCCATCAGCGTAGTAAGATTCTATAGAATCATTATTTGTCTTATCTATAAATACTGCCTTTCCCAGGTCCCCTGCTGCTGCATTACGTGTGCTAATTGTAATACCCCTTTTCCCCCCTTATCCCTCCCTTCACACCCATCCTCCCGAGTCCCTTTCCTTTTGGTAACTGTTAGTGCATTCTTGGGTTCTGTGTGTCTGCTGCTGTTTTGTTCTTTCATTTTTTCTTTTGTTTTTATACTCCACAGATGAATGAAATCACTTTATACTTGTCTTTCTCAGCCTAGCTTATTTACTGAGCATAATACCCTCTAGCTCCATCCATGTTGTTGCAAATGGTAGGATTTGTTTTTTTCTTACAGCTGAATAATATTCCATTGTGTATATGTACCACCTCTCCTTTATCCATTCATCTAATGATGGACACTTAGGTTGCTTCCATTTCTTAAGTATTGTAAATAGTGCTGTGATAAACATACGGGTGCACATGTCTTTTTCAAACTGGGCTGCTGCATTCTTAGGGTAAATTCTTGGGAGTGGAATTCCTGGGTCAAACGGTATTTCTATTTTGAGTTTTTGAGGCACCTACATACTGCTTTCTACAATGGTTGAACTAGTTTACATTCCCACCAGCAATGTAGGAGGGTTCCCCTTTCTCCACATCCTCGCCAACATTTGTTGTTTGTCTTTTGGATGGTGGCCATCCTAACTGGTGTGAGGTGATATCTCATTGTGGAGCATCTTTTCATGTACCTGTTGGCCATCTGCATTTCTTCTTTGGAGAAATGTCTGTTCACCTCCTCTGCCCATTTTTAAATTGGCTTATTTGCTTTTTGTTTGTTGTGTGTGGGCTCTTTATATATTTTGGATGTCAACCCCTTATCAGATATGTCATTTATGAATGTATTCTCCCATATTGTAGGATGTCTTTTTGTTCTACTGATGGTGTCCTTTGCTGTAAAGAAGAATTTTAGTTTGATATAGTCCCACTTACTCATTTTTGCTTTTGTTTCCCTTGCCTGGGGAGATATGTTCATAAAGAAGTTGCTCATGTTTATGTCCAACAGATTTTTGTCTGTATTTTTTCTAAGAGTTTTATGGTTTCATAACTTATATTCAGGTCCTTGATCCATTTTGAGTTTACTTTTGTGTATAGGGTTAGACAGTAATCCAGTTTCATCCTCTTACATGTAGCTGTCTAGTTTTGCCAACACCAGCTGCTGAAGAGGCTGTCATTTCACGATTGCATATCCATTGCTCCTTTATCATACATTAATTGACCATATATGCTTGGATTTATATCTGGGCTCTCTGTTCTGTTCCACTGGTCTGTGGGTCTGTTCTTGAACCAGTACCAAACTATCTTCATTACTGTAGCTTTGTAGTAGAGCTTGAAGTCAGGGAGTATAATTCCCCATTTTATTCTTCCTTCTCAGGATTGCTTTGGCTCTTCAGGGTCTTTTGTGGTTCCATATAAATTGTAGAACTATTTTCTCTACTTCATTGAAGAATGCTGTTGGTATTTTGATTAGGGATTGCATTGAAACTCTACATTGCTTTAGGCAGGATAGCCATTTTGATGATATTAATTCTTCTTAGCCAAGAGGATAGGATGAATTTCTATTAGTGTCCCCTTTAATTTCTCTTAAGAGTGTCTTGTAGTTTTCAGGGTATAGATCTTTCACTTCCTTTGTTAGGTTATTCCTAGGTATTTTATTCTTTTTGAAATGATTGTGAATGGAATTGTTTTCCTAATTTCTCTTTCTGCTAGTTCACTGTTAGTGTGTAGGAATGCAACAGATTTCTGTGCATTAATTTTGTATCCTGCCACTTTGCTGAATTCAGATATTAGATCTAGTAGTTTTGAAGAGGATACTTTAGGGTTTTTTATGTACACTATCATGTCATCGGCAAACAGACAGTTTGGCTTCTTCCTTACCAATCTGGATGCCTTTTATTTCTTTGTGTTGTCTGATTGCCATGGCTAGAACCTACAGAACTATGTTGAATAAAAGTGGGGAGAGTGGGCATCCCTGTCTTGTTCCCGATCTTAGATGAAAAGCTTTCAGCTTCTCACTGTTAAATATAATGTTGGATGTGGGTTTGTCATATATGGCCTTTATTATGTTGAGGTACTTGCCCTCTATACCCATTTTGTTGACAGTTTTTACCATGAATGGATGTTGAATTTTGTCATGCTTTTTCAGCATCTATGGAGATGATCATGTAGTTTTTGTCCTTTTTTTGTTGATGTGGTGGATGATGTTGATGGATTTCGAATGTTGTACCATCCTTGCATCCCTGGGATGAATCCCACTTGATCATGGTGTATGATCCTCTTGATGTATTTTTGAATTCGGTTTGCTAATATTTTGTTGAGTATTTTTGCATCTATGTTCATCAGGAATATTGATCTGTAATTTTCTTTTTTGGTGAGGTCTTTGCCTGGTTTTGGTATTAGAGTGATGCTGGCTTCATGGAATGAGTTTGGAAGTATTCCCTCCTCTTCTATTTTTTGGAAAACTTTAAGGAGAATTGGTGTTATTTCTTCTCTGTATGTCTGGTAGAATTCAGAGGTGAATCCATCAGGCCCGGGGGTTTTGTTTTTGGGTAGTTTTTTGATTACCAATTCGATTTCGTCGCTGGTGATCGGTCTGTTTAGTTTTTCTGTTTCTTGCTTGGTCAGTCTTGGAAGGTTGTATTTTTCTAAGAAGTTGTCCATTTCTTCTATGTTTTCCAGCTTGTTAGCATATAGATTCTCATAATATTCTCTTATGATTCTTTGTATTTCTGTGGGGTCCGTCGTGATTTTTCCTTTCTCATTTCTGATTGTGTTTATGTGTTTAGATTCTCTTTTTCTCTTAATGAGTCTGGCTAGGGGTTTATCTATTTTGTTTATTTTTTCAAAGAACCAGCTCTTGGTTTTATTGATTTTTTCTATTGTTTTATTCTTCTCAATTTTATTTATTTCTTCTCTAATCTTTATTATGTCCCTCCTTCTGGTGACTTTGGGCCTCATTTGTTCTTCTTTTTCCAATTTCAGTAATTGTGTCTTTAGACTATTCATTTGGGAATGTTCTTCTTTCTTTAAATAGGCCTGGATTGCAATATACTTTCCTCTTAGAACTGCCTTTGCTGCGTCCCACAGAAGTTGTGGCTTTGTGGTGTTGTTGTCATTAGTCTCCATATATTTTTTGATTTGTTTTGATTTGGTCGTTAACCCATTGATTAATTAGGAGAGTGTTGTTAAGTCCATGTATTTGTGAGCCTTTTTGATTCTTTCTAAAATTTATTTCTAGTTTTATACCTTGGTGATCTGAGAAGTTGGTTGGTAGGATTTCAATATTTTTGAAATTACTGAGGTTCTTTTTGTGGCCTAGTATGTGGTCTATTCTGGAAAATGTTCCATGTGCACTTGAGAAGAATGTGTATCCTGTTGCTTTTGGGTGTAGAGTTCTGTAGATGACTGTTAGGTCCATCTGTTCTAGTGTGTTGTTCAGTGCCTCTGTGTCTTTACTTATTTTCTGTCTGGTTGATCTGTCCTCTGGAGTGAGTGGTGTGTTGAAGTCTCCTAAGATGAATGCATTGCTGTCTATTTCCTCCTTTAATTCTGTTAGTATTTGTCTCACATATGCTGGCACTCCTGTGTTGGGTGCATATATATTTATAATGGTTATATCTTCTTGTTGGACTGACCCCTTTATCATTATGTAATGTCCTTCTTTATCTCTTGCTACTTTCTTCGTTTTGAAGTCTATTTTGTCTGATACAAGTACTGCAACACCTGCTTTTTTCTCTTTGTTGTTTGCATGAAATATCTTTTTCCATCCCTTCACTTTTAGTCTGTGTATATCTTTGGATTTGAGGTGAGTTTCTTGTAGGCAGCATATAGATGGGTCTTGCTTTTTTATCCATTCTGTTACTCTGTGTCTTTTGATTGGTGCATTCAGTCCATATTCATTTAGGGTGATTATTGATAGGTATGTACTTATTGCCATTTCTGGCTTTAGATTCGTGGTTACCAAGGGTTCAAGGGTTGCTTCTTTACTATCTAACAATCTAACTTAACTTTCTTGTTAAGTTATTGTAAACACAGTCTGATGTTTCTTTCTTTCTCTCCCTTCTTATTCCTCCTCCTCCATTCTTTCTATACTAGGTGTTTTATTCTTTGCCTTCATTTAGTATTTGGATGGTCTGCTTTCTTGGCTATGATTTTATTTTCTCTGGTGACATCTTTTTAGCCTTAGGTGTGCTTCCATCTAGAGCAGTCCATTTAAGATATCCTGCAGTGGTGGTTTATGAGAGACAAACTCTCTCAACTTTCTTTTATCTGGAAATTGTTTAATCCCACTATCATATTTAAATGATAATCGTGCTGGATACAATATTCTTGGTTCGAGGCCCTTCTGTTTCATAACGTTAACTATATCATGCCATTCTCTTCTGGCCCGTAAGGTTTCTGTTGAGAAGTCTGATCATCGTCTGATGGGTTTTCCTTTGTAGGTGATCTTTTTTCTCTCTCTAGCTGCCTTTAATACCCTGTCTTTATCTTTGATCTTTGCCATCTTAATTATTATGTGTCTTGGTGTTGTCTTCCTTGGGTCCCTTGTGTTGGGAGATCTATGAGCTTCGGTGGACTGCGAGACTACTTCCTTCCCCAGCGAGGGAAAGTTTTCAGCAATTATTTCTTCAAAGACACTTTCTATCCCTTTTTCTCTCTCTTCTTCCTCTGGTACTCCTATAATGCGAATATTGTTCCGTTTGGATTGGTCACACAGTTCTCTTAATATTCTTTCATTCCTAGAAATCCTTTTATCTCTCTCTGCCTCAGCTGCTCTGTACTCCTGTTCTCTGTTTTCTATTCCATTAACAGTCTCTTGCATCTCATCCATTCTGCTGTTAAGCCCGTCAATTGCTTGTCTGATTTCTGTATTGTCTTTCCTCAGTTCCCTCACTTCCTCCTTCAGCTCTTGCACATTTCTCTGTAGGTCCATCAGCATGGTTATGACTTTTATTCTGAATTCTTTTTTAGGAAGGCTGTGAATTTCCATCCCTTCAGACTCCCTCTCTGGGGTTGTCTGGTTGATTTTGGTCTGAACCATATTCCTCTGTCTTTTCATGGCTATATAATTGGTCACTGATAGTTGCCACGTATGTCAGCTGGGCTCTTTAAGACTTTAAAAAGAGAAGAAAAAAAAAGAAGAAAAATAAGAAAGAAAGAAAAGAAAAAACAAAAACAAAACAAAAAACAAAACAAAACAAAAAAACAAAAAAATGCCCACCGGACGTAGATTCTGTGGGAATGCTCTAGGTGGCGCTATTGCCCCACTATTCCACAGCTGTGACTGTGCTGCTCCGCAGGGCCCTTTATTGCTCTGGCAGGGGTGGGAACGAATAGGAGGCTGTTGATCTCAGTGAGAAGTGTAAGTATGGCTACGCTTCCCCAGTCGCCAGCTAAGGCGTCTGAAACTCCCCAGGACTCCCAGCCTGCTGGGTTGAGTGTGCTGGGGCCATCCGGCTCCTCCGCTGGGCTCCTGTCTGTTTAAGACCGCTGAAGAAAGCGTGCGCTTTTTTTTTTTCCTTCCCGGGAGCCGGCTGCAAGCACCCTGGCGCGTTCCCCGCTCAGATCCTGCCCCTCTGTCTCTCCAATCTCAGCTGCACTGCGCAATGTGGGTCAGCGCTCCGTGCACAGATCACCGGGGCTGGCTACTTCGTGGGGTGTACTTACCCTCCCTCCCGGCTCTGAATCCTCTCCTCCCGCCGGTGTGCTGGGGTGGGGGAGGGCTCGGGTCCTGCCGGGTCGCGGCTCCGTATCTTTCCCGCGTCTTGGGGTGCCGAGTCCTCTCGGGTGTAGCTGCACGCTGTGCGCTTTCCTGTGTATTCTCGTCTCTCTTTTAGGAATAGATGTATTTTTTGTGTTTTCGTAGATAAATATAGTGTTGGGAGGAGATTTCTGCCGCCCTGCTCACACCGCCATCTTCCTGGAAGTTCACCATATAAGTTTTAATAGTATTCTCTCATAATTCTTTGTATTCCTGTGGTGTCTGCAGTGATTTTTCCTTTCTCATTTCTGATTCTGTTTATGTGTGTACACTCTCTTTTTTTTCTTCATAAGTGCAGCTAGGGGTTATCTACTTTGTTTCCTTTCTTGAAGAACTAGCTCCTACTTTCATTGATTCTTTCTATTGTTTTATTCTTTTCGATTTTATTTATTTCTGCTGTAATCTTTATTATGTCCCTCCTTCTACTGACTTTGGGCCTGTTTTGTTCTTCCTTTTCTTGATTTATTAATTGTGAGTTTAGAGTGTTCGTTTGGGATTGTTGTTCTTTCCTGAGGTAGGCCTGTATTGCAGTATATTTCCCTCTTAGCATGGCCTGTCTGCGTCCCACAGATTTTGCGATGTGGAAATATTGTTGTCATTTGTCTCCATATATTGCTTGATCTCTGTTTTTATTTGGTCATTGATCCATTGATTATTTAGGAGCATGTTATTAAGCCTCCATGTGTTTGTAAGGCTTTTTCACTTTCTTTATGTAATTTATTTCTAGTTTCATATCTTTGTGATCTGAGAAGCTGGTTGGTGCAATTTCAATATTTTTGAATTTACTGAGGTTCTTTTTGTGGCGTAGTTTATGGTCCATTCTTGGAAATGTTCCATGTGCACTTGAGAAGAATGTGTATCCTTTTGCTTTTGGATGGAGTGTTCTGTAGATGTCCGTTAGGTCCATCTGTTCTAATACGTTGTTCAGTGCCTTGTCTCTTTATTTTCTGTCTGGTTGATCTGTCCTTTGGAGTGAGTGGTGTGTTGAAGTCTCCTAAAATGAATGCACTGCATTGTATTTCCCCCTTCAATTCTGTTAGTATTTGTTTCACATATGTAGGTGATCCTGTGTTCGGTGCATAGATATTTATAATAGTTATGTCCTCTTATTGGACTGACCCTTTTATCATTATGTAATGTCCTTCTTTGTCTCTTGTGACTTTCTTCATTTTGAAGTCTATTTTGTCTGGTACAAGTACTGTAACACCTGCTTTTTTCTCACTATTGGTTGCATGAAATATCTTTTTCTATCCCTTTACTTTCAGTCTGTGTATGTCTTTGGGTTTGAAGTGAGTCTCTTGTAGGCAGCATGTAGATGGGTCTTGTTTTTTTATCCATTCAGTAACTCTATGTCTTTTGATTGGTGCATTCAGACCATTTACATTTAGGGTGATTATTGATAGGTTTGTACTTATTGCCATTGCATGCTTTAGATTTATGGTTACCAAAGGTTCAAGGGTAATTCCCTTAGTATATAACAGTCTAATTTAACTCATTTCATATGCAATTACAAACACAACAAAAGGTTCTTTTTTTTCTTTTTCTCCTTTTTCTTCCTCCTCCATTCTTTGTATGTTATGAATCATAGTCTGTACTCTTTGTGTATCCCTTGAGTGACATCTTTTTATCCTTAGGAATACTTCCGTCTATAGGAGTCCCTCCAAAATGCACTATAGAGGTGGTTTATGGAAGGTAAATTTTCTCAGCTTTTGCTTATCTGAAAATTGTTTAATCCCTCCTTCAAATTTAAATGATAACCTTGCCGAGTAGAGTATTCTTGGTTCAAGGCCCTTCTGCTTCATTGCATTAAATATATCATGCCACTCCCTTCTGACTTATAAGGTTTCTGTTGGGAAATCTGATGGTAGCCTGATGGGTTTTCCTTTGTATGTGATCTTTTTTTTCTCTATAGCTGCTTTTAAAAGTCTGTCTTTATCCTTGATATTTGCCATTGTAATTATTATATGTCTTGATGTTGTCTTCCTTGGGTCCCTGATGTTGGGGATCTGTGCATCTCCATGGCTTGAAAGACTATCTCCATCCCCAGATTGGGGAAGTTTTCAGCACTTACCTCCTCAATAACACTTTCTATCCCTTTTTCTCTCTCTTCTTCTTCTCATACCTCTATAATGTAGACATTGTTGCGTTTCAATAGGTTACACAGTTCTGTCAATATTCTTTCATTCTTAGAGATCCTTTTTTCTCTCTGTGCCTCAGCTTATTTGTATTCTTCTTCTCTAATTTCTATTCCATTTACTGTCTCTTGTACTACATGTAATCTCCTTTTAAATCCCTCCATTGTATGTTTCATTTCAGAGATGGAATTTCTTAATGATTGAATCTCTGACCTAAATTCACTCCTGAGGTCTTGAAAGTTTTCTGTACCTTCGTAATCATATTTATAATTTTTATTTTGAACTCTCTTGCAGGAAAATTGGTGAGTTCAGTTTCATTTGGCCCTTTTTCTGAGGTTTGTGAGATTTTGGTCTGAACCATATTCTTTTGCCGTTTCATATTTCTATGTGGTGCCCAGTAGTATGCAGAACCTCCAGTTTCTGGAGCTGCTCAGCCCCTACAGTGAGGTTGGGGGTTGTAGAGGAGCAGAGCTGGTGTCTGGGGGAGGAAAGATCTGTTTCCTGATTCCCATTTGCGGTGCCTGTCTCCAGTGTCAGAGCCAGTGGGCCAAGCACACACGTGTAAGCCTCTGTGCTTTGCGTCTCTAGCTGTTGTATGCAGGGCCTCCCTCTGGCTGGCCTGACACCAGCGCAGTGACTGCGGGTTTGCGAGCAGTTGCCTGCAGGCCATTAGGAAGGCTTGGCAGGCTGTGTGTCACAGTGGGGGGCCTCGGTGCCGAGCAGGCAGCCCGGGGGATGGAGCACCCGAAAATCCCCAAAGCTCCAACCAGCTGGGCAGGTGTGCCCAGACAATCTTGTCCTGCTCTCCCTTCTTCTGTGCAGCAAGCTCCGTGCAAACCACACCCCTTCAGCAGCCCTCTCGCTGCTAGGAAGCCTCTCAGACCACCCTCCCTTCTTCTGACACAGAGTGGTGTGTGTGGATTCCGTCCTCCACAAACAGCTGGAATGTCAGTCTCCCAGGCCTTCCTCCCGTCCGAGTTCCCCAACGTCCAGAGCACCACACAGTATAGGCTTCCACTCACAAAGCAGATCCCCATGGCTAGGTGTTGAGCAGTCCCAGGCTTCCACCCCATCCCCGCTCTGTTTCTTTTCCTCCCATCAGCGAGCTGGGGTGGGGGAATGGCATGGGTCCCACCAGATTAAGGCTTTCATATGTTACCGTTTCGTGAGGTCTGCTCTGTTTGTGAGGTCTGTATGCAGTCTGGTTCAGCCTTCTTTCTTCTTGCTGTTTTAGGGTTAGTTGTATTAATTATATTTTTGTACTATTTGTGGTTTTGGGAGAAGTTCTCCGTGTCACCTCTCATGTCACCATCTTTAATCCTACCTTGCATTCTGGGGCATATACTTTTAATAGTTCCTAAAGTTTATGCTTGGAAATTAAGACTGTGATGGAAACATATAGGAAGGGCCAAGTAAACAAGAGTCAGGTCATGCTGTGTCCCCAGGGAGTCTAAGACAAAGTGATCATCAGAATACCATCAGAAAAACCAGGAAGGTGAGGTAGCAAGACATTGACAACCATGCTATGAATTTCTGTAATTATGATTTCACATATTTACATGTGATAGCATTTTTTTGATGGACACTTTCACGTGAATTAGTATGTCATTAATAATTTAAGGATCTCTTTCTTCATATTTGAAAGTAATTTCATTTATCCCTGTAATATATATATATAGGAAAGGAGGACAAGCATAATGTTTATAATATTTTCCTTTAAACTTTTGATAGAAGGCTATATAATTGGTTTTAGATCAAGAAAATAAGATTAAGCAGTGGTTAGATTTTTATAGAATTGAGTTTAAATCAGGAATTACTGCTTTTAAAGCACTTTGACCAAAAACATGAATCTTGTACTTAGTATTATAAAGTAAAACTACTTTTGGTTGTGTGTTATTTCATTTATATTAATTTATTTCAGTCCCAGTTCATTTAAAAGCCTATGAACAATAAATTATTCTTTATTATCAAATTATAGAAAATAAAAATTGAAAAGTACACCAGATTATTTGTTTCCGAAAGTGAGTGCAAAAAAATTAACTCTAGGGCTTGTTCTAATTTATATTAAATAACAAATAAAAAATGTATGTCATCTCTCCTGTGAAATCTTTATTCATCTTAAGAGTATTTTTTTTCTTAGATTTTACTTTTCAGCATACAGATTGAAGCTTTCTTAACATTTTTGTACCCTTTATGCATATATAGTGTGTGTATGTGTATTCATGTCAATAAATACTATTTGAGGACCACGTAGTGTATTCTAAGTAACTCAAGAAATAAATATGACTTGGTTCCTTCTGTCAGTGTATCTCCATTCATCTTAGAATGACAAATAGTTATATTGTGTGATAAGTGCAATACAGATAGTGTAAGATAAAACAGTAGCTCTACTGAGGAAGGGAATGGTTACTCATCCTTACATTGAGTTTTGTGTCAGTCAAGATTTCAAAGAGAAGGTGAAGCCAATTTTAAAGAATAAATATTATTTCTTTGCCTAGACAGATAAGGAATATAGATAGGGTGTATCAGCAGAGATAGCAGCATACACCAGAGCACAAACAATGAAACAGCATTGCAGGTTCCGAGAACAGCACTTGGTTTCTTGCTGATGAGAACATGAAGTGGAGAGAGGCAGGGGCGTGATCTGGAAAAGACTTTTAAGTCTTGTAGAAGAGGTGGCCATGGAGGACCACTCATTGCTTTAGAGTAGAGTGGTGAAGTAGTTAATTTTACAAGCGTGTGAAAGAGGAGAGGCTGGAGTCAGGAAATCTTTTAGAGGAGAAGCTGGAGTCAGGAAATCTTTTAGAGGCTATACAACAGAGGCAGTAGTGCTGTTGAAGAGAAGAGGGTGGAGTCAGCAGGTTGTGTGGCCATTTATATAGAGGGTATAGGAAAAGAATAATTGGAAGGTCTCTTTTAGGTTTTTGGCTTTGGATTTTATAATAGTGTGTGTGTGGATGCATGCAATGTTGAGGAATAATGTGGGAAATCTTACTATCAAACACTACAGTAATTTTACCTAATTTATAATTTTCAAAATAATACAAGACTTACAGAAAAGTTGCAAAAATAATTCATAGAATTCCCATATACTCTTAACCTCAGATTCAGCAAATGTTAACTTTTACCCACATTTGCTTTTCATAAAGCAATATTTTTTTCTGAAACATTTGAGAGCAATTTGCAGACATTAATGGCCTTTTGCCCCTAAATACTGCAGTATGCATTTCCCAGAAAAAAGGATATTTTCTTACACAACCACAGTACAATTATCAAAGTCAGGAAACTAATGCTGATACAATACTATAATGGTTTTATTCCAATTTATGAAATTTCCTTATGTACTTTTGAATAAATGTGAAACTTTTTTTTTCCCCCCAGCATAGGGTCCAGTCTAGGATCATGTGTTTCTTTCGCTTGTTATACCTCTTTAATCTCTGGAACACTTCCTTGGTATTTCTTTGTGTTTCATAACATTTTTAAAGACTGCAAGTCAGTTATTTTGTAGAAATATTGCACCATTTGTATTTGGTGTTTCCTCCTTGTATTTTGTATTGTGTATTCCTCCTCGTGTATTTTCAAGTTATGCATTTTTGGCTGAATACTACAGAATTGTATCTATATCATATTTGGAGGCCCATGCTATTGTTGTAATAACTGGTGATATAATTCCTATTACTTGGTTATAGTGGTGTCCTCCAGGTTTCCCCACTGTAAAGCTACTTTTCTTTCCCTTTTTAATTATCAAGTATCTTTTGGGAAGATACTTTTGATATTCCCTAAATATTTTATTTCTCATAAAATTTGTACCCATGAGTTTTAACATGCAATAATAATTATTACTTGAATCATTCTGTGTTCTTTTGATATGTGCCATAAATCTTTGAGCACTTCCCTATATTCTGGCAACCAGATGTTCCAGAGTCATCTTGTATTTTCTCTTCAGCCTTGGAATCTGCCATATTTTTTCAAGGAGCCCTGATTCTTTTTAGTGGGGATAGTATTTAAGAAATCAAGATTGAGGCACTTGTGCTCAGTGCTACTGAGAGGTCATTGATTTCAGGTTCTTGTATTAGGGTTCCCCAGAGAAAAGGAACCAATGGAATATACATATAAGGAGATTTATCATAAGGAATTGGCTCATGTGATTATGGAGGCCATTGAGTCCAGTGTACAAGGTGGGCTGTCAGGCTGGAGACCCAGAGAGAACTGATGTTCGAATTTGAAGACCATGTGGCAGGAAGAGCTGATGTTGTAGGTAAGTCCAAAGTCGGTCTATTAGAGAATTCTTTCTTATTACAGGAGCGTCAGTCTTTTTGTTCTGTTTAACCAATTGGATGAAGCCCACCCACAACATGGAGAGCAGTCTGCTTCACTCCACTGATAAAAATGTTAATCTCTTCCAAAAGAGAAACATTCAGAATAATGTTTCAGAAGCATTCAGAATAATGTTTAATCAAATATCTGGGCCCTCTGTAGCCTAGTAAAGTTGACTTATAAATTAACTATCAGAACTTTCTCAGGGACAGACTAAGGGCACACACATATACACATCCCTGTATGTTAATAACTGTGAGTACATGTTAATTTTTCCCATTTCAACCATCATTGCCGGATACCTTTTCTAGCCTCGCTCTTCCCATATTTGTAACTCCCTTGTTTGACAGTGAGAAGTCTGGCTTCTGTTATTCATAGACGATTTATCTATTTGCTCAACCCTGTAATATATAGAAAGTAATTCATAATTGCTAATCCTTAACATGGAAAAAACCCATTTATTGGAATTCAGTATTTATTTACAATTTTTTTTGTTTCGTTTTTAGTCTGAGAGTATGTAGTAGAAATACTGTGTTCAAAAGTTACTTGGGTTAGTTCTGCCTGTCCCCTCATCACCCCATTTAGTGTTAATTATGTTTGCCATTTGCAATGCCCATTTCTGTTTGACATTTGTTGAGATATTTCTGTTTTAGGGTTTTTCCCCCCATTCATCCTTGTTGGTCTTGTTATGTTCCTTAGAGTATGTGAAACACTAACATAGTTCCAAGTCAGAACTATACAGAAAGCTATACTCTGAGTTAGTCACCCCTTCCCTCTCTTCTACTCTTTTACCAATCCCTTTTGCTTTCCATCCAATCTCCCCTACTACCTGTAGGAAGTTACCCTGGTTTCTCACTTACCTTCCTTTTCTTTCTCTGCATGAAATGAGCAGATAAATGTATATATTCTTCTATCCTCTCTACACAGGAAGTAGCACATTGTAGACATTTTTTTGCACTTTGGTTTTTCCACTTAACAATGAATACTGGATATTCATATTATTTCATAGAGATCTTTATTAGTTTTTAGATCTGTATACTGTTCCATTGTGTGGATATATGAATTCTTTATTCAACCTGCTTTCTTATTTGCAGACGTGCAGGTTATTTCCAATTGTATTTTCTACACACATTGCAGTTATACCATAATGAATAATCTTGTCTAACATCTTTTTTCATCTTGTTAAAAGTGTGTGTTTTCTCTTAAGTGGTATATTTCTTATTTTGTATATTTGTGTTCTCTCCTTTCTTTTCTGAATTAACATTGTACATTTTCTTAATTAAAGGAAAAAAGCCCCATTTTGGTTTATGAATTAGATATATATTTTAAAATTTTCTACCTCATTAATTTTTTTTTACCTATTATTTCAACCTTTAAGTCTTCTTTTGATTTACTTTATTTCGAATTGGGAATTTATTTTTATTATTGATATATGTGCCTAAGGATACAGATTTTCCTCTTTTCAATGCATTGAATGTATCATTTTCATATTTTTTTAGAAAAATTTTAATTTTGGTTTTACTTTCATGTTTCATCTGAGTTGTTTAATAGAAAGTTTTAAAATTTTGAGGTAGAATGCCCTATTTCTATTTTGTTAGTAATATTTTATTAGAATTGTATTGTTTTTATTTCATGAAATATACTGTTACTTTAAGACCAACATATGATCACTTTTTTCTTGTCAGTATTCATGTTCACTTGAGAAGATTTAGTTTTATTATCAAGGTAATAATATGATATATATACTTACAAGATCTACCTTATTTGTGTTATATAAGTTGTTTATATTTTCAGTTACTCTCAGTTAACTTTGTGTGTGTGTTAGTCTTATATATTATTAAAGTTGTTTTTCTTTGTCTTTGCATTCTTTATAGTTTCTGCTTTTTAAAGGTAGTTGTGTTTTTGGTGCATAGGTATTCTTAACTGTTACATCTTCATTGTGTGTTGTGGCTTTTAGCATTAAACAGTGTTTCTCTTTGTCATGTTTAATGCTTTTTGACTTGAATTGTTCAGTATCAGATCACTATTCCTGATTTCTTACTGTTTCTATTTGCTTAATTTGCCTTTGCCTGTCCCTTTATTTTTGAGCTTCTCTGATTTACTTGGTTTTAGGTTCTGTTTTGCATACAGGATTTAGTCAGATCATATTTTTATGTGCCATATTAAAAATATTCTTTAATGACTGTTGAATTTGATCTCAATTCTCTCCTATTACTTTATGCTATAAATTCAGTGTTCATTGTGTTATATTTTTCTTTGTGATGTGCTTTCATTAAAAAAGTTTCTTTGGATATTTTGTATTTGTTTTTACTGCAGGTATAGTTGGTACTTGAGTACTTAGGCCTTTTATAAATGGCCTCATTCCTTGTTTTGTTATTTAATTTCTGTTATCCTTTGTTAGTTTTTAATGGTGTGCTTTGATTCCTACCTATTGCTGTTTCAATGATCAGTGGGTTTATTCTACATTTTTTCTCTCTTCTTTCGTTTTCTCATTGCATTATATGTACTTTCACTTAAACTTTAACCATTTACTTTTAGTTCTACAATTAAATATATTAAACTCTTCCATCAGCCCTTTCCTGAAGTTTCCCAGTTGCCTACTGGTTAGACATAGCTCAGTTTTTAGTAGATTTCTTAAGAAGAGCTCATGGGCACAGACTTACCTGAGTCTTTGCATATTTAAAGTTGTTTTTTATAGCCTTGATACTGGAAGGACAGCTTGGCCATAAATGAAAATCCTTGGTTTACACTTTCTTTCCATGTTTACAGTGTGGCCTGACTTTATGTATGTTGTTTTGAGAAGGCTAATGCCAGTCTTGATTTTCTTCCCTTTGTAAGTTATTTGATTCTTTAGCTTGGAATTCCTTGTTTTATTTTAACTTTTATTTTTAAAGTCTTAATAGTTTTATTGGGATCTGTCTCAGAGTTGATTGTGGCAGATCATTTTCCCTGCTTTCTAGTGGATCCTTTGAAATGTAGAATTGGGTCTTTTGTTTCTGAAAAGTTTTTTTTTGGGTTATACTTAAAATATTAGTTCTATTCCAATGTTTTGATTTTTGTAAGGGACTCCAGTTATGTATAATTATACCATCTTTGTCTTCCATTTCAATACCTTTCATTTAACTCTTTTTACTTCATTATCTGATTTTAATTGTTCTGCTTAAGTTTCTTCAAATGTTTATATATATATATATATTTCCTATTATTAATATAAAATTACATGAGCAACATTATGGTTACTAGACACCCCCTATTATCAAGGCCCCACCACATACCCCATTGCAGTCACTGTCCATCAGCGTACTAAGATGCTATAGAATCACTACTTGTCTTCTCTATGTTATACTGCCTTCTCCATATCCCCCAAACCCACCCCCACCTCTGCTACATTATGTGTGCTAATTGTAATAGCCCATTTTCCCCCTTATCCCTCCCTTCCCACCCATCTTCCCCAGTTCCTTTCCCTTTGGTAACCGTTAGTCCATTCTTGGGTTCTGTGAGTCTGCTGCTATTTTGTTCCTTCATTTTTCTCTTTGTTCTTATACTCCACGGATGAGCGAAATCATTTGATACTTGTCTTTCTCTGCCTGGCTTATTTCACTGAGCATAATACCCTCTAGCTCCATCCATGTTGTTGCAAATGGAAAGATTTGTTTTCTTCTTATGGCTGAATAATATTCCATTGCGTATATATACCACATCTTCTTTATCCATTCAGCTACTGATCGACACTTAGGTTGCTTCCATTTCTGGGCTGTTGTAAATAGTGCTGCGATAAACATAGGGGTGCATGTGTCTTTTTCAAACTGGGCTGCTGCATTCTTAGGGTAAATTCCTAGGAGTGGAATTCTAGGGTCAAATGGTATTTCTATTTTAAGTTTTTTGAGGAACCTCCATACTGCTTTCCACAATGGTTGTACTAATTTACATTCCCACCAGCAATGTAGGAGGGTTCCCCTTTCTCCACATCCTCGCCAACATTTGTTGCTGTTTGTCTTTTGGATGTTGGCCATCCTAACTGGTGTGAGGTGATATCTCATTGTGGTTTTAATTTGCATTTCTCTGATGATTAGCGATGTGGAGCATCTTTTCATGTGCCTGTTGGTCATCTGAATTTCTTCTTTGGAGAAGTGTCTGTTCAGCTCCTCTTCCCATTTTTTAATTGGCTTATTTGATTTTAGTTTGTTGAGGTGTGTGAGCTCTTTACATAAATTGGATATCAAACCCTTATTGGATATGTCATTAATGAATATATTCTCCCATACTGTAGGATTTCTTTTTGTTCTACTGATGGTGTCCTTTGCTGTACAGAAGCTTTTCAGCTTGATATAGTCCCACTTGTTCATTTTTGCTTTTGTTTCCCTTGCCTGGGGAGATATGTTCATGAAGAAGTTGCTCATGATTATGTCCAAGAGATTTTTGCCTATGTTTTTTTCTAAGAGTTTTATGGTTTCATGACTTACATTCAGATCTTTGACACATTTTGAGTTTACTTTTGTGTATGGGGTTAGACAGTAGTCCAGTTTCATTCTCTTACATGTAGCTGTCCAGTTTTGCCAACAGCAGCTGTTGAAGAGGCTGTCATTTCCCCATTGTATATCCATGGCTCCTTTATCATATATTAATTGACCATATATGCTTGGGTTTATATCTGGGCTCTATTCTGTTCCACTGGTCTGTGGGCCTGTTCTTGTGCCAGTACCAAATTGTCTTGATTACTGTAGCTTTGTAGTAGAGCTTGAAGTCAGGGAGCATAATTCCCACTGTTTTTTTCTTCCTTTTCAGGATTGCTTTGGCCCTTGGTGGTCTTTTGTGGTTCCATATGAATTTTAGAACTATTTGCTCTAGTTCGTTGAAGAATGCTGTAGGTATTTTGATAGGGATTGTGTTGAATCTGTAGATTGCTTTAGGCAGGATGGCGATTTTGACAATATTAATTCTTCCTAGCCAAGAGCATGGGATGAATTTCCATTTATTAGTGTCCTCTTTAATTTCTCTTAAGAGTGTCTTGTAGTTTTCAGGATATAGGCCTTTCACTTGCTTGGTTAGGTTTATTCCTACGTATTTTATTGTTTTTGATGCAATTGTGAATGGAATTGTTTTCCTGATTTCTCTTTCTGCTAGTTCATCGTTACTGTATAGGAATGCAACATATTTCTGTGTATTAATTTTGTACCCACAACTTTGCTGAATTTAGATATTAGATCTAATAGTTTTGGAGTGGATTCTTTAGGATTTTTTATGTACAATATCATGTCATATGCAAACAGGGACAGTTTGAGTTCTTCCTTGCCAATCTGAATGCCTTTTATTTCTTTGTGTTGTCTGATTGCCCTGGCTAGGACCTCCAGAACTACGTTGAATAAAAGTGGGGAGAGTGGGCATCCTTGTCTTGTTTCTGATCTTAAATGAAAAGCTTTCAGCTTCTTGCTGTTAAGTATAATGTTGGCTGTGGGTTTGTCATATATGGCCTTTATTATGTTGAGGTACTTGCCCTCTGTATCCATTTTGTTGAGAGTTTTTATAATGAATGGATGTTGAATTTTGTCAGATGCTTTTTCAGCACATATGGAGATGATCATGTGGTTTTTGTCCTTCTTTTTGTTGGTGTAGTGGATTATCTTGATGGATTTTCAAATGTTGTACCATCCTTGCATCCCTGGGTGAATCCCACTTGATCATGATGGATGATCCTTTGATGTAATTTTGAATTTGGTTTGCTAATATTTTGTTCAGTATTTTTGCATCTCTGTTCATCAGGGATACGGGTGTGTAATTTTCTTTTTTTGTGGTGTCTTTGCCTGGTTTTGGTATTAGAGTGATCTTCACTATTGTTTGGTAAAATTCAGCAATGAAACCATCTGGTTCAGGAATTTTGTTTTTAGGTAGGTTTTTGATTACCAATTCAATTTCTTTGCTTGTAATTGGTCTATTCAGATTTTCTGTTTCTTCCTGGGTCAGCCTTGGAAATTGTATTTTTCTAGAAAGTTGTCCATTTCTTCTAGGTTATCCAGTTTGTTACCATATAATTTTTCATAGTATTCTCTCATAATTCTTTGTATTCCTGTGGTGTCTGCAGTGATTTTTCCTTTCTCATTTCTGATTCTGTTTATGTGTGTACACTCTTTTTTTGTCGTAATAAGTCTGGCTAGGGATTTATCTATTTTCTTTATTTTCTGAAAGAACCAGCTCCTGCTTGCATTGATTCTTTTTTTTTCATTTTTATTTTGGCATCATTATTCTACAGTTACACGTGCAACATTATGGTTTATAGAATCCCCATATCATCAAGTCCCCACCACGTACCCCATTACACTCATTACAGTCACTGTCCATCAGCATAGTGAGATGCTACAGAATCACTACTTGTGTTCTCTGTGTTGTACAGCCCTCCCAATGCCCCACCCTATATTATGTCTGCTAATCATAATGCCCCTTTCCCCCCTTGTCCCTCCCTTCCCACCCATCCTCCCCAGTCCCTTTCCCTTTGGTAACTGATAGTCCCTTTTTGGGTACTGTAAGTGTGCGACTGTTTGTTCCTTCAGTTTCTTTTTGTCTTATACTCCACATATGAGTGAAATCATTTGATATTTGTTTTTTTCTGCCTGGCTTATTTCACTGAGCATAATACCCTCTAGCTCCATCCATGTTATTGCAAATGGCAGGATTTGATTTCTTCTTATGGCTGAATAATATTCCATTGTGTATATGTGCCACATCTTCTTTATCCATTCATCTACTGATGGTTACTTGGGTTGCTTCCATTTCTTGGCTATTGTAAATAGTGCTGCAATAAACATAGGGTTGCATCTGTCTTTTTCAAACTGGGCTGCTGCATTCTTAGGGTAAATTCCTAGGAGTGGAATTCCTGCTCAAATGGTATAGCTATCTTGCGTTTTTTGAGGAACCTCCATACTGCTTGCCACAGTGGTTGAACTAATTTGCATTCCCACCAGCAGTGTACGAGCATTCCCCTTTCTCCACATCCTCGCCAACATTTGTTGTTGTTTGTCTTTTGGATGGTGGCCATCCTTACTGGTGTGAGGTGGTATCTCATTGTGGTTTTAATTTTCATTTCTTTGATGATTAGTGATGTGGAGCATCTTTTCATGTGCCTGTTGGCCATCTGAATTTCTTTTTTGGAGAAGTCACTGTTCAGATCCTCAGCCCATTTTTTAACTGGATTATTTGCTTTTTGTTGTTTAGGTGTGTGAGTTCTTTATATATATATTTTGGATGTCAACCCCTTATCAGATATGTCATTTATGAATATATTCTCCCATACTGTAGGATGTGTTTTTATTCTACTGATGGTGTCTTTTTCTGTACAGAAGCTTTTAAGTTTGATATAGTCCCACTTGTTCATTTTTGCTTTTGTTTCCCTTGCCCGGGGAGATATGTTCATGAAGGAGTTCCTCATGTCTATGTCCATGAGATTTTTGCCTATGCTTTTTTCCAAGAGGTTTATGGTTTCATGACTCACATTCAGGTCTTTGATCCATTTTGAGTTTACTTTTATGTATGGCGTTAGACAGTGATCCAGTTTCATTCTCTTACCTGTAGCGGTCCAGTTTTGCCAACACTAGCTGTTGAAGAGGCTGTCATATCCCCATTGTATATCCATGGCTCCTTTATCGTATATTAATTGACCATATATATTTGGGTTAATCTCTGGACTTTCTGTCTGTTCCACTGGTCTATGGGTCTGTTCTTGTGCAAGTACCAAATTGTCTTGATTACTGTGGCTTTGTAGTAGAGCTTGAAGTCTGGGAGCATAATTCCCCCTGTTTTATTCTTCCTTCTCAGGATTGCTTTGGCTATTCGGGGTCTTTTGTGGTTCCATATGAATTTTAGGACTATTTGTTCCAGTTCGTTGAAGAATGCTGTTGGTGTTTTGATAGGGATTGCATTGAATCTGTAGATTGCTTTAGGTAGTATAGCCATTTTGACGATATTTATTCTTCCAAGCCAAGAGCATGGGATGCATTTCCATTTATTAGTGTCCTCTTTAATTTCTCTTAAGAGTGTCTTGTAGTTTTCAGGGTATCCGTCTTTCACTTCCTTTGTTAGGTTTATTCCTAGGTATTTTATTGTTTTTGATGCAATTGTGAATGGAATTGTTTTCCTGATTTCTCTTTCTGTTAGCTCATTGTTACTGTAAAGGAAAGCAACAGATTTCTGTGTGTTATTTTGTATCCTGCAACTTTGCAGAATTCAGATATTAGTTCTAGTAGTTTTGGAGTGGAGTCTTTAGGGTTTTTTATGTACAATATCATATCATCTTCAAATAGTGACAGTTTGACTTCTTCCTTACCAATCTGGATGCCTTGTATTTCTTTGTTTTGTCTGATTGCTGTGTCTAGGACCTCAAGCTCTATGTTAAATAACAGTGGGGATAGTGGGCATCCCTGTCTTGTTCCCGATCTTAGATGAAAAGCTTTCATCTTCTTGCTGTTAAGTCTGATGTTCGCTGTCGGTTTTTCATAAATGGCCTTTATTATGTTGAGGAATTTGCCCTCTATACCCATTTTGAGAGTTTTTATCATGAATGGATGTTGAATTTTGTTAAATCCTTTTTCAGCATCTATGGAGATGATCATGTGGTTTCTGTTCTTCTTTTTGTTGATGTGGTGGATGATGTTGATGGATTTTCGAATGTTGTACCATCCTTGCATCCCTGAGATGAATCCTACTTGGTCATGGTGTATGATCCTCTTGATGTATTTTTGAATTTGGTTTGCTAATATTTTGTTGAGTATTTTTGCATCTGTGTTCATCAGGGATATTGGTCTCTAATTTTCTTTTTTAGTGGTGTCTTTGCCTGGTTTTGGTGTTAGAGTGTTGCTGGCTTCATAGAAGGAGTTTGGAAGTATTCCCTCCTCTTCTATTTTTTGGAAAACTAAGGACAATGGGTATTATGTGTTCTCTATATATCTGATAAAATTCAGCAGTGAATCCATCTGACCTGGGGGTTTTTTTCTTGGGTAGTTTTCTGAATACCAATGCAATTTCGTTGCTCGTAATTGGTCTGTTTAGGTTTTCTGTTTCTTCCTTGGTCAGTCTTGGAAGTTTGTATTTTTCTAAGAATTTGTCCATTTCTTATAGGTTTCCCAGCTTGTTAGCATATAGATTTTCATAGTATTCTCTAATAATTCTTTGTATTTTTATGCGTTCTATTGTGACTTTTTCTTTCTCATTTTTGATTTTGTTTATGTTTGTATATTCTCTTTTTCTCTTACTAAGTCTGGCTTGGGGTTTATCTATTTTGTTCATTTTTTCAAAGAACCAGCTCTTGGTTTCATTGATTTTTTTCTATTGTTTTAATTATCTCTCTCCTTCTGTTGACTTTGGGCCTCATTTGTTCTTCCTTTCCAATTTCAATTATTGTGACTTTTGACTATTCATTTGGGATTGTTCCTCCTTCTTTAAATTGGCCTGGATTGCAATATACTTTCCTCAGAACTGCCTTTGCTGCGTCGCGTAGAAGGTGGGGCTTTGTGTTGTTGTTGCCTTTTGTCTCCATATATTGCTTGATCTCTCTTTTAATTTGGTCATTGATCCATTAATTATTTAGGAGCATGTTGTTAAGCCTCCATGTGTTTGCGAGCCTTTTTGTTTTCTTTGCACAATTTATTTCTGGTTTTATACTTTTGTGATTTAATAAGTTGGTTGGTAGTATTTCAATATTTTTGAATTTACTGTGTTTCTTTTTGTAGCCTAGTATGTGGTGTATTCTGGAAAATGTTCCATGTGCACTTGAGAAGAATGTGTATCCTGCTGCTTTTGGGTGTAGAGTTCTGTAGATGTCTGTTAGGTCCATCTGTTCTAGTGTGTTGTTCAGTGCCTCTGTGTCTTTACTTATTTTCTGTCTGGTTGATCTGTCCTTTGGAGTGAGTGGTATGTTGAAGTCTCCTAAAATGAATGCATTGCTATTTCCTCCTTTAATTCTGTTAGTATTTGTTTCACATATGTCGGTGCTCCTTTGTTGGGTGCATACATATTTATAATGGTTATATCCTCTTGTTGGACTGACCCCTTTACCATTATGTAATGTCCTTCTTTATCTCTTGCTACTTTCTTCGTTTTGAAGTCTATTTTGTCTGATACAAGTACTGCAACACCTGCTTTTTTCTCTTTGTTGTTTCCATGAAATATCTTTTTCCATCCCTTCACCTTTAGTGTGTGTATATCTTTGGATTTGAGGTGAGTCTCTTGTAGGCAGCAGGTAGGTAGGTTTTGCTTCTTTACCCATTTTATTACTCTGTGTCTTTTGATTGGTGCTTTCAGTCCATTTACATTCAGGGTGATTATTGATGGATATGTACTTATTGCCATTGCAGGTTTTAGATTCGTGATTACCAAACGTTCAAGTGTAGCTTCTTTACTATCTAACAGTCTAGCTTAACTCTTTTATTAAGCTATTATCAACACAATCTGGCGATTCTTTATTTCTCTCCCTTCTTCTTCTTCCTCTTCCATTCTTATATGTTAGGTGTTTTATTCTGTACTCTTTTGTGTTTCCTTTGACTGTTTTTGTGGATAGTTGATTTTATTTTTTGCCTTTAGCTTTTTTTTGGAAGGTGTGCTTTCTTTGCTGTGATTTTATTTTCTCTGGTGCCATCTGTTTAGCCTTAGGACTGCTTCCATCTGGAGCAGTCCCTTTAAAATATCCTGTAGAGGTGGTTTGTGGGAGGCAATTCCCTCAACTTTTGCTGTCTGGGAATTGTTTACTCCCTCCCTCAAGTTTAAATGATAATCATGCTGGATACAATATTCTTGGTTTGAGACCCTTCTGTTTCATTGCGTTAAATATATCATGCCATTCTCTTCTGGCCTGTAAGGTTTCTTTTGAGAAGTCCGATGATACCCTGATGGTTTTCCTTTGTAGGTGATCGTTTTTCTCTCTCTGTCTGCCTTTAATACTTTGTCCTTGTCTTTGATCTTTGCCATTTTAATTATTATATGTCTTGATGTTGTCCTCCTTGGTTCGCTTGTGTTGGGAGATTTGTGCAGTTCCATGGTCTGAGAAACTATTTCCTTCCCCACCTTGGGGAAATTTTTGGCAATTATTTCTTCAAAGACTCTTTCTATCCTTTTTTCTCTCTCTTCTTCTGGTACCCCTATAATGCCAATATTGTTGCATTTGGATTGGTTACATAGTTCTCTCAATATTCTTTCATTCTCAGAGATCCTTTTTTCTTTCTGTGTCTCAGCTTCTTTGTATCCCTCTTCTCTAATTTCTTTTCCATTTACCGTCTCTTATCTAATCTGCTTTTAAATTCCTCTATTGTATGTTTCATTTCAGATATGGATTTTCTTAATGATTGAATCTCCAACTTAAATTCGTTCCTGAGTTCTTGAATATTTTTCTGTACCTCCATAAGCATATTTATAATTTTTATTTTGAACTCTCTTTCAGGAAGATTGGTGAGTTCGGTTACATTTGTGCCTCTTTCTGGGGCTTGTGAGATTTTCATCTGGACCATGTTCTTTTGCCATTTCATATTTCTGTGTGGTGCCCACTAGTGTGCAGAAACTCCAGTCTCTGGAGCTGCTCAGCCCCTAGAGTGAGGTTGGGTTTTGTAGGGGAGCGGAGCTGGACCCTGGGGGTAGGAAAGATCTGTTTCCTGATTCCTGTCTGCAGTGCCTGTCTCCAGTGTCATAGCCAGTGTGCCAAGCACACACGTGTGAACCTCTGTGCTTTGTGTCTCTGGCTGTTGTAGGTGGGGCCTCCCTCGGGCTTGCCTGACTCCTGCGCAGTGACTGTGGGTTTGTGAGCAGGTGCCTACAGGCCAGTAAGAAGGCTTGGCAAGCTGTGTGTCACAGTGTGGGGCCTCAGAGCTGAGTAGGCAGCCAGCGGGATGGAGCACCTCAGGCTCCCCAAAGTTCCCTACCAGCTGGGCAGAGCATGCCCAGACAACCTTGTCCAGCTCTCCCTTCTCCCGCACAGCAAGCTCTGTACAAACCCCACCCCTTCAGCAGCCCTCTGGCTGCTCGGAAGCCTCTTAGACTCCCTGCCTTTCCTCTGATACAGAGTGGCCAGGTGTGGATCCCCTCCTCCAGAAATGGCTGGAATGTCAATTTCTCAAGCACTCTGCCTGTCCCAGCTCCCCAAAGTCCAGAACACCACACACTATAGGATTCTGCTCACAAAGCAGATCGCCAGGTCTAGGTGTTCAGCAGTCCCAGGCTTCCACCCCCTCCTCTGCTCCATTTCTCTTCCTTCCGCCTGTGAGCTGGGGTGGGGGAAGGGCTTGGGTCCCCCCAGATTAAGGCTTTCCTACTTTACCCTGTTTCATAAGGTCTGCTGTGTTCGTGAGGTCTGTTTGCAGTCTGGTTCAGCCTTTCTTGTTGCTCTTTTAAGGTTAGTTGTATTAACTATATTTTTCTACAATTTGTGGTTTGGGGAGGAGCTCTCCGTCTCACCTCTCATGCCGCCATCTTGCAATCTTGCAAGTCCCTTAATTGTTTGTTTTTTTTTCAATGCCTTTTATTGTTTTTGAGCACCTCGTTATTTAGTCTTCAATTCTGGTTTGATTTTATGTTTTTCTTCTATTTCTTACTTGAGTTCAGACACCTCTTCTTTCATTTCTTTTTGCTTTTGTCCATTCTGCTTTTAGGTTTTAAATTTCTGATCCAAAGTGTTTTTTCATAACTCAAATAGTTGTTTAAAGAGACACAATTCAGGTTGGCATGTTGATTAAATTTTTCTGCTTTGTTCTTTTGGGGGAGTACTTCAACTTAATTGTTAATTACTTTTTTTAAAATAGTAGTTTTGAATTGAAGATTGCCCATGCCTCTTCATTTTTTTGAGCAGGGGTTATATTTCAGGAGGTCTTATAAGAATACTAATTCAAGAGTACTGTCCTCTGTCACTGTAGCAAAGTATAGCACATTGGATGCCTTATTTCTTCTTTAGGGGGTGCAGTGATTGAGTGGCTCTGATTTTGCCTCAGTAGTTGATAAATATCAAGGTAGTGTCTTGGGCGTAGAGGGATCATGATGAAGATTTTCAGGAAGGGTGATTGTTTTAGGTCTAGTCCCTTTAGTTTTAAGCATTGAAGCCAATGTAACAAACTCAAGCTAAGTGGGGAATTTAATGAAAGAATTATGATGTATCACCCTACATAGAATGGCATCAGGCCTCCTTAAGGTACTGAAACTAGGATGGGAGGTAAAGCAGCTTGCTTGAGGTCACAGCTGAAGAAGGGGCAGAGGTAGGATTTGACCCCAGGTCAGTCTGAGTCTTTAATCATGACAACCCTGCTGGCTCTGCTAGTTTTCAGGGCTCCACAAATAGTGAAGAAGTCATTAAAAATGGAAGTGTTGCTTTGATGCCTCCTACCTAAGTGGTGCTTTGTACTAGAGGTGATGGCCACTTCAAAACTTAAATATTTTTTTTGTAAAGTCAACAATTTCCATAGTTTCTCATTGAAAGAAAAAATTGACTTTGTATGTTGCATGTTCCTACAAAAAATATTTTTCTAATATCTGTTGCCACAGTTTCACTTCTAGAATATAGTATTAGTTGATAGCAGAAATGATATTGCCTCAACTTATTAGAAACTTACTTGGCAAAACTCATATTTGACTGTATAGAGGAATCCTAAAGTTTCCTTTGTGGTATTTCTTTGGATTCTACAGATCAGATAATCTGCCAGGTGAGATGTAGTTGCTAGAGTAAGGAGCCACCTAAATAACACAAGAAAGAACTAGGATGGAAAGCATTTGTAGATAGTAAAGTGAGAATGTGAGGTGGAGGAGGGGGTGATGGTGAATATTGTAATAAAAGTGAAAGTGTTATTTCAGAAAATGGAAAAATGTTCATGTTAAATAGTGACTTTTTACAAGTTTTGAAATACAGATAATGAAAACTCACTTAGGCTATAAAAGTAGTCAAGTTAAATAATCTGAAAGGTAAAAAGCCTAAAGTTAAGAATTGGCTCAGCATAAAGAAGGCTTTATAAAGTGCTACTCTTCATTCATGCTCCTGATGGGCTGGGTCCCAAGATATTTCAGTAGAGGTCTCTGAACTGTGTAATTTAATATTCTGTTCAAAGTAAATCCATGTTCTATTCACAGAGCTTTGTCGAGCTTAAAATTTTCTAAGCTTGATTTTCCCCTTTTCTCCTGCTTCCTAATTATTCTGCCCTTTGGCACCTAAATGAGAAAGCTGACGGGATCAGAAGAAGGGAGTTTGTTCAGTATTTATTGTGTTTTGGTCATGTGCCAGGTGTGGTCTTTGACAGACCAACTTGTACTAGACAAAACATGCATGCCACTGAGCCAATCAATACCGACTTTAGATTTCAGAAATAATTTTTTTGGCTCTATTGACTAATTCATAAAATGTTACTAAATTTGGGCCATGCTTTTTAGTGTTAATTTATATTAAATTCAAACCTTTAGGCTCTACTCTGGGTCAGGCAATATGGTATTTATTTGATTCTCCAACCACAACTGTTCACACATCACAGTGAATACATATTGTGGACGTAAACTAATCCTTTTCTTAGTAATTTAATCACTGAAAAAAGAGTATAGCATAGTGATAGTGATAGAGTGAGAGGGAGTCTGCTGAGAAAATTACTTCAGTCACAAAGACTTAAGAGACAGAGAACAAAAGTCTCCACTGCCAACAAAGTGGCTAAAGCAGGGATCCTGCCTGCTGCTTTTTGACAAGTATCTTCTTTTTTTCTTTTATAAGGTATTGTTGATATACACTCTTATGAAAGTTTCACATGAAAAAACAATGTGGTTACTACATTTACCCATATTATCAAGTTCCCACCCATACCCCAATGCAGTCAGTGTCCAACAGTGTAGTAAGATGCCACAGATTCACTATGTGCGATCTCTGTGCTACAATGTTTTCCCCTTAATCCTCACTAAACATAGTACCCCTTAATGCCTTTCTCTGACCCTCCCTACCCACCCTCCCACACCCCTCCCCTTTGGTAACAGCTAGTTCCTTCTTGGAGTCTCTTAAGTCTGCTACTATTTTGTTCCTTCAGTTTTGCTGCATTGTTATACTCCACAAATGAGGGAAATCATTTGGCACTTGTATTTCTCCACTTGGCTTATTTCACTGAGCATAATATCCTCCAGCTCCATCCATGTTGTTGCAAATGGTAGGATTTATTCCTATCTTATGGCTGAATAGTATTCCATTGTGTATATGTACCACCTCTTCTTTATCCATTCATCTACTGATGGACACTTAGGTTGCTTCCATTTATTGGATATTGCAAATAGTGCTCCAATAAACATAGTGGTGCATATGTCTTTTTGAATCTGAGAAGTTGTATTCTTTGGGTAAATTCTAAGGAGTGGGATTCCCGGGTCAAATGGTATTTCTATTTTGAGTTTTTTGAGGAACCTCCATATTGCTTTCCACAATGGTTGAACTAGCTTACATTCCCACCAGCAGTGTAGGAGGGTTCCCCTTTCTCCGCATCCTTGCCAGCATTTGTTGTTCTTAGTCTTTTGGATGCTGGCGATCCTTACTGGTGTGAGGTGAAATCTCATTGTGGTTTTAATTTCTATTTCCCTGATGATTAGTGATGTGGATCATCTTTTCATGTGTCTGTTGGCCATCTGAATTCCTTCTTTGGAAAACTCTCTCTTCATACCCTCTGCCCATTTTTTTAATCAGGTTATTTGCTTTTAGGGTGTTGAGGTGTGTACGTTCTTTATATATTTTAACCCCTTGTCGGATATTTCATTTACAAATATATTCTCCCATACTGTAGGATGCCCTTTTGTTCTGTTGATGGTGTACTTTGCCATACAGAAACTTTTTAGTTTGATGTAGTCCCATGTTCTCATTTTTGCTTTTGTTTCCCTTGCTCGAGGAGATGCATTCAGGAAGAACTTGCTCATGCTTATATTCAGGAGATATTTGCCTATGTTGTCTTCTAAGAGTTTTATGGTTTCATGACTTACATTCAGGTCTTTGATCCATTTCGAGTTTACTTTTGTGTAATGCTGTTAAACAATAATCCGATTTCATTCTCTTGCATGTAGCTGTCCAGTTTTGCCAACACCAGCTGTTGAAGAGGCTGTCATTTCCCCATTATATGTCCATGGCTCCTTTATGATATATTGACCATATATGATTGGGTTTATATCAGGTCTCTCTAGTCTGTTCCATTGGTCTGTGGGTCTGTTTTTCTGCCAGTACCAAATTGTCTTGATTACTGTGGCTTTATAGTAGAACTTGAAGTTGGGGAGCGTAATCCGCCCAGCTTTATTTTTTCTTCTCAGAATTGCTTTGGGTATTCAGGGTCTTTTGTGGTTCCATGTGAATTTGAGAACGATTTTCTCTAGTTCATTGAAGAATGCTGTTGGTATTTGATGGGAATTGCATTGAATCTGTAGATTGCTTTAGACAGGATGGCCATTTTGACAATATTAATTATTCCTATCCATGAGCATGGGATGTGTTTCCGTTTATTGGTATCTTTAATTTCTCTCATGAGTGTCTTGTAGTTTTCAGAGTATAGGTCTTTCACTTCCTTGGTTTGGTTTATTCCTAGGTATTTTATTCTTTTTGATGCAACTGTGAGTGGAATTATTTTCCTGATTTCTCTCTCTGCTAGTTCATTGTTAGTGTGTAGGAATGCCACAGATTTCTGTGTATTAATTTTGTATCCTGCAACTTTGCTGAATTCAGATATGAAACCTAGTAGTTTTGGAGTGGATTCTTTAGGGTTTTTTATGTACAATATCATGTCATCTGCAAACAGGGACAGTTTAAGTTCTTCCTTGCCAGTCTGGAAGCCTTTTATTTCTTTGTGTTCTGTGATTGCCATGGCTAGGACCTCCAGTACTATGTTGAATAGAAGGGGGGCGGGAGTGGGCATCCTTGTCTTGTTCCTGATCTTGAAGGAAAAGCTTTCAGCTTCTTGCTGTTAAGTATAATGTTGGCTGTGGGTTTGTCATATATGGCCTTTATTATGTTGAGGTACTTGCCCTTTATACCCATTTTGTTGAGAGTTTTTATCATAAATGGATGTTGAATTTTGTCAAATGCTTTTTCAGCACATATGGAGATGATCATGTGGTTTTTCTTCTTCCTTTTGTTGATGTGGTGGATGATGTTGATGGATTTTCGAATGTTGTAACATCCTTTCATCCGTGGAATAAATCCTACTTGATCATGATGGATGATCTTTTTGATGTATTTTTGAATTTGGTTTGCTAATATTTTGTTGAGTATTTTTGCATCTATGTTCATCAGGGATATTGGGGTGTAATTTTCTTTTTTTGTGGTGTCTTTGCCTGGTTTTGGTACTAGAGTGATGCTGGCCTCATAGAATGAGTTTGGAAGTATTCCCTTTTCTTCTACTCTTTGGAAAACTTGAAGGAGGATGGGTATTAGGTCTTCACTAAATGTTTGATAAAATTCAGCGGTGAAGCCATCTGGTTCAGGAGTTTTGTTCTTAGGTAGGTTTTTGATTACCGATTCAATTTCGTTGCTGGTTATTGGTCTGTTTAGTTTCTCTGTTTCTTACTTGGTCTGTCTTGGAAGCTTGTATTTTTCTAAGAAGTCCATTTCTTCTTGGTTTTCCAGCTTGTTAGCATATACATTTTCATAGTATTCTCTTATAATTCTTTGTATTTCTGTGGGGTCTGTAGTGATTTTCCTTTCTCATTTCTGATTCTGTTTATGTGTGTAGATTCTCTTTTTCTCATAATAAGTCTGGCTAGGGGTTTATCTATTTTGTGTATTTTTTAGAGAACCAGCTCTTGGTTTCATTGATTTTTTTCTTTTGTTTTATTCTTCTCAATTTTATTTATTTATTCTCTGATCTTTATTATTTCCCTCCTTCTGGTGACTTTGGGCCTCATTTGTTCTTCTTTTTCCAATTTCAATAATTTTGTCTTTAGACTATTCCTTTGGGATTGTTCTTCTTTCTTTAAATAGGCCTGGATTGCAATATACTTTCCTCTTAGAACTGCCTCAGCTGCGTCCCACAGAAGTTGCATCTTTGTGTTATTGTTGTCATTAGTCTCCATATATTCTTTGATCTCTGTTTTAATTTGGTCATTTATCCATTGATTATTTAGGAGCATGCTGTTAAGTCTCTATGTATTTGTGAGCCTTTTTGTTTTCTTTGTACAATTTATTTCTAGTTTTATACCTTTGTGATCTGAGAAGTTGGTTGATAGAATTTCAATATTTTTGAATTTACTGAGGTTCTTTCATAGCCTAGTATGTGGTCTATTCTGGAAAATGTTCTATGTGCACTTGAGAAGAATGTGTATCCTGTTGCTTTTGGGTGTAGAGTTGTGTAGATGTCTGTTAGGTCCATCTGTTCTAGTGTGTTGTTCAGTGCCTCTGTGTCTTTACTAATTTTCTGTCTGGTTGATCTGTCCTCTGGAGTGAGTGGTGTGTTGAAGTCTCCCAAAATGAATGCATTGCTTTCTATTTCCTCCTTTAATTCTCTTAGTATTTGTTTCACATATGCTGGCGCTCCTGTGGTGGGTGTATATATATTTATAATGGTTATATCTTCCTGTTGGACTGACCCCTTTATCATTATGTAATGTCCTTCTTTGTCTTCTGCTACTTTCTTTGTTTTGAAGTCTATTTTGTCTGATAAAGTACTGCATCACCTGCTTTTTTCTTCTTGTTGTTTGCATGAAATATCTTTTTCTATCCCTTCACCTTTACTCTGTGTATATCGTTGGGTTTGAGGTAAGTCTCTTGTAAGCAGCATATAGATGGGTCTTGTTTTTTTATCCATTCTATTACTCTGTGTCTTTTGATTGGTTTATTCAGTCCATTTGCATTTGGGGTGATTATCAATAGATATGTATTTATTGCTATTGCTAGCTTTAGATTGGTGGTTACCAAAGGTTCAAGGGTAGCTTCTTTACTATCTAACAGTCTAACTTACTTTCTTGTTAAGTTATTATAAACACAGTCTTATGATTCTTTATTTCTCTCTCTTCTTATTCTTCCTTCTCCATTCTTTGTATAGTAGCTGTTTTGTTCTGTAGTCTTTTACGTTTCCTTTACGTTTTTGTGGATAGTTGATTTTACTTTTTGGTTTTTGTTAGTATTTGGATGGTCTGCTGTTTTTCCTCTGATTTTGTTTTCTCTGGTGACATCTTTTTAGCCTTAGGAGTGCTTCCATCTAGAGCAGTCCTTTTAAGATATCCTGTAGAGGTGGTTTATGGGAGGCAACCTCCCTCAGCTTTTGCTTGTCTGGGAATTATTTAATTCCTCCCTAATATTTGAATGATAATCGTGCTGGATACAATATTCTTGGTTCAAGGCCTTTCTGTTTCATTACATTAAATATGTCATGCCATTCTCTTCTGGCCTGTAAGGTTTCTGTTGAGAAATCTGATGGATTTTCCTTTGTAGGTGATCTTTTTTCTCTCTCTAGCTGCCTTTAATACTCTGTCCTTATCTTTGATCTTTGCCATTTTAATTATTATGTGTGTTGGTGTTGTCTTCCTTGGGTCCCTTGTGTTCGGAGATCTGTGGGCTTCCATGGTCTGAGAAACCATTTTTTTCCCCAGCTTGGGGAAGTTTTTGGCAATTATTTCTTCAAAGACACTCTCTATCTCTTTTTCTCTCTCTTCTTCTTCTGGTACTCCTATAATGCAAATATTGTTCCGTTCGGAATGGTCACACTGTGCTCTTAATGTTCTTTCATTCCTAGAGATCCTTTTATCTCTCTCTGCCTCAGCTTCTCTGTGTTCCTGTTCTCTGATTTCTATTCCTTTAACAGTCTCTTGCGCCTTGTGCATTGTGCTCCTAAGCCCGTCAATCGCTTGTCTGATTTCTGCCTTGTCTTTCCTCACTTCCTCTCTTAGCTCTTGCCTATTTCTCTCTAGATCCATCAGCATGGTTATGACTTTTATTCTGAATTCTTTTTCAGGAAGATTGTGTAAGTATATCCCATCAGGCCCCTTCTCTGGGGTTGTCTGGCTAATCTTTGTACCATATTCCTCTGTCTTTTCATGGCGATATAAGTGGTCGCTGGTAATCGCCACGTGTGTCAGCTGGGGGAACAAAGTCCCTTCCTGCTAGGTGTTCTCCTTGCCCTTCTCAGGGGCCCGAGCTGTTTTCCAGCACACCGGGAGGCAGTCTCTTCGGATAATACCCCAAGATGCCTGTGTGTTCTGCCTCAGCTTAGTCTATAGCGATGCTGGGGTTTGCAGTCTCATTGGGTGCGTTCTGGTCCCCTTGGTGCCTTCCGAACCTGGCTGTAGGCTCTTCCTGCTTAGGTGTGCACCAGCCGTGAGTAGATTCTGTGAGGTTGCTGTGGGCAGGGCCGCTCCTCCACTGTTCCACAGCAGTGGCAGCTCCGCTGGACCCTTTGCGGCTCCTGCTGTGCTGGGTGGAACGAATGGTAGGCTGCTGATCTCTGTGTGAAGCCTCTGTGTGGCTGCTTTGTCCAGCTGCTGGCCAGCGGGTCCGATATTGCCCAAGACTCCCAGCCCCCTGGGCCGAGCGCGCTGGGACGATTTTGTTCTGCTGTTGCGCCCTTGTCTCTTTAAGAGTTTTTAAAAAAGCACGTGCTTTTCTTTTGTCCCCAGGATCCGGCTGAGAGGACCCGCTTGCAGTCTCCATCTGAGATCCTGCACTTCTGTTTTTCTAATCTCCAATACACGACGTGATGTGTGTCAGTGCTCTCGGCACAGATCACCAGGGCTGGTTATTTAGCTGGCCTGGGCTTCCACTCCCTCCCCTCTCTGATTCTTCTCCTCCCGCTGGTGCGCTTGGGTGGGGAGTGCTCGGGTCCTGCCGGGTTGCTGCTTTGTATCTTACCCGCTTCGTGAGCCACTGAGTTCTCGCAGATGTAGCTGTAGCTTGGCTGTTGTATTGTATCTCCTGGTCTCTCTTTGAGGAATAGTTGTATTTGTTGTATTTTCACAAATATATATGGTTTTAGAGGAGATTTCTGCCACCCTGCTCAGGCCGCCATCTTCCCAGAAGTCTCGGGTGTTGCTTTTTTATCCATTCTATTACTCTGTGTCTTTTGGTTGGTGCATTCAGTCCCTTTACATTTAGGGTGATTAAATGATAGATATGTACTTATTGCCATTGCCAGCTTTAGATTCGTAGTTACCAAAGATTCCAGGTTAGCTTCTTTACTATCTAACAGTCTAACTCAACTCTCTTGTTAAGCTATTATAAACACAGTCTGATGATTCTTTATTTCTCTCCCTTCTTATTCTTCCTCCTCCATTCTTTATATGTTAGGTGTTTTATTCTGTACTCTTTTATGTTTCCTTTGACTGTTTACTTCCGCCGCCCTGCTCATGCCGCCATCCTACTTCATTTCTTTTTATTGGTGAGTAGTAGTTTATCACATGGATGTACCACATTTTGTTCATTCAGAACTGATGGATGTTTGGGTTGTTTCCGTATCTTGAGTGTTAAGAGTAATACTGCCATGAATATTTGTGTTTAATTTTGGGGGGGGACATATTTATTTAATAAAATCATTAATGTATGAAATAATGGTTCTCTGCTATTCATGTTTTTTAATTTTGGGTTTCTTATGTGATAGTATAGTGGCAGGAAGCCTTATGCAGGGTTTTAGGAGCCTGGGTTTCATGTTGTCACTCACTTGCTGTGCAGTCTTAGGGCATGAGTCTGTGTCTCTAGATCTGATTCTGTGTAGATTGAATGTTTGTGTCCATCACAGAATTCATATGTTGATAACTAATCCCAAATCGATGGTATTTGGAGCTAGGGCCTTGGGAGATGACTGGTGCTCTTACGAAAGAGACCCTAGACAGTTTCCTGGCTCCTTCCACTGTGTGAGGACACAAATTGAAACCTGTCCTCTTTGGATCAGGAAGTTCACTCTCAGCAGACACTGAATCTGCTTGTGCCTTGATCTTGTATTTCCAAGCCTCTGAACTGTGAGAAGTAAATGTCTGTTATCTGTGCCATGCACTATGCTAATTTTTTTATAGCAACCCAAATGCACTAAGACAATTTCCTTATCAATTAAAATGTAAATTTTGGAGTAAATGCTCTCTAAGTCTGTGATTTATTAATCTCTTAATATCTGTTTGACCTTGGCCAAATTACTTCTCTGTGCCTCAGTTTTCTCATCAGAAAAAATGGGGATATTAATAGAATTGTGTGTCATTCTGAGGATAAAATAATTTTCTTGGGACATAAAAAGCATCTAGGATGTGTTAAGCTACTTATAATAGGATTGTGATCATTTTAGTGTGTTGGACCCAGAAGGTCTTAGTGGGAATGCTCTGGCTGCGGCATCAGTGGAGGATCAGTGATAGTAAAGCAATAATTAATGGAGGAAGGAAGATTTAGCTACTACTAACAGATGCCATTTATTGAATGCTTACCATTCTGGGTTATACTTAACACTGTACATACAATAGCTCACCTAATCCTCAGTCCCATGATTTAGGTTTAGTGATTATGCCTGCCCAGAAAATAAATGAAAGGAAATGCCCAACCCACCTAGCTAGTCAGTGGCTGCCACACTGTGGCCCTGAGGCCATGATCTTTACTGTTGCACTGCTGCCTTTCAGGGAGAAAAGTTCTGGAATAGAACACCATGACAGAGAGGTCTTCAAAAGGGGAGGTCTTTGCTTAGGAACATAGCTAATTCTGCTTAACAATCCTTATGAGAGATAAAAGAGGGGATAATTCTATAGTTTTCTGTATGTGTCTTCTATTACTTTGTTCCCTGTGATAGTGAAGTAACATTTCAGTTACTGAGTAAGTTAAAGGATTTGCAGTGTTCAATATTGTTTTTGTAGTTTTACCTCAAAAATGTTACAATGTACATTTTTTTAATGGAACTTCTAGTATGATGGAAAATAACTCTTTCATATGTTCCACTGGCCTCTTTTGCCTGGGTAATGATAGAGTAATTTCCATTTTATGAGCAGTTTTCCATCTCTCTAGTTAACCTAAAATTTTCAGGCTCTTTTTTTGCACTCTTTATTTTTTTTCCAGTGTGATGTTTGGTGTGTACCAAATACATTATATAAACAAAAAAACTTAATAGTGCTAAAATCTCAATTCATACTATGTAAACTATTTTATTTGAACTTGAGTATTCTTTTGTATATGTGTGATAGCCAACATATAAACAATTAGACACTAAAAATTAATTTGTGTGCCACTTATATGGAATTAGGAACCTGACAGTATATCTGAACCTTTATTTAAATCTATTTGACTGTTATTGTATGTTTGGAATGTTGGATTTAGTGGGTGAGCACCGCAATAAAAGCATGTATGTCTTTGCCAAGGATAGAGGAAGAACGCTTCTTTCTAGGATAAAGCTCAGGAGAGAAGAGGTTTAATTATGACTTATGCCTTCAGAAATTCTGCGATGAAGAAGCAGGTAGGAGACAAAAGAGGGTTTGGGATCTAGAAATCAGACACTGAGTTTATAAAGTTATCATGGCTGAACATGCTGTTGCTTCTGGGTCCTGAGGGAGACCTACCCTGCCAGGTGAACTCATTGGCCATGGAAGTAGTCCCGGAGGTGGAAGTGGTCCAGGCTTCTTGCTCAGATGCAGAAGCCGTGCAGGTAGAGAGCTCATCTCAGAGACCTCTAGCAGTAGGTAAAGGGGCTCTGCCCATGGGGTACTCTACAAATGATATCAGAAATATATGTACTTTTCTGAAATTCTGCAAGCTGGGTTGACTTCTGTAAAGCAGTATTTTTCCTTTTGCTGCCACAGTTTTGGTGAAGTAGCAGCCAAACTCCTAAGGATTAACATAATCAAGAAGAACCAAAGTTGAAAAATTCATTCAGTTAAGGAATTTTTGAAGATGAACCTTCAGAAATGGAGATTTGTAGCTCTTAAGGGTTTGGTGGAATACCTAGAGGGGTGCGGAAGTCCTTAAGGAACTGACTTCCCTATACTTCTGACTTTGTAGATACCAGTGTCAGTCACTCCTTTGGAGAAGGGGGAGGGCGAAGAGGGTGGTATAGGCCTAGCTGTTTATACTGTTTTTGAGAAGGTTTATTAAGTGGTGGGTTGTCATTACCATGAGCAGCAGACTTTTGAATTTTTGAAGTTTAATGACAGCATAGGACTTTTAATGTCCCACTGGACTCTTTAATATAGAATTTTCTTTTCCAGGTAGATTATTGATATTTTCTTAAAAAACTCAGTCTCTCTCTCTTTCTTCCCTTTGTTCTTCCCTCCCTCACTGAATAAACTAGGCCCTAATCCATTTCTAAAAATATTATACAGTGATCCTTTGGCTTTCAATTTTATTTAGAGGAATTAAAGTTTTGGATGGGTATCTATTGTGGTAAAAGTTAACCATTTATCATTTTCATTTAATTTTTTTTGAAGTATAGTTGATATGCAATCTTATTTTGGTTTCAAATATACAACACAGTGGTTTCACAGTTACTGTATTATTAAATCCTCACCCCCACTAGTGCAGTCACTATCTGTCAACGTAGGAAGGTATTACAGAATCATTGGCTGTATTCTCCATGCTGTACTACCATCTCCGTAACCAACTAATATTATGATTGAGAATTTTTGTGCCTCTTTATCCCCCTTCACCCTCCTCCCCCCCCCCACCCACCTCAACCCCTTCCCCAGTCACTTCTCAGTGTCTTTGAGTCCACTGCTGTTTTGTTCATTTTGTTTTGTTTTTATATTCCACAAATAAGTGAAATCATATGGTATTTGTCTTTTCTCCACCTGGCTTATTTTATTTCACTTAACATACCCTCTAGGTCCATCCATGTTGTTGCAGATGGCAGGATTTCTTTTTTATGGATGAATATTATTTCATTGTGTATATATACCTCATCTTCTTTATTTATTCATCTATTGGTGGACACTGGTTGTTTCTATGTTTCGACTATTGTAAATAATGTGTCAGTAAACATAGGGGTGCATATATCTTTTTCTATCAGGGATTTTGCTTTCTTTGGGTAAATTCCTAGAATTGGAATTACTGTGTCAAATGGTATTTCTGTTTTTAGTTTTTTCTCCATACTGCTTTCCACAGTGGCTGCACAAATTTACATTCCCACCAACAATGTGGGAGGGTTCCCTTTCCTCCACATCCTTGCCAACACTTGTTAATTCTTGGCTTTTGGATAGTGACCATTCTGACTGGTGTGAGGTGGGTGATACGTCATTGTGGTTTTGATTTGCATTTCCTTGATGATTAGCAATGTGGAGCATCTTTGCATGTGCCTGTTGGCCATCTGTATTTCCTCTTTGGAAGAATGGTCAGTTCCTCTGCCCATTATCAGGTTATTTATTTTTTTGGTGTTGAGATGTATGAGTTCTTTACATATTTTGGATGTTAACCCCTTAACAGATAAATAATTTACAAATATATTCTCCCATACTGTAGGATGCCTTTTTGTTCTGCTGATGGTGTCCTTTGCTGTATAGAAGCTTTTTTAGTTTGATGTAGTCCTGCTTGTTCATATTTGATTTTGTTTCCCTTGCCGGAGGAGATGTATCCAGGAAAAAACTGCTCATGTTTATATTCAAGAGATTTTTGCCTATGTTTTCTTCTGTGAGTTTTATAGTTTCATGTCTTACATTTAGGTCATTGATCCATTTTGAGTTTACTTTTTTGTATGGAGTTAGACAGTAATCCAGTTTAATTTTCTTGCATGTAGATGTCCAGTTTTCCCAGCACCAGTTATTGAAGAGACTCTCTTTTCCCCATTGTATATACATGGCTCCTTTATCATATATTAATTTACCATATATGCATGGGTTTATATCTGGGCTCTCTGTTCTGTTCCATTAATCTATGGGTCTGTTCTTGTGCCAGTACCAAATTGTTTCATTAATGTGGCTTTGTAGTAGAGCTTGAAGTCATGGAGCATAATTCCCCCTAGCTTTGTTCTTTCTCAGGATTGCTTTGGCTATTTGGGGTTTTTTTGTAGTTCTATACAAATTTTGAAATTATTTGCTGTAGTTCATTGAAAATGCTGTTGGTGTTTTGATAGGGATTGCATTGAATCTGTAAATTCCTTTGGGCAGGATGGCCATTTTGACAATATGCTTCCTATCCATGAGCAAGGTATAGATTTCCATTTATTTGTATCTTTAATTTCTCTCATGAGTGTTTTATAGTTGTCAGAGTACAGGTCTTTTACCTCCTTGGTCAGGTTTATTCCTAGGTATTTTACTCTTTTTGATGCAGTTGTAAATGGAATTGTTTTCTTGATCTTTCTGCTAGTTCGTTGTTTGTATATAGGAACAAAACAGATTTCTATGTGTTAATTTTTTATCCTGCAATTTTGTTGAATCCAGTTAATTCTGATAGTTTTTGGTTGAGTCTTTAGGGTTTTCTATATATAATATCATGTCATCTGCAAATAGTCACAGTTTAACTTCTTACCACTTCAGATGCCTTTTATCTCTGTGTTGTCTGATTGCTGTGACTAGGACCGCTAGCACTATGTTGAATGAAAGTGATGAGAGTAAACATCCTAGTCTTGTTCCTGATCTTAGAGGAAAAGCTTTCAGCTTTTTGCTATTGGGTGATGTTAGCTGTGGGTTTGTCTTGTACAACCTTTATTATGTTGAGGTATGTACCCTCTATACCCATTTTGTTGAGAGTTTTTATCATGAATGGATGTTTATTTTTCTCAAATGCTTTTTCAGCATCTATTGAGATGATCAAGTGGTTTTATCCTTCCTGTTAATGTGATGTATCACATTGATTTATTTATGAATATTTTACCATTCTTGCATCCCTGGAGTAAATTCCACTTGGTCGTGATGGATGATCCTTTTGGTGTATTTTTGAATTTGGTTTTCTGATATTTTGTTGAGGATTTTGCATCTATGTTCATCAGGGATACTGGTCTATAATTTTCTTTTTTGTAGTGCCTTTGTCTGTTTTTGGTATTAGAGTGATGCTGGCCTCATAGAATGAGTTGGGAAGTATTACCTCTTCTACTTTTTGGAATACTTTAAGAAGGATGGGTATTAGCTTTTCTTTAAATGTTTAGTAGAATAAAGCTCTGAAGCCATTTGGTCCTGTACTGCTGTTTCTTGGGAGTTTTTTGATTATCAGTTTAATTTCTTTACTGGTAATTGTTCTGTTCTTATATTGTTTCTTCAGTCAGTTTTGGAAGGTTTGTACTTTTCTAGGAATTTGTTTTGGGTTGTCCAACTTTTTCACATGTAATTTCTCATAGAATTCTCTAATCTTTGTATTTCTTTGGTATCTATCGTGACCATTACTTTTTCATTTCTGATTTTGTTTATTTATTTACTTTCTCTGCTTCTCTTGGTAAATCTGGCTAGGGGTTTGTCTATTTTGCTCATCTTCTCAAAGAACTGTCTCTTGGTTTCATTGATTTTTTCTTCTATATTTTATTCTCTATTTTTGTTTATTTCTGTTCTCATCTTTATTATGTCCCTCCTTCTCCTAACTTTGGGTTTCATATGTTCTTCTTTTTCTAGTTTCTTTAATTTTGAGTTTAGATTGTTTATTTGGGATTGTTCTTGTTCCTGAGGTCAGCTTGTGTTGCTGTGCACTTCCCTCTTAGAATCACTTTTGTGGTGTCCCACAAATTTTGGACTGTTGTGTTTTTGTTGTCATTTGTCTCTATGTATTGCTTGATTTCAGTTTTGATTTGTTCATTCATCTATTGATTATTTAGAAGCATGTTGTTTAGCCTCCATGTGTTTGTGGGCTGTTTTGTTTTCTTTGTGCAGTTTATTCCTAGTTTCATACATTTTGGTCTGAGAAGTTGCTTGATACAATTTCAATCTTTTAGAATTTATTGAGGCTGTTTTTTGCGGCCTAGTAGGTGATCTATTCTGGAGAATGTTCCATGTATACTTTAGAACACTGTGTATCCTGCTGTTTTGGGGTAGAGTGTTCTGTAGCTATCAATCCATCTGATCTAACATGTTCAATACCTTTGTTTCCTTATTCATTTTCTGTCTGATTGATCTGTCCATTGATATAAATGGTATGTTAAAGTCCCCTAATATGTATGAGTTGTAGTCTGTTTTCCCCTTTAGTTCTATTAGTATTTGTTTTACATATTTAGGTGCTTCTATGTTAGATTCATAGATATTTATAATGTTTATATCCTCTTGTTGGACTGATCCATTTTTATTTAAAATTTATCCAAAAGGATTATTCTTTCATTTTAACTGTCAACATTGTTATAAAATCAGATTAATAATTATATACCTGCCTGCAATAACAAAAAAAATTACATAAATTCTCTGTTGTTGATCTGCTTTACTGGTGTCTTACCTAAAGTTGTATAATTTTTATTTCTGCTTAATTTTATATATAGGTATGTAGAGTGATGAACCCAGGCATGTAGTAGTATGTGTGCTCGCTTATTTTCATCTCTAAGACTGTTCTTACTCTGTTACACTTGAAGGAATTTCTTACCTAAATTTAAGGAAAGCTGTAGTATTTCTTCTGGAAATACAAGACTAATAAGCAGGGTGCATTCTGATTTTGTTCTCTGCCATTACATCTCTACATGATGTAGACTTATAAGAGATGATTCAATTAGCCTTAGGCTATCCTAATGGATTTTCACAGGTTGTTAAAAATGCTCTTTGAAGAATATAACTAAATTTTCCGAATAAACTGGTTGATTTATACTTTTTGAGACAGGAGTTCCAGTGCACCCACTCATATCATCAGTTACGATCCTTTATGAAGCTTATGTGCCCAGGGGTGATAAAGACCTGCTGCAGTTCTCTTTTCCTGCTGCCTCAGAGCATCCTCTGCTGCCCTCTAATGGCTACCCATTGATAGCACCCATTGGTGTCCATCTAAAAGCACCTAGCCTTTCCTTGATCTAGTAAGTGCTTATAGATTTGTTAAATGAATGAGTGAATAAATACAAACATAAATAAGACTTGGTCTCTACACTTGGGGGAGACAAGATGGCCAATTTAATGACTTCATTGCTTCAGTTTTCCTCTTTTAACTCTCCAGGATCTTGGGAAAGATGTTCAAACCAGAAGATGCATACAAATATCTGTTGAAACCTAGTCTCCTTATATTTCTGCTTCTCAGAATTCATGATCCCTAACTGTAGAAGGGCTTTGTTTTAGGTAGGTTTTAATTTGAAGCTAGGAATGCTATTTACTTTGGTGATTCTTGCTTTTGGTTGAAGATAACATGCATTCGTGGTTACACATTTTTCTTTATATTCACCAGTTGCAGAGGCACCTCATCTGCTATAAAATCTAGCTGCCTCTTTTATATTTAACAAATTATGACTTAAAATAGGTAGTTTTAAATGACCGTATATGAAATATGACGTTTTTGTTTAGCATGTGGTGAATTCTTTAATTTTTCCATTTCTTAGCTTGCATCACTTGACAAGTTCTTTTAAAAATGTATTTTCCTTGCAAGTTTTCATTAATTCATATCAAGTACATATTATCATTGGCTTAATTCATATTTGAGAATATAATCTACCCAGATAGAATAAATTTCTTGTGAAAAATAATTATCTGTATTTATCCCATTGGAGAAGAGCGTGAGCAGATACTTTTGTGTTAATTCACATTTTATTCATGGTGATCGCAGTGGATAGTTGTATTTTGCAAGATTTTCCCTTTATTTTGTGTGTTACATATGTTATTTTAACTATGAGATATATAAAATGAACAGAGATAGGCAAATTGGGTTTTTTGTTGTTATGGCTATGCTAATGACTTGGGAAATCTAAAAAAAATAAATTTGGAAAAACTAATTGGAAGTGGCAGGACAATAATCATTATTTTCCATTACCCATCTCTTTTTTGACAACCATAGAAGAGACTGATGGAAAGGAGACTCTGGAGGGGAGGAAAATGTGATGTATAAAGAGTAAGCATTACAGCTTTCATCTCTTGATGATTTTACATTTTATCCATAAGTTAATTTGATCTTGGCCAACACACCTCAAAATCTATATTTCTCATTACTTTAAATTACTTTTTCATCACCTTCAAGATTCCTACGAAATGCTCCTTCATTTTTAGAAAATTAGTGGTTTGCCATGCTGAGGTAGTTTTGTAAAATAATAGAAAGATGAAAAGTTTGGATAAAGCATCTCTTTCAGGGGAAAGTTAAAATTTAAGATTTGTCCTGGATATCATAGTTTGACAAGGTAAGTCTAGACTGAACACCAAAACCATCTCCTCTTTTCACTTTATATGGAGAACATAATGGTAAAAATTTGGTGCTTGTTTGCATAAAATCAATAACCTGACTTGCAAAGATGAATAACACAGATATTACTCCAGAGGTTATCCGCACCTACCATTTCTCATGCTTTGTGGGATCCTAGGAAATCCAGATGTTTTTTTCTGTTGGATACTGGTCAATTGTGGTTTATAGTGGCAAGGCTTAGAACCTTGGTCTATTGATGGCATTTTCATTCAGAGTAAATGGCAGCAGGTTACACAAGAAGAAATAGCAGTAAGTGATGGCAGACACAACCAATTAAACTCTAAATTGAACTTTTGCTTCCTCTTCCAATGAAATTTCTCCATTGACTAAAATAGAAGCCTATGCTATCTAACTTAAGCAGAAAAGGGTTATTGGAAGAATGTTACCTAACTTGTAGAATTGATGAGGATGGAGCCAGAAAATAGGAGGGAACCAAAGGCAGTTCAGAATTTGTGCTTATACCACAGGAAAAGTCCAGTTAGGAAGCCAATTTGTTTCTATCACTAAGGTCCTATATCTGCATTACTCCCTCAAGGTTGAAATTCCTTTGTGGGAGCATCCCATTAACAGCCGAACCTAGATCAGCAATTCTCTTGTTTCTAACTTCCATGGAGTCTGTGAATTCACAGGTATTTTTATAATTCTTAGGTATTATTTGACTTTTCACTGTGTCAACATCTGGGCAGATGATGGAAAAGCAATGGTGGGTGAAAGTGTGCCTTAGAATGAATGAATCAAGCCAGTAGCATATATTTATATACATATATATTTTTTTCTTTAGATATTTTAATGTTGCATGTAGTCTAGAGCTCCATTTTACTCAGTTGGCTGTTGTCATTGGCTATTTTTGGAGCTGTTTTACTGGTAAGTTGATAGTGTGGTGTGAGAGCATCATTACTAGAACCAGATTTCCTGGGTGTGAATCCTTACTTAATAGCTGTGAGATGTTGGGCAATGTTAAACCTCTTGTAAGCCCCAGTTCACTCTTATTGAAAATGGGCATAGTAATATATAGTCATATTCATAATCTTTATTATCATCATCATTATCAAGCTTTCAGGTCTGGTCTCTGACAAACTAATAACAAGAAAAGGGACCATAGATATAAATCTGAGCTGTCTTGTTATTGTTGGGCTGGATGACAGACACATCAGGTCAAAATATGATCAGGAAACATGGAATTGCTACTGGCTTTAGATTTTAAAATGTAAAATGTGAGCTTTTCCCTTATTCTTCTTAGTAATTCTATATTAGTCCAGGCTGATGAAGAACAAGAATGAATGAACAAATTGCAAGCAAATATTAAAGGATAAAACTTGAAAACAGTATATCACATTTAGTTAGGCAATTTTTTTTTTTGTAGACAGGTGGAAATAGTGGTGATTTTTGTTGTTTTAGTCCTATATACGAAAGTTATAAAATAACATACTTCTTTAAGTAGTCTTGCTTAATTAGTCATAATCCAACAAATATTAAAACTACAAAAGGACTACTTTTTTTCTTAATACGTTTTTTTTTAACTACATTTTTTTCAAGAAAGGGCTGTGGCTTGAATTTTTAGCTACAGCTGATAGCACAGTTCCTGAAATAAGGTAGGTTCATAAGTATTTGATGAATAAGTAATATACTCATATATAATCATTTTCTGTTCAGTGGGAAAATTATTTTCAGGAGAGTATGTTTTCGGGTAATTATGGTTAATAATACTGTATTGCATATTTGTAAGTTGCTAATAGGGTATGTTTTAAAAGTTCACAAGACAAAAAAAATTTGTAACTCTATTTGATGATAGATGTTAACTAGACCTAGTGTGGTGATCACCAAGCAAATATATACAAATATCAAATCTGACCACATACCTGAAACTAGTATAATGTCAGTTATATCTTGATTTAAAAAAGAGAAGGTTGTTAAAAAAAAAGAATATTCTTTCACTAAATACAGTGCAATTTCACAGTGTTCTCTAAGGAACTATCACTATATTGTGATGGTGTGTAGGTGTGAGGTGGGACAAGGGAGGAAGGGATAAAATATGATGGGCCATACTCTCCCAGACATGAAACTAGGTAAAGGTGGTTCATATAATTGAGCCTTCAATTTTCTTGTTTTGTTTTAAAGGTCCCGCTCTCTTTGACATCCTGTTTGGACAGCATACTGGCTGGACAAGCCTCCAGATGACTGCCATGCTAAAGCTAACCTTTTAAGGGAAACTGTCTTGATCTTAGCCCTTGCTGTATAGATAGTCCCATTTTGTATTTGGCCTGGCTGTGCCTGAGTGGACATTAGAAAACTAAACCAAGACTAGTGAATTATAGCCAGTATCAACTGGGCTAATCAGATTTTTCCCTGCAGAATTTAAAACTACAAAATGTGGAGAGATGGAGACAGTTAATAGTGGGGACAAAAATTGAAACACTCAGTTAGAAAATATCTTGAAATACATATGTACATATGAGGATAAGATATGTTAATGTTTTATGGGAAGCAAAAATATGAGAAATCAGAGAGCTATTATATTTGTTTAAAATTTTTAAATTGAAATATAGTTTATATACAGTAGTGGTTTCAGATGAATGACTTAGTGATTCAACGATTATATACATTATTAAATGTTCACCATAAGTGTAGTTAACCATCTGTCACCATACAAAGATATCACCATATTATGAGCTATATTCCCTATGCTATACTCCCATTCCTGTGACTGAATTATTTTGTACTTTGAAATTTGTAAGTCTTTTTATCACCTTTACCTCTTTGACACCACCCGCTAGGTAATCAACCATCCATTCTGTATGTTTGTAAGTCTGTTTCTCTTTTTTGTTCATTTTTGTTTTTCAGATTCCATACATAAGTGAAACCATATGGTATTCATCTTCTGGCTTATTTCACTTAGCCTAATACCTTCTAGGTCCATCCATGTTGTCACAGCTGGCAAGATTTCTTTTTTATGGCTGAATAATATTACATTTTAAGTTTGTACCACATCTTCTCAATCCATTAATGGGTACTTTGATTGCTTCCATATCTTGACTGTTGTAAAAATAAACATAGAGGTGCATGTATCTTTTTAAATTAATGATTTCATTTTCTTTGGGTAGATTCCCAGAAGTGGAATCATTGGGTCATAATGGTATTTCTATTTTTAGTTTTTTTGAGGGACCTCCAAACTGCTTTTTATAGTGACTGCACCAATTTGCAATCCCATCAGCTGTGTAGGAGGGTTCCCTTTTCTCTACATCCTTGTCCAACACTTCGTATTTCGTGTCTTGTTGATCCTAGCCGTATAGACTGGTGTGAGCTGATATCTCACTGTGGTTTTGTATTGCATTTCCTTAATGATTAGTGATGTTGAGCATCTTTTCATTGTGTCTGTTGGCTATCTGTAAGTCTTTAGAAAAATGTCTATTCAGGTGCTCTGACCATTTTTTAATTAGGTTCTGTTACTATTATTATTTTTCGTTTTAAGTTGTATGAGTTCTTTATATATTTTGGATATTAGCCCCTTATCAAATATATTGTTTCTAAATATATTCTCTCATGCAGTAGGTTGCCTTTTGTTTTGTTGATGGTTTCCTTTGCTTTGCTGAAGTTTTTTAGTCTGAGGTAGTCCTAGTTGTTTATTTTTGCTTTTGTTTCCCTTGGCTGGGAAAACATATCCAGAAAAAAATTACCAATATTGTTGTTCAAGAGTTTATTGCCTGTGTTTTCTTCTAAGAGTTTGATGGTTTCAGATCTTATGTTTACATCTTTATTCCATTTTGAGTGTATTTTTGTGTATGGTGTCATACAGTAACCTAGTTTCATTCTTTTGCAGAGCTGTCCAGTTTTCCCTACACCATTTATTGCAGAGACTGTGTCTTCCCCACTGTATATTCTTGCCTCCTTTGTCATATGTTAATTGACCATTAAGATGTAGGTTTATTTAGGTGTAGGTTTATTTATTGGGCCCTTTCTTCTGTTCCATTGGTTTTTGGGTCTGTTCTCATGTCAGAACATACTGTTTGGATTACCATAGTTTTATAGTACAGTTTGAAATCAGGGATCATGATATACCCAGCTCTTCTTTCTCAAGATTGCTTTGGCTCTTTGATGTCTTGTGTTTCTATATAATTTTCAGATTTTTTGCTCTGGTGTAGTGAAAAATGCCACTGGTATTTGATAGTGATTGCATTGAATCTGTAGATTGCTTTGGGTAGTATAGCCATTTTAACAATATTAATTCTTCCTATCCAGCATAGAATAGTTTAATAGTTTTCGAAGTGCAGGTGTTTCACCTACTTGGTTAGATTTATTTGTAGATATTTTGGTGCAATTGTAATTGTATTCATTTTGATGCAATTATAATGGGATTGTTTTCTTAATTTTTCTGCTAGTTCATTATTTGTATATAGAAATGAAGCATTTTTCTGACACTGATTTTTTATCATGTGACTACTAAATTTACTTATTGTAGTTTTTTAGTGGAGCATTTGGTATCATGTCATCTGCAAATAGTGATAGTTTTACTTCTTATCAATATGGATACCTTCTGTTTCTTTTTGTCCAATTGCTGTGTCTAGGACTTCCAGGACTATGTTAAATTAACGTGGTGAGAGTGGGCATCCATGGCTTGTTGCTCATCTTAGAGGAGGAGCTTTCAATGTTTCACCATTGAGTATGATGTTAGCTGTGGGTTTGTCATATATGGCCTTTATTATGTTGAGATATGTACGTTCTATACCCACTTTGTTGAGACTTTCTATCATGAATGGATGTTGAACTTTGTCAGTTGCTTTTTAATTGCCTATTGAGATAATCATATGGTTTTCATCCTTTTTGTTAGTGTGGTGCATCACATTGGTGATTTGTGGATACTAAACCATCCACACGTCCCTGGAGTAAATCCTACTTGATTGTGCCAACTGATTTTTCTAATGCATTTTTTAATCTGGTTGCTAATATTTTGTGGATGATTTTGTGTCTGTGTTCTTCAGGTATATTGGCCTACAATTTTCTTTTTTTTGTAGTGTCCTTATCTGGTTTTGGTACCAGGGTGATGCTGTTTTGACTACCAATTCAATTTCATCTGCAGTAATTGGTCTGTTCAAATTTCCTGTTCCTGCTTCAGTCTCAGCAGGAATGGATAAATATTTCTAGAAATTTATCCATTTCTTCTCAGATACCTGATTTGTTGGCATATAATTTTTCTTAATACTCTCATAACCATTTGTATTTCTGTAGTGTTGGTTGTAATTTCTCTTTCATTTCTGATTGTATTTGAGACCTCTTTTTTCTTGATGAGTTTAGCTAAAGGTTTATCAGTTTTGTTTAAAAATTTTCAGAGAACCAGCTCTTCATCTCTCTGAGTTTTTGTATTTTTTTTAAGTCTCTATTTCATTTATTTTTACTCTGATCTTTGCTATGTCCTTTCCCTTACTAACTTTGGGTTTTGGTTGTTCTTTTTTTTTCGAGGTCCTTTAGCTGTCGTGTTAGACCGTTTATTTGAGATATTTCTTCTTGATGTAGGCCTTTATGGCTATAAACTTCCCTCCTAGGACTGCATTTCCTGCATCACAAAGATTTTGAACTATTGCATTTTTATTTTTATTATTCTCCAAGTATTTTTTTATTTCATTAGTGATCCACTGGCTGTTTAGTAGCATGCTGTTTAGCCTCAGTGTATTTGCTTTTTACTATAACTGATTTACAGTTTCATACCATTCTGGTTGTAAAGATGCTTGATAGTATTTCAGTCTTGTTAAGTTTGTTGAAACTTGCTTTGTGGCCTAACGAGATTTATTCTAGAAAATGTTCCATTTGCAGTTGAAAAGAACTGTTTTTGGATGTAGTGCTCTGTATACATCTGTTAAGTCCTTTTGTCCAAATATGTTGTTCAAATCTGTTTCTTTATTGCTTTTCTGTCTGGATGATAATGCCATAGATGAAAGTGGCGGTGTGAAAGTTCCCTACTGTTTTTTTTTATTAAGGTATCATTGATATACAATCTTATGAAGGTTTCACATGAGCAACATTGTGGTTATTACATTCACCCATATTATCAAGTCCCCCCCAACACTCCATTGCAGTCACTGTCCATCAGCATAGTAAGGTGGTAGAGAGTCACTACTTGTCTTCTCCATGCTATACTTACTACCTTCCCCTTAACCCCCTACATTATGTGTGCTAATCATAATTCCCCTTAATCCCCTTCTCCTTGCCTCACCACCCTCTTCCATTTGGTAAATGCGAGTCCCATCTTGGAGTCCATGAGTCTGCTGCTGTTATGTTCCTTCAGTTTTGCTTTGTTGTTATACTCCACAAATGAGGGAAATCATTTCGTACTTGTCTTTCTCTGCCTGGTGTATTTCACTGAGCATAATACCCTCTAGCTCCATCCATGTTGTGGCAAAAGGTAGGATTTGTTTTCTTCTCATGGCTGAATAAGTACCACATCTTTATCCATTCATCTACTGATGGACACTTAGGTTGCTTCCATTTCTTGGCAATTGTAAATAGTGTTGTGATAAACATAGGGATGCATATATCTTTTTGAATCAGGGATCTTGTTTTCTTTGGGTAAATTCCTAGGAGTGGAATTCCTGGGTCAAATGATATTTCTATTTTTAGTTTTTTGAGGAACGTCCATATTGCTTTCCACAGTGGTTGAACTAGTTTACATTCCCACCAGCAGTGGAGGAGGGTTCACTTTCTCCGCATCCTTGCCAGCATTTGTTGTTCCTTGTCCTGTGTTGGCCATCCTCACTGGTGTGAGGTGATATCTTATTGTGGTTTTAATTTGCATTTTCCTGATAATTAGTGATGTGGAGCACCTTTTCATGTGCCTGTTGGCCATCTGAATTTCTTTTTTGGAGAAGTGTCTGTTCATATCCTCTGCCCATTTTTTAATCTGGTTATTTGTTTTTTGGGTGTTGAGGCGTGTGAGTTCTTTATATATTTTGGATTATAACCCCTTGACAGAAATGCCATTTATGAATATATTCTCCCATATTGTAGGATGCTTTTTTATTCTGCGAATGGAGTCTTTTGCTGTACAGAACCTTTTAGCTTGATGTAGTCCCTTTTGTTCATTTTTTATTTTGTTTCCTTTTCCTTAGGAGATGGGTTCAGGAAAAAGTTGCTCACGTTTATATTTAAGAGATTTTTGCCTATGCTTCTAAGAGTTTTATGGTTTCATGACTTATATTCAGGTCTTTGATCCATTTCGAGTTTACTTTTGTGTATGGAGTTAGACAATAATCCAGTTTCATTCTCTTACATATAGCTGTCCGGTTTTGCCAACACCAGTTGTTGAAGAGGCTGTCATTTCCCCATTGTATATCCATGGCTCCTTTATCATATATTAATTGGCCATATATGTTTGTATTTATATCTGGGCTCACTATTCTTTTCCATTGATCTATGTTTCTGTTCTTGTGGCAGTACCAAATTGTTTTGATTACTGTGGCTTTGTAATAGAGTTTGAAGTTGGGGAACATAATCCCTCCAGTTTTATTCTTCCTTCTCAGGATTGCTTTGGCTATTTGGGATCCTTTTTGGTTCCATGTGAATTATAGAACTATGTGTTCTAGTTCGTTGAAGAATGCTATTGGTATTTTGATAGGGATTGCATTGACTCTGTAGATTGCTTTAGGCAGAATGACCAATTTGACAATATTCTTCCTATCCATGAGCACAAGATGTATTTCCATTTATTGGTGTCTTCTTTAAATTCTCTCATGAGTGTCTTGTAGTTTTCAGGGTATAAATCTTTCCTCTCCTTGGTTTGGTTTATTCCTAAGTATTTTACTCTTTTTGATGCAATTGTAAATGGAATTGTTTTCCTGATTTCTCTTTCTGCTAGTGCATTGTTAGTTTATAGGAAAGCAACAGATTTCTGTGTCTTAATTTTGTATCCTGTAACTTTGCTGAATTCAGTTACTAGTCCTAGTAGTTTTGGGGTAGATTCTTTAGTGCTTTTTATGTACAATATCATGTCTGCAAATAGTGACAGTTTAACTCCTTCCTTACCAATCTGGTTGCCTTTTTTATCTTTGTGTTGTCTTTTTGCATGGCTAGGACCTCCAGTACTATTTTGAATAAAAGTGGTGAGACTGGTCATCCTTGTCCTGTTTCCAATCTTAGAGGAAAAGCTTCCAGCTTTTCGCTGTTAAGTATGATGTTGGCCATGGGTTTGTCATATATGGCCTTTATTATGTTGAGGTACTTGCCCTGTATACCCATTTTGTTGAGAGTTTTTATCACGAATGTATGTTGAATTTTGTCGAATGCCTTTTCAGCATCTATTGAGATGATCATGTGATTTTTATCTTTTTTTTTGTTTATGTGGTGTATGATGTTGATGGATTTTGAATATTGTACCATCCTTGCGTCTCTGGAATAAATCCTACTTGATCATGATGGATGATTTTTTTGGATGTATTTTTGAATTTGGTTTGCTTATATTTTTTTGAGTATTTTTTCATCTATGTTCATCAGGGATATTGGTCTTTAATTTTCTTTATTTGTGGTGTCTTTGCCTGGTTTTGATATTAGTGTGATGTTGGCCTCATAGAATGAGTTTGGGAGTATTCCTTCCTCTTTTACTTTTTGGAAGACTTTAAGGAGGATTGGTATTAGGTCTTCACTAAATGTTTCATAAAATTCAGCAGTGAAACATCTGGGCCAGGGATTTTGTTCTTAGGTCGTTTTTTGATTGCCAGTTCAGTTTCATTGCTGCTAATTGGTCTGTTCAGGTTTCTGTTTCTTCCTTGGTCAGTATTGTATGGTTGTATTTTTCTAGAAAGTTGTCCATTTCTCCTAGGTTATCCAATTTGTTACCATGTAATTTTGCATAATATTCTCTGATAATTCTTTGTATTCTGTGGTGTCTGTAGTGATTTTTCCTTTCTCATTTCTAATTCTGTTTATGTGTACAGTTTTTTTTTCTTGATTTGTCTGGCTAAGCGTTTATCTATTTTGTTTATTTTCTCGAAGAAAAATCTCCTTTCATTTATTCTTTCTATTTTTATTCTTCTCAATTGAATTTATTTCTGCTCTGATCTTTATTATTTCCCTTCTACTGACTTTGGGTCTCATTTGTTATACTTTTCCTAGTTTCATTAATTGTGATTTTAGACTGTTCATTTGGGATTGTTCTTCTTTCTTGAGGTATGCCTGTATTGCTATGTATTTACCTCTAGAACTGCCTTCGTTGTGTCCCAAAAATATTGGGGTGTTGAATTGTTTTCATTTGTCTCTACATATTGCTTGATCTCTGTTTTGATTTTTCATTGATCCATTGATTATTTAGGAGCATGTTGTTAAGCCTCCATTTGTTTTGGGGCTTTTTTGTTTTCTGTGTATAATTTATTCCTAGTTTCATACCTCTGTGGTCTGAGAAGCTGGTTGGCACAATTTCAAACTTCTTTAAATTATTGAGGCTCTTTTTGTGACCTAGTATGTGATCTGTTCTGGAAAATGTTCCATGTGCACTTGAGAAGAATGTGTATTCTGTGGATATTAAGTGGAGTGTTCCCCAGATATCTGTTAAGTCCATCTGTTCTAATGTGTTGTCCAGTGCCTCTGTCTCCTCACTTATTTTCTGTCTGAATGATCTGTCCTTTGGAGTGAGTGGTGTGTTGAAATCTCCTAAAATGAACACATTGCATTGTATTTTCCCCTTTAATTCTGTTAGTATTTGTTTCATGTGTTAGGTGCTCCTGTGTTGGGTGCATAGATATTCATAAAGGTTATATCCTCTTGTTGGACTGACCCTTTATCATCATGTAATGTCCTTCTTTGTCTCTTGTTGCTTGCTTTGTTTTAAAGTCTGTTTTGTCTGATACAAGTAGTGCAACTCCTGCTTTTGTCTCCCTGTTATTTGCATGAAATATCTTTTTCCATCCCTTCACTTTTAGTTGGTGTACATCTTTGGGTTTGAATTGAGTCTCTTGCAGGCAGCATATAGATGGGTCTTTTTTTTTTTATTCATTCTGTATCTATGTCTTTTGATTGATGCTTTTAGTCCATTTACATTTAGGGTTATTATCAATAGATATGTACTTATTGCCATTGCAGGCTTTAGATTCGTGGTTGTCAAAGGTTCCAGGAAAGCTTCTTTCTTGTCTAACAGTCTAACTTAACTCTCTTACGCTATTTCAAACAAAATCTAAAGGTTCTTTTTTTCCCCTCCCTTCTGTTTCTTCTTCCTCTACTCTTTATATATTAGGTGTCATATTCTGTTCTGTTTGTGTATCCCTTGGCTGACTTTGTGGGTAGTTGATTTAATTTTGCATTTCCTTAGTAATTGTTGGTCTACTTCTTATACTGTGGTTTATTTTCTCTGGTGACAGCTGTTTGGCCTTAGGAGCGCTTCTATCTATGGCAGTCCATCCAAAATACACTGTAGAGATGGCTTGTTGGAGGTGAATTCCCTCAACTATTGCTTATCTGGAAACTGTTTAATCCCTGCTTCAATTTAAATGATAATCTTGCTGGGTAGAGTATTCTTCATTCGAGGCTCTTCTGTTTCATTGTATGAAATATATCATGCCACTCCCTTCTGGCCTATATGGTTTCTGTTTAGAAGTCTGATGGGTTTTCATTTGTATGTGATCTTTTTTCTCTCTCTGGCTGCATTTAGTACTCTGTCCTTGTCCTTGATCTTTGCCATTTAATTATCATATGTCTTGGTGTTGTCCTGTTTGGGTCCCTTGTGTTGGTTGATCTGTGCACTATTATGGCTTGAGAGACTTTTACCTTTCCCAGATTGGGTAAATTTTTAGCAGTTATTTCCTCAAAGAGACTTTGTATCCCTTTTTCTCTCTCTTCTTCCTCTGGAACCCCTCTTATGCAAATATTGTCCTGTTTGGATTGGTCATACAGTTCTCTTAATATTCTTTCATTCCTAGAGATCCTTTTTTCTCTTTGTGTCTCAGCTTTTTTGTATTCCTGTTCTCTAATTTCTATTTCATTTACTGTCTCCTCTTCCTCTTCTAATCTGCTTTTAAATTCCTCCCTTGTATGTTTCATTTCAGATACTGTAATTTTCAAAATTTATGTCTCTTTCTTGAAGTCCTCCCTGAGGTCTTAAATATTTTTCTGTAGCTCTGTGAGCATGTTTATGATTTTTGTTTTGAAATCTTTATGAAGAAGATTGGTGATTTCGTTTTCACTTAGCCCTCTCCATGGTATTTGAGGGATTTTGGTTTGTACAAGGTTCTTTTGCTGTTTCATATTTCTAATGATTACTGTGGAGTAATAACTGTGTAGATGGCACTCTATAGTGCCCAGAAGCTCCACTCTCTGGAGCTGGCTAGCCCCTGGAGCAATGGTGAGAGTTACAGGTGCATGGTGCCAGTGCCTGCAGGCAGGAAAGAGCTCTTTCCTGCTTCCTGGCTGCTGTGCCTGCCTCATCTGCCAGGGCCAGTGGGCTGAGCACACAGGAAGGAGCCACTATGTTATGCCCTTGTAGCTGCTGTATGCAGGGTTGCCCTCCCCCTCACCTGGCACAATGGTGAGGGTAGCAGTTTTGTGAACCGGTGCCAGCCAGGAGGAAGGAAAGGCAGGCTGCATATTGCAGTGTGGGGGCCTTGGCACTTTGTCGCCAGCCAGGGGGATGGAGTGCCTGAAGCTCCTGAAAGTTCCCAACCTCCTGTGCTTAGTGTGCTGGGACAATTTTGTCCACCTATCCTTTTTTCTGAGCAGCAAGCTCTGTGTAATCATTGCCCCTTTTCCAGCCTTCTCGCTATTGGGACGTCTCTCAATGTACCCACCACTTTTTGTCCCTGAGCGGCCTTTTCGGGGAACCTGTTCTCCAGTAGCGGCTGGAATCTCAGTCTCTCTGATTATTCTGCCTGTCTTTTCTTTCTAACCCCACTAATCTCCAGAGCACCATGTAACGTGGGTTGTGCTCCTGGAGCAGATCTCCAGGAGTGGGTGTTTGGCAGTCCTGGGCTTCTACTCCCTCCCTGCTCCATTTCTCTTTTTCATGCCTGTAAACCGGTGGGGGACAGCTTGGGTCCTGCTGGATCATGGCTTTGCTACCGTACAGTTTGCCATGAGGTCTTCTCTTTTCCCCAGATGTACTCAGTCTGTCATAGTCTTTGGGTAGCTCTTTCAGGATCAGTTGTATTTTCTGTATTTTCAGGTTATGTGTGGTTTTGGGAGGAGCTTTCTGCCTCACTTCTCACAGTGCCAACTTGTTTAATCACCCTCTTCTATTTTTGTATTACTTGCAGTCACTCCCTTTATGCCTGTCAATATTTGCTTTATATATTTACATGCTCCTCTTTTGGATACTTACAGGTTTACAATTTTTATATCTTCTTTCTGGATTGTGCCCTTAATCATTATATCATGCCCTTTTTGTTTCTTTCATAAGTCCTATTTTGTCTGATATAATTACTGCTACTCCAGTTTCTTTTTTCATTCTATTTGCATGGAATATCTTTTTCTATCCCTTCAGTTTCAGTCTGTGGGTGTCTAAAAGTGAGTATCTTGTAGGCAGCAAAGAGATGGGTCTTGTTTTTTATCCGTTCACACATCCTGTCTTTTGATTAGAGCATTTACTCCATTTACATTTAAAGTAATTACTGATAGGTATGTAGTTATTGCTATTTTGTTAAATGTTTGCTGGTTGTTTTGTTGTTCTTCTCTTATCCTTTCTTCCTCTCTTGCTCTCCCTTGTGCATGATGACTTTCTTTAGTGTTGTATTTGGATTCCCTCTTTGTTTTTTGTGTATCCATATAGGCTTTTGGTTTGTGGTTACTATGGGGTTCTTACATGACATCCTATGTATGTAGCAATCTGTGACAAATTGATGGTCACTTAAATTTGAATAAATTCTAACAACACATTTCTTACTCCTTGTATTTTATGATGCCTTTTTTTATACCCAGTTATTTAGTGATTCCCTTAACTTATTTTTAGATGTAATTGTTTTTACTACTTTTGTCTTTTGACCTTCATACTGGCTTTTAAGTTCCTGGTCTACTACCTCCAGGTTAGGTTTGCTTTTACCAGTGACATTTTCTCTTTCCTATTTTTCTTGCTTCTAGATAGGGTCTTTTCTTCTTAAAGAAGAACCTTTAACAGTTCTTGTAAGGCCAGTTTAATGATGGTGAACTCTTTTAACTTATGCTTATCTGTGAAGCTCTTAATCTCTCCTTCCATTCTGAATGATAACCCTGCTAAGTAGAGTATTCTGGGTTGGAGGGTTTTCTCTTTTAGCACTTTGAATATATCATGCCACTCCCTCTGGTCTGTCCAGTTTCTACAGAAACATCAGCATATGACCTTATGACATTTCCCTTGTAGGCATTGTGTTGCTTCTCTCTTGCTTCTTTTAAGATTCTCTCTTTGACATTTTGATTATGATGTTTCTTGGTGTGGACCTCCTTGGGTTTATCTTGTTTGGGGCTCTGCCTCTTCGACCTAGATGTCTTTTTCCTTCCACAGGTTAGAGAATTTTTCAGCTATTATTTCTTCAAATAAGTTTTCTACTCCTTGCTCTCTTTCTCTCCTTTTGTAGCTTTTATAATGAGAATGTTTTTATGTTTTGATACTGTCCTAGGGCTCCCTTAACTTATCCTCATTTCTTTTTACTGTTGTTCTTTTTTATTAGCTTTCACGCTTTCCATTACTCTGTCTTCCAAATCACCAATCCATTCTGCATTCTCTAATGTGTTATTGATTCCCTCTAGTGTATTTTTCTCTTCCTTTATTGTATTCTTCACCTCTGATTGATTCTGCTTTATATTTCCTTTCTCTTTGTAGAGATTTCATTGATTTGTACCACTCTTCTCTCAAGTCTGGTGAACATCTTTGAATTCTTTATCTGGGTAGTTTATCTGTGTTTCATTTAGTTCTTTTTCTGAAGTTTTGTCATACTATTTTGTTTCAAGTATATTCCTCTTTTTCCTCATTTTGTTTGAATTTCTGTGCTTGATTCTATGAATTAGTGGAGAGGGCTACCTCTCCCAGTCTTGAAGGATTGGCCTTATGTAAGGATGGTTGTCTGGGTTGGCTGTATGTGCCTGGTGGTTTTGGCTTGCTTTTAGAGGCCTAATGAGTATGAGACAAAGTGTTGTGGTGTCAGGGCTCAGGTATGGTTGTAGGGGTCATGGACAGAGAGGCTCCTGAGTGGACACTGGTGGGGAAGCAGTGGGCCCAGTGCAGCCTCATTGGCTCCATGATGACAGTGTGATGATGATAGTGTAGCAGCAGTTTGGGTGTGATTTCCAGGAGTTACTGGCCCCAGGCTCCAGGGAAGCCCTGCCTCCACAGTTCCTGCATCATGTCCATGGTGCACCAATGGCCAGGATGTGCTCTCTGGGAGGAACGGTGCCTTGCTCTGTGATCTTGGTGCAGCTGCAGCCTGAATAGGCTCTCTGGCTGATGCATCTTGGTGGGTGTGAGCAGGGGTGTGTGTTAGTAAGGAGAACAACTAGACAGAAGATTGCCTGTTTGAGTGATTTATCCCTTTATTCAAAATGTAATTTATTGAGTTTATGCTATGTATCAGTCACTGTTGTAGCCCAAGAATATTGCTCTGAAAATAGTTAAAACCAGTGATTTTTCAACTGTCTATTATTTTGGCTACCAGGGTTATTTGGTAATGTCTAGAGACATTTTGGTTGTCAAAACTGGTAAGGGGAAGTATGATTGGTATTTTAGTGGGTAGAAGCCAGATACGCTTTTCAGTATTCCTCAGTACACAGGACATTTCCTTATGGGGGAACAAATTCAAATTTCAGTAATGCTGAGATTGAGAAACCCTGGGGTAAGTTTTCATAAGTATATATTTCATAGAATAATTATTGTAGTTGACATTTAACTTTCTTTGTTTTCAGAAGTGAGGAAATTTACTGGAGTAAAATGGAGGCCTCAGGAATATTAACTATTCTGAAGAAAAAACTAGCCTTCCTTTCAGGTATGTTTTCTTCTTAAAACTGGAAATGTTTGACATGTAAACCTTTTTCTTTAATAAGTTTGACAAATGCATTTCATTTTTCTAGAAGGTTTTGTTTCCAGTGTATTTTGAGACATCTTCTAATCAGAATGGATAACTATATGAGCCAGCTCTGTCACTGTTACTGGGCAGGCCAGTTTTTATTATGTTCTGTAATTTGATTAAAATGACCACCTCTGTAAGTAAGATGTCATTACGTCTCCTTATATAAAATTGAAGTAATGCAGGCTAAGGATAATTGAGTAACTGACATTTAATAATTGTTTCAGTAATAGAGAGTAATTTGTTTTTATATATCCTGCATCTTAGTTTTTGTCTTCCATCTTCCTGAGAAAGTTTTACTGCACTGGAATGGTTAGGAAATATCAGTTACGTGGGTTTCACATTTCACTGTTGTAACTTGGTTATACAAGCTTGAATTTACTGCCAGTTATTAACCCAAAGTCTATTATCAGCTGATTCAAAGAGAAGCTGCATTGGGTGAAGTGATTTTCTGGAATTTAGGATTTGAGTAAATTTGCACATACTTTAGGTATTGTGGCCCGTCTATTTAGGGTTATTTGGACTGTTTTATCTTGCTTTTTCTTTCTTATTCTCTTTAGGTACTACCAGGATTGTCTTTTTATTTAGGCTACTGATGTCGTTTATTCAAAGTATTCTATCTCTGTAAATTGGCAATTTTTCTAGTGTAGATTATAAAGGACAAAATGAGACATTGAATTCCACTAATAGTATTGTTTCCTTACTTAATATATAATTCCTTTTTTAAAAAATATTCTTCTCTTACCAGTTAACACTTGTTTTCTCCACTCTTTTATGAAATGAATGGTGTTGTAAGAAACATTCTTATTTATAGTTTGTGCATTTTGTACAGGTTCAGTGTAAATTCCTATATGTGGAAGTGTTAAAAAGGGAATTTACATTTAATTTGGGTTAGGTTTTGTCAGATTGCCCTCTAAGAATGTTTCAAAATCTGTTTCTCCCACCAGTGTATGAAAATGCCTCTTTGCCCACACTGTTGCCAAGAATGGGTATTAGTTCTCTTTTATAATCTTTATTATAGATATATTTGCATCCTATGACACTCTGTGCAACATTTGACCCTAATTGATCATACCTGTCTTGAAAGTCTTTTTCCTCTTGGCTTCTGCACTCCTTTGCATTTATACTGATGATTTTTTATTGTTCTTCAGTGAAAGCTGAGGACATGAGGTTAAATGTAGTCTTGAATATTAGACCTGTCCTCTGAAGACAATTCCATAGTGGGTCAGAAGGCTATAGTCCAGATACAAACCTTTCTGCTGGCTTGGTTTAATGTAGTGCTAAAGCTTAATGATTTTTAAGGAGCAAATGAAACTTCACTTAGACCATTCCTCTTTAATTTCTCCACTGATTGGTATTTATTTCAACCAGTAATTTTCAAAATTTTTAAAAATAGAGAAAAATATTTCAAAGGAACAAAACCATCTAGGAGATGAGGTTTGAAAACCAAGGGTGTAACCAATTAAAAAAATATAAAACCTAAACAAAAAACGTATGCAATTCAAGTCACTATTGATTATCTGTTAGGATGAACCATTGAAATTGCTATTTTGAGGATAAGCAAAGTTGAGTATCAGTAGTTTATGTGGCTAACCTAATAAAAGATAGGTGATCATTTGTGGTTGGAGCATCATGAATTGCCTTCATGTCACTTGGAGGTGTTTTTCACTTCACACCTTTCAGTTTTTAATGATAATTTCTAGAGATCATATAAAATTGTTTCCTTTATTTGCTCATTTTTAAGGTTTTAAAATTGCCATGTATCAGTTGGGTCAGAAGATGGGCTTTAGTGTAAAGTCAATCATGTGTGGAACTTTCAGAGAACTGCTGTGTGTGTATAAAACTATTAGTTACATTTTAATGCTTAGAAAAATTGAAGAGGGTTTGAACATACATACATGTAAATGTGTTCTACTACCTGCCTTTCAGGCTTCTATAACCAGATCTCATACACTCTTATAATTTCCTCCATTTTCTAAGCCCCTTTTTATAATATTTTACATATTTGGTGCAACACGGCCTAGCAAATTGTCATGTTTTTGTACTGTTATTTCTTTTGACTTAAAGCTTTTCTCCCTATGTTGATTGAAAATTTATTTTACTTGTAAATGCTTATTGTGCTAGGCACACAATAGATGCTTAATGAATTAAGTACATTTAGAAGCAGACTAAATGAAAGAAAATTAAAAAAAATAATTGCTATGTTTAAATGACGATTTTGTGGGTGAATTTTTTCCTGTTACTTTTTCCACATTTTGTATCATTTTTCTTTATCACTTTAAACATTTATAATATAAAAAATAAAATATCCATTTTTATTGTAAAAAAAATAATGTCCATTAGGTAGTTTTTACTGATGTCTTAAACTTGTAATTGTTTTATTAACATTGGACCCAAATATATATTATTCATTTAGGTTTTAATGTCTATATCAGGTTATATTTATATGTACTCTTTTTTAATAGGAGGAAAGGATAGACGAAGTGGCCTCATTCTGACAATTCCATTATGCCTGGAACAAACAAACATGGATGAGCTGAGTGTCACATTAGACTACCTACTCAGCATTCCAAGGTGACTTTAAAGGTGTCTTTTCTTAAATCTCAGTTTGTTTTCATTCACTCACTAACAATTTCTGCTATTGTTATAGTTTGTTACCTGCTTTTATTAGCAGTGAAATTACAATTAAAAACAATAGAATCAATAATTTGATACCTGTGTAGATAAAGTAGACTTCTTTTATGTTCTTGATATATTGAATAATATGATACAGATTTCTAAAATGTATGTACTGTCAACTTTTAAAGAACACAAAGAATGCGCATCTATAAACCATGCAACTTGAGAAAACTTACAGAAATAAATTTCATAGAAAGAATCTTTTATTTAGGTAGCTATTTCACTGTATAGATATAAATACATCTGTAGGTTTTAATACATGAAGTAGAGGCTATTAGGAACTTAAAACATTTTTAATTTAAAAATGCAAACATTTTTTATTTTTAATACAAAGGTCCTTGGATTTTTAATTTTTATTTTTCTTGGGTGAAGATGAAATTTAAACCTTTCTTTTTGCTTAAGCTTACCCATGACTTCAGCAAAAACAAGAAGGCCCTCTCCCAGTTTCCTTTCCCATGTATGATACTTGCGAGTTGGAGTCTGGCTGCTCACTAGAACCATCTGGAGATTTTTCTTCAAAATTCTAATGCCTGAGGGTCTATGTCTGAGATTCTGATCTGATTGTTCTTGGGAGGTCTGCTCATCAGACTTTCTTTTTAATTCTTTAAGCTTCCCAGGTAGGTCTGATGTGTAGCCAGTTTTGCAAATATCTGGCTACAACAAAGTATGAAAATGAGGGCAGATTTTTTGTGTTTGTAAAATATAGAGATGGTGAAAGGAACAAAACTATCTCTCATGTAATACACTTAGGTTCCAGATAGTGAATTTAAAAATTTTTAATCAGAACAAACAGTTTCTTGTATCTCTCCCAGTATTTGCACTATTGACATAATAGATTATTTCATTTTAAAGCACTTTGCAGAGTACAGGGTTAAAGCCATATTTTAGAACAACTGACTCTAATCATGCTTTCTCCCAATATTGGTCTGTAATTTAATGATTCTGTTGTTGATTGTTTTCTTCTCAATATTGGGAAAATAGAGGTCTTCAAGTGAAAATAATTCATTATTTTTACTTTCTGAAAAGGAAAGTTATTAGACATCACAATGTATTAGTATTGAATAGCCTAGGTAATCCTCTGAGCTGTTGATTGCTTATTTGTATTATTCACCATTAGATAACAAACCTAGGTTAATGACACTGGCTAACATAGAACTCACATATAATAAAAAAAATATTCATGATTCATTGATAGTTAAATGTAGTTAGGGAACTTAGAGACTATCTGAACCAACTGCCTTATTTAATAGTTGAGGGAATTGAGACTCAGAAGTTAAAATTACTTGCCCAGGGTCACGCAGCTAATCAGTAGGAGAGCTGGGACTGGACTCCACAATTCCTGACACTAATCCAGAACTCTTCATACTTCAAGTGAATAGAGGATAGTGCAGTTGCATCTTATGTGAGGTGAAGTTATAATATAAGATTATTGAGTCAAAATTAGCCTTGAAAAATGCCTAAGGAAGAATTAGAGACTTGTAATTTTTTTGTATGAACGTGGTGGGTTTCTCTCCAGCACTGGAACATGTCACTGAGGCTGAGTTCTAGAAGACAGCTTATGATTAGGTTTGTGATAAGAAAATGCATACTTGTGTATACTAGAATCATGCTCAGCCCGGCAGGCTGTTCACAGTGTAAGAGGCACTGGGTAACTGAGGCAGGTTAAGGGACCAGCAATTTTCACTTGTGTTCATTCTGGATATGCAAGCAGGAAGTACAATGGAGGGCAAACAGCCTACACTGTTTAAATTATCTGTCTTTTATATAAATATACAATAATGCTATTCAGTGTAAATTATGAGTGAGTTTCCACATATCCACACATACCTGCTAGCTAATAGAGAAGACAAAAGTTGAAGCAAGAGGAAAGAACTTATAGCAGCAAAGCAGACACCTAGCTACTTTATTTTTGATGATTGTTTTGCTTAAGTTGGCCTTCCTAAATATTTGTGAAACCTTTAAATTGTTAGCCGTCTACTTTTGTGGGTCAGCCTTCTGTAACTTTGGCATTTAATATAATAATTGGCAGCTCTGTGTCAGTACTTGCCATTTCATTAGAGAACGAGAATGTTTTTTTAGCTCTTCATTGTAACTCTGCAGAACAGTTAATTAGGTGCCATCTTAAAAACTGATTTTTCTCCTTCAGAATGTCATTCAAAACTGTTTTTAAATTGTAGTCTCCCAATGTTTTATTATGAAAAATTTCAAATATACAGAAAAGTTGAAAGAATTGTACAGTAAACACCATTCATGTCCAGCACTTAGAAGTCTGCAACCAAAATTGTACTTTATCACCTATCTATTCATCTACGTACCCTTCTTTCTATCCCAGCACTATTTTCAAGTTCACCCTGTCAGATCAGGCTCTCTATATGTCTCGAAGGTTTTCCTTTTTCAGTACATGTGCATTTTTTGTATGACTTGCTTGTGTCTCTCAGTCTGGTATTGAAGTTTAACTCCTCCCTGCTGTGAATGTCTTTAGACAGCTCAGCTCCAACAGTGTAGCTAATGTTGTCTTTTCCTTCCTGGAGATGTCCAGAAGTGGTCTCCTTTTACAGTGAACATGTTAACATTTTGAATATAATAATAGCTTTTTAAAAGTTACATTAAAATGAAAAGAGTTTCTTATCTGTACTTTATGCTTATTTTTAATGACTGGAACAAGGTGTGATAAATACCTATTTTAAATAAGTAACCCAGTTGAGAGTGGGGCTATTTCCTGATTCCTTTTTACACAGGTTGGCCCAAGCTTGCTTTTTGTTTCATACTCTTGAGTAGAGGGCTAAGAAGAAAGGAGAGCGTCAGGCCTGGCCTGAATACCAAGTTTATGTTTAGGTAACTCCTCTGTCCCATTCTATGTGGAGTTCAGGAATAACTATTACTGCTCCATTTTCTATAAAGGGTGAGTTATAGGTTTTAATAAAACTGACAAATTTGGATCAGCCTGAGTGTTAAGTTTTAGAAGAGGTAAATGGAGTTTTTCTTTGGCTTTACTATACATTTTAGACACAACAGGATCAGAAATTGGGAGCTCATGATTCAGACGGCAGAATCAAATTCAAGATTCTCTTATAGAGATAAAAACAAAAACATATGTTAACCTGCAAATCTTTTCATTAAAAAAATAAATACTGAGGTTAGTTCAAACAACATCACAAGTAGGTCTTTATCTCATATAATTTCATTACATATTTCAGAATTTTAAATCAGAAGTGTATCCACATTCATGCACCGAATGAGATTTGTTTCAACACTATTATATGAATTGTGATTTTAAGACATTGACTGCTTTTTAAAAACATGAGGTAAAACATACATCAGTGTTTCTCAACCTTTTTTTTTTCATTACCTTTATTAAAGGAGCCCCTTTAGTTAATTTTTCCTACTCACTTCTGTTTGGTGTCATAGTAGTTTGCAGTCAAATTACATCTGCTATTAGATTGTAAACTCCTTGAATGCGGAGCGAGCCATGTTTGTCTCATCCACAATGCTAATAAAAATGATTAGGAGACCTGAGCTATTCATTATGTACATATTGAAAGAAAGAGCCATACTTAGCAACAAAATCATAGAAATGACCTAAAATACATCATGAAAGGATCTATAATAGCTCTATCTAGTTTTATAATTCTTCAAGATGGTGAAATTATGATTTGAATCCCATACACATAGTTTTGTAACTGCCAGTATTCCATAAGGCATGTATTGTATATGTTAAGAATTAAAAAAAAAATCTATGGATATTTTTATTCAAAGAAAATCTTACACAGAAGCCAAATTTATAAAACAGATAGAAGTAGAGGTCCGCAGCTATTTCTGCTCATCTTCATCTTCCCTTCCCATATTGCACTAACACTGCAGTGCCTCCTCCCCAATTTTTAAGTAGCCTCCCCTGGTGCTTGTAGGACTCTGCAGAACAATTAGAAGATAATTTCAGTGTAACACCTTTAATTGATCATTGATTTGTCTTTAGACTTGAAAGGTTCCATGTAGGAGAAAGGTTTCTTTCTCCTCAACAAATGACTTTTAAGCAAATAGAGGTATAATTGTGTTGACCTTTAAGTTACTTCAAAGCATTGTAGTTAAGTGCTCTGAACATTCTTTATGCTGTCGATGTGTGCTTTTTAAATACTGATTTCATTCATTGAATACATATGTATTGAAATTTTATAATGTGCCATTTTAAAATGTGATAGCTAAGCCAGTATTTCTATGCCACGTATTTTTTATTTTTCTGTCCTTTCTGTGCTTTTTCATATGCTTATATTCACAGAGGGACTTCTGAGTTGTCAGGCTAGTCTGACATAGCAATAACCAAACTAATTTCTCTCTCTCCATTCTCCCCCCAGTTTGCACATAAATACAAGATTAATTTTGCCAAAACAGCAGCTCCATCCTCCTCCTCTGTTTTCTGTGATCTCTCCTTTCTACACAATGAATTCAATTTAATAGCCATTTATTTTGCTTATACTAAATACATTGTGCATTGTGAAGGCAAGATAAACTAGGTCTTTGCTCTTAAGAACAATCTTTCAGCCTTCTTAACTGCTTAGTTTAATTACTTTTATTAACTCAGTCTTCAAAATATCAATTCTTATCCCTATTTCATAGATGTGAAAGTAAGGGCAATTAAGAAACTTTCCCAAGTTTGCTCACAGTCTTCCAGCTTTATGTCAATCCTTTACATTGTTTCATTTGCTTCTTTGTACAGATAGTTCCCAAACTATTCCAGCTGTCCTCCATACTTCTAGCACTTGCTGTTTCTCACTCTTTAGGCATTTAACTGGATGTGTATTTGTCCTTTTAAAAAATTTCCAAGGTATATGTTGTTTACCTGGTAATATTGGGGAGTTGAGTTTATTCTCCTTGGTTCTTGTCCCCACCACAACAAAGAATTGAAGGGCAGAGACATAGTAGTGAAACAGAATGAAAGTTTTATTTGAATACACTCCAAGGGAGGAGAGGGCCAGAGTCAAGGTAGAAAAAGGCAGGTTTACCAGAATAAAGCAGAGAGGAAAGAAAAACAGAGGGAGGAAAGGGAAGCTTATTGAACTGCTCTGCATTGGGCATAATCCCTGCCAACTCATAAAGCCAGGGTCACCTGGCATCCAGTGTCCACTTGAGTCTGCACGGCATGGGAACTAAGTCCCTACCACCCCAGGAGTTGGGAGAGCCACAGAGCAATGGATGGAATGAGATTATGTTCTGAGAACTTCGTAAAGACAAAGAAGAGAGATTTTCAGGCAGACTGCTAAGGAGCGTGATTGTATAGTCACAGTTCCGCCTGGGTCACCCAGGTGATGGAAACTTGAAAACACAAATCATAGCTCTCAGTAGCCCCTTCCTACTTAGGGCTTAGGGTTCTGTCTTTTAAGGCTTTCAACAATGGGATAAAGGTAAAGGGTTGTGGGGGGAAGGGTGTAGGTTTGACATGTAGTCTCATGATGTCTATCTCCAGTGAGGGACACAGTCCTCATCCACAGTCAGTCCTACAAATAATTCTGTAAGACAAACTTAATACAAGGAATTTACTGACCCTGTTCCTTTCCAAAATACTGGTTACCCTCAAGCACTGGGAACATACCAGTTAAGACTGCTTGTCTTGCCTTAAGATAGGTTGTTGGCTGATTACCAAAGAATATGTTAGGAATCTTACCTCCTAACTCCCTTATTTTTAAAATGGAATCTTAGCCTTAGGATGGAGTCCCTCCTGTTCCTACTATACTGTACATCTCAGCATTTTCCATCATAGGCGGGAAAAGTTAATCATGATGCTTGTCTCACATCTCAGCTCTATCTCACCTGCACTAGCTGGAGCAAGTCTCAAGGTCAGCCCAGACTCAGAGCATGTGGAATGAACTCACATTACAAAAGGGCATTAACTCTGGGAGTCTTTTTTGGCTCTCTGGCTTTATCTGATTAACTCCCTGAGTTCTTGGTGGGCCCCACCCTCTTTTCATCCCGCTCATATGTCTTTCTGCCTAACAGTAATATTGACTAAAGTGTAATGTCTGTGAATATAACAGACATTAAAATAAAATAGTCTCTCCCCACTTTTTCACCTTTCTAAATGATCCTAAGCTCTTTGAAGGGAGAAACTGTATCTTATAATTTGTATTTTCATAGCCCTGTGATACTTAGTCATTGATCAATAGTCAATGGATGTGGGTTTCTGCCCTTTATTTTACTACTTCTGTGTACTCAAATGCAGGCTTACTGCACCTCGTACTGACCATTCTCAGAGCATCTTAACACATTGTTGGAAAATCAAACGTGAAGAAGTTGGCAGCTCAGTAGAAGCTATTTTGATGGATAAGAAGTTTGTCTAGGCTGGTCTTGCTTTCTTTTTAGGAGTTTAAATTCACAGTGGACCTGGGAATTCACTAATAGATGATTGGGAGGCATATATGAAAATAAAAAATCTTAAATTTAAGGAAATAATAAAGAACATTAAGTCATTTAATTCTCATAACAACCTGGAGATGAGTACTATCATCCTTATCCCCATCTTATATATGAGGGAACTGAGGCAGGCAAAGAATAGGCAGTTTGGGTATCTTGATCAGAGTATGTGGCAAACGAGGGCAGGAGGGGGAATTTGAAACTGACAGTCTGACTCCAAATCTATTCACTATGTTGCAGTTACCTCTCTTATAATCACAGTGCCACATATATCAATAACTTTCTTTTTAGGAGTTGAAATTCACACTTAACCTGGATCTATCACATTGAACTCAGGGAATTAATCAGATAAAGCCAGAGAGCCAGAAAGGACTCCCAGAGTTAATGCCCTTTTGTAATGTGAGTTCATTCCACATGCTCTGAATCTGGGCTGACCTTGAGACTTGCTCTAGCTAGTGCAGGTGAGATAGAGCTGAGACGTGAGACAAGCATCATGATTAACTTTTATATAGAAGTATTCATTCACACTTAACCTGGATCTATGACATTGATAATTGACATGAAAATAGCTGGTGAGTATAGTATTATAAAAGAGATCTTGAAAATCTTTTTTAAATTTGTTTTAACATTTTTTTCAATAGTATAGTCAGTGTATATTTAAAATCATAACATTTCCTACCTCAAAGGGAACTTAGATCATCCAATTTTACAATCATGGAATGTCAGGATTTGAAATCACCTTAATCATTTAGATTAACCACTTTACCCAAACTTAAATCCTCTATATAGAAATGCTGCCAAGTTCTTGTCCAGATTAATCTTAATTGGATTATTCTTGATTTGGTAGAAATTCACCATCTATGGAAGTTACCTTTCCAGTTTTCTCAAGTTGTGATTTTTTTAGAAATTTAAAATTGTATATCAGTTCAATTCTTCTTAATTGTAGAGAAACGCACTTCTGTTGCAAAAGAAACATCAGAACACAGCGATTTAATGACTTGCCAAAACTCACACAGACATTAAGGTCGTAAGTCTTGAGTCACTCATTAAATATGTTAGTTCCTACAATTAACTCCTTACTATTCTAGGAGCTGAGGAAATGGGTGAACAGTGGGATAATATTCTTGCTTTCTGAAAGCATGTTATCTAATAAAGATAAATTATAAACAAGTAATTATAATAAAAGCATAAGTGAAATTAGCGCAATTATGTAATATAAGCAGAACTCTGTGTGGAAGATAAGGAGCCCTTAGTTGTAATCTAAGAAATTAGTGAAGAACTACAGAATATTGAACCCAGGAAATCCATTGACAGTCTCTTTCTAGTCAAAGCCAGAGAGCTTGTTAAGAAGCCTTTCACCTTAATAACTATTTTAACTCAGCCGCTTCATCCTTGAAAGGCTCTAATGGAGCAGGAACAAGGAGGCCGAGTCTTAATATTTTTTTTGATTATTCCTAAAATATAATTATCAGTATGTTAGTAGTAATATAGGAATTTATTTATATAGCACTTAAGCTCCTCTGTCATGTCCTTTATATATCATGTCATATCATTGCATGATCTAATGCAATAGTTTTAAGTATTTATAACATAATCCTCAATTAAGTATATTGTTAAGAACATTTTAAACCATCATTACACTTGTAGGAACGAAGTAAAAAAAAACAACTATTTGTTTTGAGTAGTTGAAAGATCACTTGGTCTTGTAATTTTCAAATTGTATCTTTGGATTGTGTGTATTTTCATTATCTATCTTAGTAAAATGTGAGAAAATTATGATTAAGGGTATTGTAAATACCCTAAAAGATAAATTTAGAGTGTTATACCCTTAAGATTTTGCACATGGTATTTGCAAGCTTCATTACTTTCCTTGTCTTAATATAAACAGATTAATTTAGAGTGTGCTTTGAAATATAAATGCGTTGTTTGCATAAAACTGCTTTAACAAAATGGTTGTGTAAGCTGTATCTCTGAGATGCAAGTCCCAGTGACAAGAAAGTACCAAATTATGGGGACAGCACACTATTCTTGGCTATAGTCCCAACCGGGAAAGGCCCTCCACTGGGCAGTTCTGTGTCTTAGCTCCCCTCCTGCAAATTTCCATGATGTGTTGGTAGAGTCCCTGAGTCGCTCTCATTTCTCTGAGGACCACTCCACAGCCAGCTGCCCTACCAGGCTGACCGGTCGTGGACTTGTATCCCCCATAAGTCATAGTGGACCTCCTAGATGTCTTGTTGGTCGGAACTCCGGGAATTTTCTCCTTCCCTCATCCTACAACTGTCAGTTAGATGTCGGATTTGCTTCTCCCCAGCAAGTCTCTGTATGTTGTTGTTGATCTAGAAGTGATCATTATATTGCCTCACCTTTTTTTTCCCCTCCGAAGAATACTTTGTGGATTCCTTATTTTATAATGCAAAACTCAAAAATAGAATAGACTTTTTAAAAATTGAGATGTAATTCCATAACATTAAATACATCACCCTTTTGAAGGATCTAATGCAATATTTTTAAGTATATTCACAAGATTGTGTGACCATCACACCCTCTAATTCCAGAACATTTTCATCAGCTCAAAAAGAGACCCTGTACCCACCCTTTCATATAAATGGGACTATATTGATGTGGGCTTTTGTGTCTGGCTTCTTTCACTTAGCATAGTGTTTTCAAGTTCTGTCTGTGTTGTAGGATGTATTAGTTCTTATTCCTTTTTGTGACTGAATAATATTCCATTGTGCAGATTACCGCATTTTGTTTTTCTGTTCATCAGTTGATGGACATTTGGGTTGTTTCTATTTTGGCTATTGTGAATTATGCTATGAACATTTGTTTGCAAGTGTGGACATATGTTTCAGTTTGCGTCACCTCTTGAATACTTCTCTATTTTCTTGGAAACTGTGCTTCTGTCCCTGTATACAGTGGTGCCTGTTCTTCCAAGTCTTTAGCAATATCATCCTCATTCTGTGACCTTACTATTTCTCAGTAGAATTGGACACTACTTCTCCAAGAGGTTAATAGGAGTGCTCCCTTTTGAGGTTAATGTGAGTGCTTAGAGGGAGCAGGGGAGAAGAATTAGTAAAATTCCCTGGACTGTTAGATTTAAATCTGAGGAAGGGTTCTGCTGTTTACCTTTCCTACAATGTATGCAATTGTGAGAATATTGAGTTGGGAGTTTTCACTACCAAATCCTTGCTTGCTTGGCTAAGCAAAGCTGTAGTTTCTTCCATTGTATTGGAGAGAGGGCAGTTGAAATCATTGTACTGAGCTGATTTTATAAGTAAAATTATGATGGTGATGATGATGATATATAGCTTTGGTCTTTAGGATGGGGTTTTCCATGTAGTTTTGCATTTTTCTAGGGTAGGCTTCTGGAAATTGTTTAGTCAGTACTTGAACAATTGAATATAATATATAGCAATAACACATTCCAGCACTCAAAATAATATTTTGCTGGCTAAGTGACTGAGAATGCGAAAGGGAGAGCAGGGATGGGTCCAGACATGGTGCATTCAAACTTTGAATTATTATGTATGCCAGATGGTAACTCATATCATTAAAATTTCCCAAAAGAGCCCTAAGAAGCCCATTTCCAATGGTTCAATAATAGCTTATCTTGTTTTATACCTGTTTTAAACTATTACTTCACAAACCTTACACTTAGGGCAAGAGGGAGAAACAAGAAGTATGGAGGTCACTTGATGGTCATTAGTTACCTGTTTCATTCTGATCCTGTTTTACAGGTGAAGAGATTGAGGGGCTAGTGGGGCTATTTGAATGTTGCTTTGATTTCTTCTCTTTTTAAGACATTGACTTTCTGTGCTTTTAGAGTAATTTCTTGCCAGATTAGCTTGTAAATTGTCAATATTTCCTGAAATGAGAAAAATTAATTGCTTTAGAAAACTGAAGGGATATTCTGAAGAATTTAATTTATTGACAATGTAAACCAAAGCAAGTGAGGTTAATGCTCCTCCATAAATGATTAAGGTGGAAACTTTATTTAGGATAACAAGGAATAAAATATGAAGCTTGTTTTAATACTTTGTAATTTTATTTTGTTTCAGTGAAAAGTGTAAGACTAGAGGATTTACCGTGATTGTGGATGGCAGAAAATCACAGTGGAATGTGGTGAAAACAGTAGTTTTAATGCTACAGGTAATTTTATTTTTGACTATCAGGAAATGGCTTTATTTTACAGTAACAAATGAGGTGATGATGGCAAATGCATCTCATTTATTGGACTGTGCCCAAGCTTCTCAGCAGTGGCTTAGTTCTGAAAAGCATAGATCTCTGTTGGTTTGTTTAAATTCAGTTCTTACAGGTTTGACTTCAGAGAGTAAAATAAATTCCAGCCCTATTCTAAAGGTTTGTAAATGATGGAAAATAGTATGTCATGTTTAAGAAATTTAAGCAGGTAGGCCAGTGAGCCTGAAAGTGTGAAGGCAAATGTTGTCAGACTTACCCGGGAGCTTGTATCTGCATCATCACCTCCACCTCATTCTGATAGGACAGGTAGGTAGAGGTCTGGGCAAGTCTAGTCCGAAAAAGCTGCTCAGGCAGTTCTGATGGGTCTCTCCCTTTTGGTTCCCCTCTTTCCTTTAAGAAACACCAGAATTCATGATGGTCTTTTTATTTCTAATCCATAAGAAACTCATTTGACCCAAGCTGTGTTCTTAGGACTTTCGTAGGTCAAAAATGAGGATTTAATGAACAGCTACAATCACAAAGTCACTGATCCAATCCTGGTTTTGTGTTATATATTTCCTTATGTTCCTCAGAATGTTTCCATGATCTCTTGTCTGTAGTAGGTTTATTCTAAGAGTATTGAGCATATTGTGATCCAAAATGAAAAAATAAAACATTTGAGGGATTGAAAAGGGCCAGATTGCTCTCAGGTACTTGAGATTCCATAGACGGTCTTTAACAGGAGGTAAAAGTTGAGTTAAATAAAAGAGATTGTCTGACTTAAATGAAAGAAATTGAAAAGGGCATTCCTGGAAGGGACACTGACTCCATGATAGCTCAAAAACGAACCAAATACAGGGAAGAGAGTTGATGGGAGGCTAATTTGAGGGAAATATAAGTTGGCATTTACATGGGATAGTGAACATTCACTAAAGTATCAGTGATGTTGAAAGATAGATCAAGAATTTTAAATGAATTGGGAAATAATTGGTAGCTGCTTTAGGATTCTGTGGAAAGGAATATAATTAAAAATTTTAAATGATAACTAAGAATGATTCTTAATGTTTTATCTTTTGGGACAATTAGGAAAAGGGGATTTGAGAAAAGGGGGCTGGTAATTTTAGTTTTTAGTTTTAGTGCTTAAGGTAGTTTGGGTGCTGTACTTTTGTATATAAATTATCTTGCTATATAAATTATTTCATTTAATTTTATCTTCATGACCTTGGGAAGCAGGTTCTATTATCTCAGAAAGTCATCTGAGGCTCTTAGCCAGATTCTCATAGTGAATGTGGGAAAGGGCTGTGGTTGGAACTTAGCTTAGCCTAAGCCCCAGGTCTTGGCTTTATCCTTTACAAAGTATGTATTTACCAATGGGCTGCATCTAAGGAGGTCCCCAAACATTACTGCATTCTTAAATATTAGGTCTAAATTTTCATCACTGGAATTGCTTCTTTGGGTTGGAAAGGACATAGCCTTCAGAGGATCAGTTTTTAAGGGAGCACATACTGGTGTCCTGTAATAACTTTTACTGTCAAATATGTTCCCAGCCCTTTTATATTCCAAACCCTGAAGATTGCCTCTTCTCTGTAAAAGTTGTTAAAATAACTATTAGGTGAGAAATCCATTAATTAGGACCTTGTGGCCTTGTGTTCATCCCGTCATTCATCTGTGTCACAGATGAGTTGTTTGGGACTTGCTGTTTGAACTAGACCTTGATCAGTGGCAGTTTTGTGATAGGTATTTTAACACTTTTGGATTTATTAATAGTTAGTATTTTCAGAATTTGTAATTGGCCTGTTGTTTACTCTTATTCAAACAATTGTCCTGCATACAAAGTCATTGATTGCTTTTATTTCAGAAGGTACTGGTACCAGTCGTTTGGGAGCCCAGAGTTTAGTGCTGGCTCTGCCTATGTGACGCATATTCTCTAAAATGAGTAGCTCAGTTTCTCCTGTTTCTCACAGTCTTAATATCCAGTGATTTTAAAATAATGATCTTCTACAAATTCTAAATTTACCCTAAATTTCCCAGCCCCTCTTGTAAAAGTTTTGATACTGTTGAATTTATGTTACTTACTTTATTCACAACTCAGTCATTGCAGGGGGCACTAGATTTGTGACATGCCTAATGAAATGTTTCATTTGAAAGGTTTCTATTTCCCTCTAATTAATAATAATAATTATTATTAATTCATTACTATTCAGTTGTGCTATTTATGGCTTAGAACAGTGATTTACTCCTAGAGCTTGCACAGTTTTATTGAAACTAAACCACAGCCATTTGTTTACATATTGTTTATGGCTCATTTTGCACTACAGGGACAGAATTGAAATAGTTTCAACAGAGACTGTATAGCCTGCAAAGCCTCAAATATTTATTATTTGAACCTTCAGAAAGAATTTATTGACCCCTGGTAGAACATTTGAAATTGTGTGGTAGAACTTTTAAGAGTCAGGCCTGGCTTCTATTCCAGTGCCTTCACTTAACAACTCTGTTATCTTGGGCAAGTTATTTGAGGTCTCTGAAGCTCAGTTAACTCTTCTGTAGTTGGGAGGATGAGATCTGCTTGCTAATGTGAATTCATTTATTCAACAAATATATATGGAGTGTCTCTGTATGCCAAGACTGCCATAAGCATGGGAGATACAGGAGTGACATGATAGATAAGGTGCTTGCCATTGGGAAGCTTATATTCTACTTGAGGAGCCAGGCAGTAAGCAGTTAGGTAACTTACTTAATAATGTAATGTCAGATAGTGATACATGCTAATGAGGAAAAATATAGTGGTAAAAGGAGACTGAGTCAGATGGTGCTCCTTTAGATAGAGTGGTCAGGGAAATTCTCTCTGCAGAGGGACAATTTGAGTAAAATTCTGAATAAACTGAGAGAGCAGTCTTCCTAAGTATAAGACAACATTCCAGACAAAGGAAACATCAAGGGCAAAGTCCTGGGGTGGGAATAGACTTGTCACATTCCAGGAGCAGCAAGAAGGTCAGTATGGCTGTGGTAGAGGAATCAACTGAGAGGAAACAGCTGTGAGATAAAGTCTGTGAGATCAGTGGAGCCCTCAGCTTGGAGGGCCTTCTTGGCCCCGATAAGGGGTTTGAATTTTACTCTGAGTATGAGAAAGAAAACATGAAGCAGGGAAGTCTGTTAAGAGGATATTTCAGAAGGCTGGCTAACTGGGGACGTTAGCAAAGCAGGTAGGAGAAATGAGTAGATTGGAGGTATATTTTAAAGATCAACTCTTTGGGGCTTGCTTATAAAAATATAACTCAGTAAATGTTAAATTTCCATCCTTCTTTAAGTAATAGGAATAATCATATCTAATAAATGTGAAATTGTATTTTTAAGCTTTGTCTTTTTCAAGTTAATCATGCAGAATCATGGCTACTTTGTATAATGGCTGATAAAAAAACTTATTTTGTGAGAAAACTGATTTTGCATTATTTGAAGAAATTCCCCAAGATGAGTATTTCAGAAAAAGTTTTTTTCATATCATAGAAAAACCAAATTTAATAATTTATCAACTAAAAATCATCTTTCAGCCTAATCTAAACATGTTCCTGTTAGACAGATTCAGTAAAACAAAAATAATTCACATGTACCATCTGTATTACATTGTTTCTGTAAAATCTTTTCTGAATCAGTTTGTATTTCAAGTATTTTTTTATTGACATATATGTTTTGAAGTTTGGAGTATTTCTTCTATATTATTTTAATTATTTTCCAAAGGTCTCTTAATTATTCAGCCCAGTTATGAATATCTAGGATTTATAACCTTAATGAATTATTCATTTTACATGTATAATTTGTAATTATTCTTCTGTATTTTATAGAATGTTGTTCCAGCTGAGGTATCCCTTGTTTGTGTAGTGAAGCCAGATGAATTCTGGGATAAGAAAGTAACACATTTTTGTTTTTGGAAAGAAAAGGATAGACTTGGCTTTGAGGTAAATATACTGTGTAAAAAACCAGAAGTATGTTATTTGCTTAAAAATAGCATTTTGCTAGTATTATTGTTTGTTCAACATTGGATACTAAGCTATGATTAGTATATAGTTGGCATGTCGATACTTGTTGAATGGATTATGTTTCTTCATCAAAGGTCAAAATACTTTCTTGTTTTCATTGGTGTCACTCTTTGTTAACTCCTTTGAATAAGTACAACCTTTTTCTTAAAAATAATTTTTTTTTATTGCATTACCAAGAGGACATTTAACTAATACTAGGAGGTCCTAGACATTTTGAAATTGAAGTTAGAGCCCATTTTGGATGATATGTCATAATTATTTTTTAATATCTAGTTTAGTTAACATGAACACAGTTATCCGTCCTTTCCTATTGACATTACTGTCTACATTTTTCTTGTGTGGAAGTCAGAAGTTGTAAGATGGAATACAAATTTAAACATTTCTGTCACATTTCCCCTATCACAACCTGTTAATTCCAGCTTCCCAGTAGGAGAGATCATAGATACTAAACTTTACATTGTTGAAATAAAGTGTGGAAGCATTGCAGGATATAAGTCTTAACCCCAACCCTGCAGAATAGAGAGCCTTGGAATGTTTTTAAGAATCAGATAATGAAGACTCATTTTGGCCATTGCTATACTCCAGTAATCATTTTTATTTTCAATAAAGTCAATATCAATGTATTTCTAGTAGAGGAAGGGTTACCAAGGTGTCGTAAAGATTTAAGAAAGTCTAGTTAATTCTTAAATGAGGTAAGCTTGAAGTGTCTTAAAAGTGTGTGATTTTTTTCCCTTTATTTAAAGTTAAGCTGTAATTTACATCTAGTAAGATTCATCTATTTTACAGTACAATTCTGACAAAAACAAACAAGTATATAACCACCATTACCATAAAAAAATCAGGAAATATCTCATTGCTCCAAAAATTCCGCCATACTCCCTTGTCACTTCCTTCCATTTTCAGCCCTGACAACTGCTGATATGTTTTTGGAATGATATGAAATGTAGCATTTTTAATCTGGCTTCTTCGACGTGCATTTACATTTGAGATTCATCCGTGTTGGATGTATTGGAAACTTCTTTCTTAACTGCTGAGAAATATTATGTTGTGTAGATGTACCATGGTTCATCCATTCCCCAGTTGAGGGATGTTTTGGGTTGTTTTCAGGTTTTGGTGATTAGAAATAAAGTCACTGTAAACATTCATGTGTAGGCTTTTGTGTAAAATTTTATTTTGAAGGGTAAAATGCCTAGGGGTGGGATTGCTGGGTCTGTGTTTAACTTTATAAGAAACTTCCAAATTGTCAGTTTCAAAGCAGCTGTATCATTTTCATTACCATCAGCATTGTATGAACTTTCCAGTTGTATCCTTGTCAATGCTTGATATTGTCAGGTTTTTTGTTTTTAAATGATATTTATTCTAGTGAATATGTAGATGTTGATCATTTTTATTAATGACCCTTTTTTATCCTTGGTAATATATCTGTTTCTGAAATGTGCAGCTACTCCAGCTTTCTTTTGACTAGAGTTTTTTTGCATATCTTATCTTTTCCATACTACCTATTTACCTATAATCTCTTTAACCTATTTTTTTACATTTAAAGTGGATTTTTTTGTAGACACATAGAGTTAGGTCTTACTTTCACATCCTGTCTAACTAATTCTGTCTTTTCAGTGTTTTTTTAAGACATTATATTTAATGTAATTCAATATGGTTGGATTAACATATACCTTCTTCCTAGATTTTAGGTATTCTTGTTCTCTTTCTTCTGCCTTTTAGATTTAGTATTTTTATAATTGCATTTTATCTCCATTATTCACTTGTGATTAGTATTTCTTCTGCCTTTTTATTTTTTTTAGTGATTACCCTGGGTTTACAATATACATCTTTAATTGACAGTCTTACCTTCAAATAATATACCACTTCACATGTAATGGAAATTCCTTAAAACAGCATACTTCCAATACTTCCTTCCCACTGTTGTCACACATTTTACTTTTACTAAACTGCAAACACATGGTACATTGCTACTATTTTTGCTATGGATAGTCTTTTACAGCAATTAAAGTAATTAAAAATGAATTTCAAGAACACACTTCTGGTGTTTTTCATTTCTTTTTGGAGATTGAGCTTTTAGTCTGGTGTATTCCTTGACGTAAAGAACTTCCTTTAACATAAGCTTGGATTTCAGGTCTGTGGGCATCGAATTTCCCAGCTTTTGTTTGCCTAAAAAAACTCTGAATATGAGAGTTTTCTATTTCACTTTTTTTTTGTATGTGTGTGTTGCTTTATTTAATTTATTTATTTTAAATTTTTTCATTAAGATATTATTGATACACAGTCTTATGAAGGTTTCACATGAAAAAACGATGTGGTTACTACATTTACCCATATTAAGTTCCCACGCATACCCCAATGCAGTCACTGTCCATCAGTGCAGTAAGATGACACAGATGCACTATTTGCCTTCTCTGTGCTACACTGTTTTCCCGTGACCCTCCACACCATGTGTACTAAACATAATACCCCTCAGTCCCCATCTCCCTCCCTCCCCACCCACCCTCCCACACCTCTTCCCTTTGGTAACCATGAGGCCCTTCTTGGAGTCTATGAGTCTGCTGCTATTTTGTTCCTTCAGTTTTGCTTCGTTGTTATACTCCACAAATGAGGGAAATCATTTGACACTTGTCTTTCTCTGCCTGGCTTATTTCACTGAACATAATATCCTCCAGCTCCATCCATGCTGTTGTAAATGGTAGCATTTGTTTCTTTCTTATGGCTGAATAGTATTCCATTGTGTATATGTACCATCTCTTCTTTAGCCATTTATCTACTGATGGACACTTAGGTTGCTTCCATATCTTGGCTATTGTAAATAGTGCTGCAATAAACATAGGTGTGCATATGTCTTTTTGAGTCTGAGAAGTTGTATTCTTTGGGTAAATTCCAGGCAGTGGGATTCCTGGGTCAAATGGTATTTCTATTTTTAGTTTTTGAGGAACCTCCATATTGCTTTCCACAATGGTTGAACTAGCTTACATTCCCACTAGCAGTGTAGGAGGGTTCCCCTTTCTCCACATCCTCACCAGCATTTGTTGTTCTTAGTCTTTTTGATGCTGGCCATCCTCACTGGTATGAGGTGATATCTCATTGTGGTTTTAATTTGCATTTCCGTGATGATTAGTGATGTGGAGCATCTTTTCATGTGTCTGTTGGCCATCTGAATTTCTTCGTTAGAGAATTGTCTCTTCATATCCTCTCCCATTTTTTAATTGGGTTATTTGCTTTTTAGGTGTTGAGGTGTGTGAGTTCTTTATATGTCTTGGATGTTAACCCCTTGTTGGATATATCATTTACAAATATATTCTCCCATACTGTAGGATGCCTTTTTGTTCTGTTGATGGTGTCCTTTGCCGTACAGAAACTTTTTTAGTTTGATGTAGTCCCATGAGTTCATTTTTGCTTTATTTCCCTTGCTCAAGGAGATACGTTCAGGAAGAAGTTGCTCATGCTTATATTCAGGAGATTTTTACCTTTGTTGTCTTCTAAGAGTTTTATGGTTTCATGAGTTACATTCAGGTCTTTGATCCATTTTGAGTTTACTTTTGTGTATGGGGTTAAACAATAATCCAGTTTCATTCTCTTGCATGTAGCTGTACAGTTTTGCCAACACCAGTTGTTGAAGAGGCTGTCATTCTCCCATTGTATGTCCATGGCTCCTTTATCATATATTAATTGACCATATATGCTTGGGTTTATATCAGGGCTCTCTAGTCTGTTCCATTGGTCTATGTGTCTGTTCTTGTGCCAGTACCAAATTATCTTGATTACTGTGGCTTTGTAGTAGAGCTTGAAGTTGGGGAGCATAATCCCTCCAACTTTATTCTTCGTTCTCAGAATTGCTTTGGCTATTCAGGGTCTTTTGTGGTTCCTATGAATTTTAGAACAATTTGCTCTAGTTCATTGTAGAATGCTGTTGGTATTTTGATAGGAATTGCACTGAATCTGTAGATTGCTTTAGGCAGTATGGCCATTTTGACAATATTAATTCTAACTATCCATGAGCACGGGATGTGTTTCCATTTATTGGTATCTTCTTTAATTTCTCTCATGAGTGTCTTGTAGTTTTCAGAGTATAGGTGTTTCACTTCCTTGGTTAGGTTTATTCCTAGGTAATTTATTCTTTTTGATGCAACTGTGAATGGAATTGTTTTCCTTATTTCTCTTTCTGCTAGTTCATCATTAGTGTATAGGAATGCAACAGATTTCTGTGTATTAATTTTGTATCCTGCAACTTCACTGAATTCAGATATGAGATCCAGTAGTTCTGGAGTGGATTCTTTAGGGTTTTTATGTGCAATATCATGTCATCTGCAAACAGGGACAGTTTGACTTCTTGCCAATATGGATGCCTTTTATTTCTTTGTGTTGTCTGATTGCCATGGCTAGGACTTCCAGTACTATGTTGAATAGAAGTGGAGAGAGTGGGCATCTTGTTTTGTTCCTTACCTTAAAGGAAAACCTTTCAGCTTCTCGCTGTTAAGTATAATGTTGGCTGTGGGTTTGTTATATATGGCCTTTATTATGTTGAGGTACTTGCCCTCTATACCCTTTTTGTTGAGAGTTTTATCATAAATGGAGGTTGAATTTTGTGAAATGCTTTTTCATCAACTATGGGGATGATCATGTCGTTTTTGTCCTTCTTTTTGTTGATGGTGGTGGATGATGTTGATGGATTTTCGAATGTTATACCCTCCTTGCATCCGTGGAATAAATCCTACTTGATCATGATGGATGATCTTTGTGATGTATTTTTTTAATTCGGTTTGCTAATATTTTGTTGAGTATTTTTGCATCTATGTTCACCAGGGATATTGATCTGTAATTTTCTTTTTTTGTGGTGTCTTTGCCTGGTTTTGGTATTAGAGTGATGCTGGCCTCATAGAATGAGTTTGGTAGTATTCCCTCTTCTTCTAGTCTTTGGAAAACTAAGGAGGATGAGTATTAGGTCTTCACTAAATGTTTGATAAAATTCAGCAGTGAAGCCATTGGGTACAGGAGTTCTGTTCTTAGGTAATTTTTTGATTACCAGTTCAATTTCATTGCTGGTATTGGTCTGTTTCTTCTTGTGTGAGCCTTGGAAGGTTGTATTTTTCTAGAAAGTTGTCCATTTCTTCTAGGTTAACCAGTTTGTTACCATATAATTTTTCATTGTATTCTCTCATAATTCTTTGTATTTCTGTGGTGTCTGTAGTGATTTTTCCTTTCTCGTTTCTGATTCTGTTTATGTGTGTAGCTCTCTTTTTTTCTTAATAAGTCTGGCTAGGGGGTTATCTATTTTGTTTATTTCCTTGAAGAACCAGCTCTTGCTTTCATTGATTCTTTCTACTGTCTTATTCTTCTTGATTTTATTTATTTATGCTCTACTTTATTTTGTTCCTCCTTCTACTGATTTTGGGCCTCATTTGTACTTCTTTTTCTAGTTTCGTAATTGTGAGTTTAGAGTGTTCATATGGGATTGTTCTTCTTTCCTGAGGTAGGCCTGTATTGCAGTATACTTTCCTCTTAGCATGGCTTTCGTGGCATCTCACAGATTTTGTGAAGTTGAATTATTGTTGTCATTTGTCTCCATATATTGCTTGATCTCTGTTTTTATTTGGTCATTGATCCATTGGTTATTTAGGAGCTTGTGATGAAACCTCAAATTTTTTGTGGGATTTTTCATTTTCTTTGCATAATTTATTTGTAGTTTCATACCTTTGTGGTCTGGGAAACTGGTTGGCACAATTTCACTCTTTTTGAATTTACTGAGGCTCTTTTTGTGGCCTAATATATAATCTATTCTTGAAAATGTCCCATGTACAGTTGAGAAGAATGTGTATTCTACTGCTTTTGGGTGTAGAGTTCTGTAGATGTCTGTTAGGTCCATTGGATGTAATGTGTTGTTCAGTGCCTCTGTCTCCTTACTTATTTTCTGTCTTTCTGATCTGTCCTTTAGAGTGAGTGGAGTGTTGAATTCTCCTAGAATGAATTCATTCAATTTCCCCTTTTAATTCTGTTAGTATTTGTTTCACATATGTAGGTGCTCCTGTGTTGGGTGCGTAGATATTTATAATGGTCATATCTTCTTGTTGGATTGACCTTTTTATCATCATGTAATGTCCTTCTTTGTCTCTTGTGACTTTCTTTGTTTTGAAGTCTATTTTGTCTGATACAAGTACTACAACTACTGCTTTTTTCTCCCTGTTAGTTGCATGAAATATCTTTTTCCATCCCTTCAGTTTTAGTCTGTGTTTGTCTTTGGTTTTAAAGTGAGTCCCTTGTAGGCAGCATATAGATGGGTCTTGTTTTATTATCCATTCAGTGACTCTGTGTCTATTGATCGGTGCATTCAGTCCATTTACCTTTAGGGTGATTATCGATAGGCATTTACTTATTGCCATTGCAGGCTTTAGATTCATGGTTACCAAAGATTCAAGGTTAACTTCCTTACTATCTAAGAGTGTAACTTAACTCATTTTATATGCTATTACAAACACAATCTAAAGGTTCTTTTTTTTTCCTCCTTTTTTTCTTCCTCCATTCTTTGTATATTAAGTATCATATTTTGTACTCTTTGTCTATCCCTTGATTGACTTTAGGAATAGTTGATTTAATTTCACATTTGCTTAGTAATTAACCATTTTACTTTCTTTACTGTGGTTTTATTACCTCTGGTGACGGCTGTTAAACCTTTGGAACACTTCCATCTAAAGCAGTCCCTCCAAAATACACTGTAGAGATGGTTTGTGGGAGGTAAATTCTCTCAACTTTTGCTTATCTGGAAATTGTTTAGTCCCTCCTTCAAATTTAAATGATAATCTTGCCAGATAAAGTATTCTTTGTTCAAGGCGCTTATGCTTCATTGCATTAAATACATCAAGCCACTCCCCTCTGGCCTATAAGGTTTCTGCTGTGAAGTCTGGTGATAGCGTGATGGGCTTTCCTTTTGTACGTGATCTTATTTCTCTCTCTGGCTGTTTTTAATAGTCTGTCCTTATCCTTGATCTTTGTCATTTTAAATACTACATGTCTCAGTTTTGTCTTCCTTGGGTCCTTTGTGTTGGGAGATCTGTGCACCTCTTTGGACTGAGAGACTGCCTCCTTCACCAGATTGGGGAAGTTTTCAGCAATTACTTTCTCAAAGACGTGTCTATTCCTTTTTCTCTCTCTTCTTCCTCTGGTACCCCTATAATGCGAATATTGTTCCATTTGGATTGGTCACACAGTTCTCTCAATATTCTTTCATTCTTAGAGATCCTTTTTTCTCTCTGTGTCTCAGCTTCTTTGTATTCCCCTTCTCTAGTTTCTTTTTTCATTTATCATCTCCTCCACCATATCTAATCTGCTTTTAATACCGTCCATTGTGCTCTTCAGCGATTGGATATCTGACCACAATTTATTCCTGAGTTCTTGAATATCTTTCCGTACCTCCATGAGCATGTTAATGATTTTTATTTTGAACTTCCTTTCAGGAAGAGTCATGAGGTTCATTTCATTTGAATCTTTCTCAGGTGTTGTATTCATAATTTTACTTTGAACCAGCGATCTTTGGCATTTCATATTTGTATATTGTGCTCTCTGATGCCCAAAAGTTGGACTCTCTGGAGCTGCTCAGCCCCTGAAGCAATGTCAGGGGTTGCAGGTGAGTGGTATTGGTGCCTGGGGGGAGGAAAGAGCTGTTTCCTGCTTTCTGGCTGCTATGCCTTCCTGCACTGCCAGAAGCAGTGGGTCGAGGACACAGGTGTAAGCTTCTATGCTTTAGGTTTGTAGTTGCAGTAGATGGGGCTTACCTCTGGCTTGCTTAATGCCAGCGTAGTGTTTGCCGGTTTGTGAGTGAGGTGGGGCTGGCCAGGAGAAGGGCACAGTAGGCTGTGTATCACGGAGGGGGTCCTTCGAGCTGTGTAGCCAGCCAGGCATCTGGAGTGCCTGAAGATTGAGAAAGTTCCCAACCTGCTGGGCATAGTGCCCCAAACAATTTTGTGTACTTGTCTTTTTTCCTGAGAGTAAGCTCTATGCAATCCTTGCCCCTTTAGCCCTCTTGCTTTTAGGAATTCTCTCAGGCTGCCCACCTTTCTTTTGTCCCAGAGTATACTGTTATGGATCCCTGCTTTCCACAGGTGTCTGGAATCTCAGTGTCTCCGGGTATTCTTCCTGTCTTAGCTTTCCTACCCCCTAATCATGAGAGTACCACGAAAGCACCATGAAATATAAATTTGTGCTCCCAGAGCAGATCTCCGGACTTATTTAGCAGTCCCAGTCTCTGTTCCCTCCCTCCTACATTTCTCTTCCTCCCCCTGGTGAGCTGGGCTGGGGGAAGGGCTTGGGTCCAGCTGGGCCATGGCTTTCGTATGTTACCCTGTTCTGTGAGGTTTATTCTTTTCTCCAGGTGTATGCAGTTTGGCGCAGCCCTCTTTCCTGTTGCTCTTTCAGGATTAGTTGTATTATTTATATTTTCGTATTATATATGTGGTTTTAGGAGGAAGCCTCTGTCTTACCTCTCATGCCACCATTTTTAATCTCTATTTCAGTTTTGAAAGGTATTTTCAGTAGGAATAGAATTTTGTTTCATTGTTTTTTTTTTAGTACTTTTTGTCACACTTTGCCTTCTATTTCCATAGTTTCTGACCAGAGCTCTACTATTATTTTTATATTTTGAGCCTGTCTGTTATTTATTTATTTTTTTCCCTGTGGCCACCTTCAAGATTTTCTCTTTGTGTTTGGTTTTCAGTGGTTTTATTATGTAATGTCTAGACATGTTTTATTTAATACTTATTCTGTATAGTGTACTGTATACATCTTGGACCTCTTGTTTGATGCCTGCCATCAGTTTTGGAAAATTTTTAGACATTTTCTATTCAAATACTTCCTCTGCCCCAATTTCTTTTTCTGCTCTTTCTACAATTCCAATTGGATATATATTGAATTCCAGTTGAAAATGTCTCACCATTCTAGGTCAGTGTTCTATTTTTTTTCCCATGTTTTTTTCTCTTTGTGTTTCATATTGAATATTTTTTATTAATCCATTTTTAGGTTCATTGTTTGTTTCCTTGGCTCTGTTGAGTTCACTGATGAGCTGTTGTGAACTCACTTCATCTCTGTTACCATGTTTTTGGTTTTCAGCATTTGTATTTGAGTTTCTTCCTTCTAGTTTTTTTCTCTTTGATGAAATTCCCCAAATGTTATCTTGCAGTTTTCCCATGAGAACCTGTAGATATATCACAGTTATCTTAAACTCCCCATGTGATAGTTCCAATACCTGGGTCTTTTATTCCGCTTATGATGTTTTCTTTGTTTCCTAATAATGGGTTGTTTTTTGCTTGCTTGCTTTTTGTGTGCCTTGTTTGTTTTTGTTGGATGTTGGAACACCGTGTTTAAGACGGTAAAGAGTGAGGTGAATAGTATTTGTTCCGCACAGGCGCCGATGTTGGTTTTTGCTAGGACCTGAGTGGGGCAGGGGAAGGGTTGAGTCAGTATACCCAGGAGTTGAATTGGCTTTGCCTTTTGTTGTTTCTTGTAATTTGCTCTGTGCACCACAGGCTTCAGGTCCCCCTAGAGTTACTCTGTGTTGGAGGTGTGTGCTTGTTTTCCTCCGGTGTCTGTCCCACCCTCAGCCATAGGTCTTTCCTTTGTTACCCTCGTGTCAGAAATGGTCTCTTTCTGTGTTGGTGCTCCCTCAGCGGTAGGCTGCTGGTATGTGTCACTCCGTGTGTGTCAGAGTGGCGTTTTCTGTTCTGATTTAGCCTCAGCCTTAGGCAGGCTTTGTGACTGGGGGTGCCCTTTTCCCCCAGCTTTAGGAGGCCTGTAATCATCTGGGCTCCTGACACATGTCTGCCTCCACCAGGATACAGGGCTTTTCTTTTCCTTCCTCCAGTCCACAATTGGACTTTATTTATGCTCTTAGGCCATCCACGTTTGCTGCACATCCTTCAGCACCTGAGGGCTGTTGTTCTCTAAGACAGGTGGAGTTGAAGAATCTCAGCTGTGCTTCAGCTTCATGCCTTCCCATTGGTGTTGCCACCCCTACCCTCCTTTCCCTTCCTCTGAGAGGCTGTTTTGAAGGTTCTTCTCTTACCTACCCCCAGTCTTCTCTCCTGAGTCCTGGGTCTGTGGAGAAGAGCCTCCAAGTGAGTTTGAACTCTTCTTGTGCTTCCCAGGAGTTCTGTACTTTCACACTAGTTCACATATGGCCTTTAGCAATTCATTTTAAGCTTAGCTGAATTCTTACCTGGCTTGTATCCTGCCAGGGATTTTCTCCAGGTAAACAGTCTCCAGCTCTGTCTGTCCTTGAAGGCACTGGTCTTTCTTCAGATTTCAGATTAATTGGTTTTCCTGTGAATTTAACTCTCATAGGTTCAAGAAAAATTGTGATTTTTTTAGATTAAATTGCATTATTTTGTTGTTGTAAGGGTTGGAGCAATGCTCTTTCCAGCTTTCTACATCCTAAGTAGAAATCTGATGTTTTGTTTTGTTTTTTCATATTTATGTTGCAAACTTTTGTCATTGGTTAACTCAACTATGATGTAGGCTTAGTAGAAAGGTGTGTGCCAGCAGTATAAGGGAAGGCAGCTTGGGCTGCTGGATTACGTTAGGAAAAGCGTTACCATGATAGATGAATGGGAAACTGCATCCCAGGGAGGAGAAACAAAAGTGCAGTGAAGGAAAGCAGTAAAAGCTGAAAGCCAGAGGACTGATTGTTGCCATGGTGAGCAAGTACTTCAAACAGGGAGGGAGGTCTGATGTCCATGCCTGGGCATGAAGGAAGTGTGGCTCTGAGAGAATGCAAAGTGAAGAGAAGCCAGTGGTTCAAAGATTTAAAACTGTGAACACTAAGTAGAAGAGAAGACCCCTTTTATGAGGAGCCTATCATATCCTGCTTAAGCATGAGCATCTGCTCAGAAATGCTGTTGTGCCTAGTTGTGTCTCATATCAATTTCATGTGACAAAGTACCTTCCATCTTGGAGGATACAGTAGAGGACAGATTCCTGTCTGCCTTGATCTAATGTCATACATTGATATTTTAAAACTCAAATGTTAAAGCTTCTTTTAAAAATATGTTTTCTTTTAGACATTGAAGATACTCACCTAGAATATTTTCTCAGTAAATAAGCAGCAGGCACTTACTAAAAAGCCTAATGTCCAGTGAGATGAGATTAATTTGAAATGCTCACTAATACACCACCAAACATATTCATATTTAAGGAGCAGTTCAATACCAGCCATTACTGATACTTAGAGCTATATATAATTAAATAGAACATAGATGCTTGTTTAATTAAAAATTGTTCTCCTTGACGTTATTTTGGATCCTTTGGATTGTTGCAATTAAGCCTGTGTTTTTGTGTATATTCTAAATATTTTAAAAACTATAACCTTGTTGTGAGTACTGGTGTTCTGGTAAGCAAGGGTATGTTTTTTTTATCTTACAGAATCATCCATAACAGAGTTGTCACCAGCTGTCCTCAATGATCATCAGATAAACACCCCATAGTCATTTTAATGACACCATGCTCCCATATGATTCCATATTTTCTTGTCCATTGTCCTTCCTAAATTTTTTCTTCTAGATGACCTTCCTTCCTCTAATGTTTTTCATCAGCCATTGAATATTCCTCTCTCATTGCTCACCTAAGTATTTCTTCATGTGTGTGTTCTTTTTATCTCTGAAATAGGTACCTACCTGTTCAGTTTCCTCTTTAGCAACTCAGGTACTCAAGTACTTTCTGTCCTTCAGCCCCATTTTGCCTGGTGGCTTTGATAGATTTTTGCTGGTTAGATGGTAGTAGTATCTGTAAGTTTATCTAATGACAAGATAAAATTGCAATACTACTGGCATTAATCTTACCCTCAAATTGGGAGACTAATAATCAAAAGGATCTCCACTTTCTCATTCTTTATTGTCATTCATGAGTATAAAAGTGTTATTTACTGATAATGATAGCCGGCCACCATTTGACATTGCTTTCTTCTCTTATCTGTTCTTAGTACTGATCCTGTTCTCTTTTTGAGGCCAAACTAATGTTAGGGTCTGAGACCAAAACTTCTTGTTCCTCTTTCCAAACACGTCTGGCTCCATCTATTATGACTTCTCTCCAGTTTTTCAGAGTTTATTTTCCCTTAGAAAAATATTCCACAATAAACAGATACAGACAGACATACACATTGAAATAGTATGTGTATAAACACATACCTGCACGTCAATCTACGAAGCATGCAGACATAAAGATGCATTTTCATTCTAGAATTTGCACACACATTCTTACATGAATAAAATAAAAAGTAAAACATCTGAGTGCCTGCAGAGCAAAAGGTTCAGTGTTTGATTCTTTGGGAGTGTTTTATTAGTAAAGAATAGTGTGTTCTAGTTAAAGGTAGAAGATGGGAGTAAGAGAGAAACAAGCTTTGAGTCTTTCTATAATCTAGATTCCAGACTAAAAACCTTCATGTTTTTGGTTAAAGATCAGATGGTAAATACCTTTCTCTTCAAATTTGTTGAACAGTGTGGTATGTGCTAGTTAATAAAATATTGTGTTTTTCTCATTTAATTTGTCTTATCTTAAACTTCTCTAATATGTAAAGGAAAAAAGTAATATTTATGTAGTACCTTACTATTAAAAAACTTTCATGGATTTTGTTTCCTTTGAAAGGACTTGGCAAAAAGTTTGAAAACATATGTAGGTAGGTAGTGATCTTTTCTTTTTTGTAGTTTCACTGTTTTATTCTGGTTCCTTTTGTGCTTGTTACTAGGTTCAGATATTCTTGGAGATAGATATGAAATTAGATTTCTGCTTGGTAAAATGATAGCTACTTTGAATGTAACCTAAAATCTCTTCTTGAAGAAATTTAATGGTATCCATACATATTAGAATTAGAATATTCATGGAGAGGGATATTTGAAAATGATTTAACGATTGTTTAGCAGTAAGATTCAAATCAGAATATGATCCCTACCACATTCCTGAATAGAGAAAGCACATGTTAAAGTATGATTTTCATAAAGGTAAAATTATGACTCCCGTGCAAAAAACGAAATAAGCATAAGTCCAATATTATGGAATTCATTAACTAATGAGGTTATCAGTAATTTCTGAGGTAGAGTTAAAAGAGCATTTGAGGAATTCAGGACTTTTTATAGGCAATTAAGATTGCTGAGTAAGATACGAAACTGATTAATGTCCTACAGATCCATAACATCTAGACTTTCAGTTTATCAGTTATTCCACTGGACAGAAATGTATCAATTCTATTTTTAAATTTTGCATTTTTTCTGGACAAAACCTGCAAATTAACGTCTGTCCCTGTAGAGGTCGGTACTTATTGACTGGTCCATAGAAAATCAAAAATACAAGCCCAGCACTGCATGAAAGAAAACCCGGTAACATATTTTGCCTGTCCCTATGATTTAGATAGTTTTTCTGAATGTGAATTATATTTCTTATAGGGCGATTTTTTTGTAAAATTTGAATTTAGACATTAGTGGTATACTGAACATTCATATTACTGTAGAATAATAAAAGCTGCTTTCTGAAGTTTTATATTCTAATTTCCCTATTATTCCCTAGTCCTAGCCACGACTAGTGTTTTGTTAGTGTTGCCCACATCATTTTCCAAGTTGTTAAATCCTTAAAGAATCATCTTTTGAAATATTCTCCTTTTAAAAAACATAAGCAATTTTTTTCTTTTAAAATATATTAGTTAAAATCTTTTTCATATTTATCAATTGGCTAGTTATGGGGAGATCTGTCCATCATTCGAGATTTATCACTCAGCTAGAAATCATAACCAGTATGGTGGTTTTATCTCAAATGAAACACTAGTCAATAACAGAAACCATAAGATTCACTGGTATTTGCTATATATATATAACAACTTAATAAGGAGCATGAGAATGATAATTTGAAAATTTATCTCAAGGCAATTAACCCCAGATGTGTAAATTGTACTCATTTCACCAGAATTATTACTTAGCATACCATGATGTCTTTAGTGTTCTAAAATTATGGTTAAAGAGAGTATATACTGTGATTAAATCAAATTTGTATATTTGTTTATGGAGAAAAAAAGACTTTTAACACAGAGTTGTTTACCAGGCCAGGCTTGCAAACCTTTTCTCATATGTAGCTGCTTAAACTGAGATCTAACAATTATAAAAATAAAACAGCTAGGGTTTTTTTAGGTATAAAAGTTACAATTTCAAAGACCAGTTATGAAAATAGTTTCCCCCCTCTGTTTTTGAAGTTATAATACCATTTTTCATGATAATTTATATGTAGTCTTAAAATCCATTATGAAAGTAGATAATTTTATAAATGATTTATGGTAACTCATTTCACATCTTATGTAACTTTTAAAGTTAAAAATTATGAATGCTGTTTGTTAGATGGGAAGAGTCAAGATTGGTCTTACTTGGTATTGTACACTATGGTTAGGTATTATGAAGTGCAATTCATTATCTTACTAATACTTTAGTAAATCCTTTTTTTAAACTTAAAACAAGCTCATTGTATATTACTCTATATTATGTCCTGGGAAAAATGAAAAAGTACTGTAGAATGTCATGTAAAGTGTTCCTGAGATTTTTATAACTGGGAAATACTGCTTTAAAGTGATGCAGTGGGAGGGCCAGTTCCAAGAAATGTTTCATACTTCTGGAAAGTGAATTACTTTAAATATTTTTTTGAGATATGAAATGTTAAGTTTGTGGTTCCATTTTCTCCACAGGTAAAGAATTGTTTGATTTTTAAGGAGGTTTTTTTTTAAGCTAGACTGGTTTTTATATCAATTAATCACCTAATTAGAATAGGAGACAATGTCAATAAATATTTGAAAGCAAGTTCCGTGGAAATTTTTCACTCACTGGAGTGGGTTGAATTGTCTGTTCATTCAAAAAGGCTTGTCCTCTTACAAGTAGTTGTCTGTAACTTAAGTGTTGCCTTCTGGCAAGTGCTGTCATTTTCCAAAGGCATCCCGAGAGTTAACCTTTGTAAAACAAAGGGCACTTTTGCTTTCCATGGGGAGGAGGGCCTCTCTTTCCTTTAAGGATACCACTCCTGACTCTCTTCAAAAAGGTGATTCTGAGGTATATAGCATTTTCATACAATAAGGTTGTTTCCTACTATTGCAAACGCCTCTTGAATGTTTTTTTCTTTCATCTTTTGAACTTACATTATCTAATAAAATAGAAACAGTTACTGTTGTTTTGCACCTCCTCTGCACTTCCTCTTTGCCCTCCCCCTCTTAAGGGTGAGACAGTTGCAGTGGAAACAGATGTTTCATCACAGTAGACAGTTCTCTAAGTTGTTAATTCACCGTGATTGTGATTTTGAGTCTGCTGGTTGTTCAAACTACTGCTTTTTTCCCACATATTATTTAGCTTTGTGATACCATTGGTCTTAATACAGTTCTGTATATCTACATGGCAGGTCTACTGTTTTCACTTTGGATAGGATTCAATGAACTTTATAAGAATATGGATTCTATAAAGCATTTTACAGTAATGGATAAAATGAGTTTTTATGCAGGTCTCTATAAATTTAATGCTACCTTGTTTCCTTTTGTCTTGCATAAGTAAAAATGATCATAATAGCAGTAATCCTAGACAAACTTCTTTCTTTAAAAGCTATTTACTAAAGGATAGTATATTCTTAAATATATTTTATGTCATAAAAGAAAGTGAATCTATTTACATTTAAGTTGATTTTAGGATAAAGAGCCCTTGAGAGAAATGATTCAGATGTGCATAAACTTTTGCCATGTAAAACTGAATAACTGCAACTTTTCCCTTTGGCTTATTATACATGAAATCTTTTACCAATGACTTTTAAAATACTTGGGAACTATGAAATGTAGAAAGGTGTATATATATATATATATGTATGTCTTATATAGGTACACACACAGTGAGGTTAACTAGAGTCGGGGGGGAGTGACGAGTGCTCTGCACTGGCAAGGCAGGTCGTACACTAAAGAGAATGGCCCAAACTAAGTGTATAGAATGACAGTTCATTAGATGTATGTCCTCTTAAGAGCTTAAGGAGATACCATAGATAATTTATTGCAGCTGCCCTCTTTGGTAGATTGGGGAAATAAGCCTGGAGTGAATTCTAGGTTGATTTCTGTAAGGTCAGTGCATTCGTGGCAGAGCTAGAGCACAAACTTGGAATGATTGGCTTTAGTTCAGCATCCTTCCAACATTAATATAATGTTTTTTAACTTAAGAAAAGAATTTGGACATCATTTCAGGTATTCTAGTAAAGCCTTAGGCCCTCTGTGCTGTAACAGCCAGAGGGACAACATGTAGATTTATTTCCAGTATTTTCAACAAAGGCTTTAGAAATAAACCAGAAAATTTTAATTTACTTCTTTTTATGAAAGCATTGCACAGTTCTCTCTGGAATATTGTAGAAATAAAAAGTTCATTTGTTTTGTGGAAACATATCTTATTTATCCTTATATTCCCAACACTAGAATATATACCTTCTAATAAATAAATTCCACTAAATAATGAATCTTGAACATATGAGTAACACATCATTAAAAGTTAAGATATGATATAGGAATTTTTCAAGAGCTAATTTTTCAGTGTTTTAATAGAATATTGAGCCAGTAAAGCACAATAGAAGATCAGAAAGACTATTCATTGTGTTTTACATTCATGTTATGTTTTCTATTCAGTTTTCCCAGGAGAGAGTGGTCTGGAAATGTTGTCTTTTCAGATGTCAGTTGATACTCAACTTATCAAATAGTTTATTTTCTCATAGACTAAATGCATATTTCTTAGTTTTATTCTTAGTATATATCTAGTTAATAGATTGCTAGATATTTTTGAAGAAGGGAAAAGCCCCTTCCTGGGATCTGGTGGAATTTAATCTTCCTGCTGTGGAAGTATGCATCTCAATCTCAAAAGGAGTGGGTGGCAGGTTTAAGTAGTTTCAGTGGTCTAACTCTGCTTACTGTTTAATGTTTAACAGCATCATGCCTCTTTCTAAGAACTAGCCTAAAGAAGTTGTGTTGGAACAAGAGGATAAATAAAGCCTTTTGTGACAAGTTGTGGACTAAGAAAATCATTTTCTGTGTTCTTTTTGTTCAAAGATGTTTATTTTAAATTAGCTCCCATTATTACTGAAAGAGGAAAACAGTTAAATTGAGATACGTTAAACTCCTCACACTAGAGATAACATTAAATTACCATTTAAAATAGATAGGCATAATATAGTTCGCTAACCAAATTGTGATTTGATGTCCTATATCTTCTTTATTTTTTAAAATGGAGACTAAGAGGCACATGACCTCCCTCACCTTCCCTGTCGTGACCACCTGGAGATTTCCCTTTGTTTTCCTCTAACTTGTTGCTTGCTCCTTCAGAAGTTAACCCTTTCTTCAGTCTGATTTGAGATCTCATCATGCCCCTTCTGTTAGTAGTTCTGTTCTTCTCTTGATTGATTTTGTTTTTAGTTTTTAAATATAGTATTTGGTACATATTCTTTAAAAATGTGGATATATATATACACACATGAAGCTGAATAAAACAAACACTTGGGTACCTACCACCAAATCTAGCAACCCAAATATCAATACCTTGAAATAAAGTGGAGTTACCGCCTCAGATCCCATTCATTTATACATCCTTCATTCATCTTCTTCATCTGTGTGTATGTATTGAAAACAAATGTGAAAGAAAATCTTTAGAAGAAAATAGGGAGTACTTACTTTTTATTGTTCCTTTATGTTTGTCGTATCTATAGAGTTCCAATGTAAGGGTATTATTTATTTTTAAATAATATATTTAGTTTTACTTATTTTTGAGCTTCATAAAAATGGTATCATAATTTTAGTCTTAACTGACTTCTTTTTCTCACTCATTCTAAGGTTCATGCATATTCTTGAAATAGATGTAGTTGATTCATTCTTACTGCTGAATATTATTCCACTGTGTGAATAAAAAGTTACTTATTCTCTTGTTGATGGACATTTGGATTGTTTCCATTTTTTTTGCTATTTTGAGTGAGGTACTATAAATATTCTTGTATATGTCTCATGATAAACATGTAAAAGATACTTTCTTTTTGCAGATACTTAAGCATAGGTTATAGAAATGTTCAAATTTTCAGTATACCACCAAAGTGTTTTCCGAAGAGGTATTCTAATTTATATATCTACTTGCAAGTATACGAATTCCTACTGTTAAATAAAATAAAGCAAAATGATAAAATAATAAATAAAATGAATATAAAATAGTAAAATAAATAAAATAAAAAGAATTCCCACTGCTCCACAGCCTTGTAAACACTTGATGTCGGCTAACACTTGATATTTTTAAGTCATTACAGTCTTGTCTTTTCTCAAATTATTTTTGGGTATCAAATGTTATTCTAGTCTCATAAAGTAAGTTGGGAGTGTTTCCTGCATTTCAGTTCTCTGAAAGTATTAAGATTGAAATGATCTGTTCTCTGATTTTTAAAGCTCACTTGTAAACTGGTTTAGCCTGCTGTTTTCTTTAAAAAAAAAGATTTTAAAGAGAGGTTTATGTTTACTTATTTTGGTTTTCTAAGTATTTTTATTATAAAGAATTATAAACACATTAAAAAAATAAACAATATTACAATTAACTCCATGTATCTGTATACCCAGTTCTAACAACTATCAGCCCATGGTCCATTTTGTCCTACCCTTACCCCCAAACACTTCCGCAAAGGAAAATTTGGGGATATTATAGTGAAAGAAATTGAAGTCTTATGAATTTATCTGTAAATATTTTACTATGTGTCTGTAAAACATAAAGACTCTTTAAAAAAATACAACCCAATACCATTATCATGCCTTAAACAATTCCCTAATTATCAAAGATCCAGTTTCAAGTGTAATTTTTTGATGAATGTTATGAAAAGATTTAGTGATATATATTAATATTATATATAAATACTATATTCTAAAATATATTCATAAAGTTATACATAAATTATGCACACAGATTTATTTTTTATTTGAATCAGGATCCAAATAAAGTCCACATAATGTGATTGGGATGCCTTTCTAAGTGGATATGGTTTTAAAATCTTCTTAGTGATTTCTGATTTGATTAGTTTCTGATTTCTAACTTAATTTCATTGTGGTGATAGAATGTTATCAGTTAGTTCTTTTGAAATGTACCAAGGCTTTCTTTATGGACTAATACACAGACAAGTTCTTAAATATTTCATGCTTTCTTGAAAAGAATTTGCTAATTCCCTTACTATTGAAAAGGATAAGTAATGCTGTTTTTATTGGTTGTGGGATTCTCTATTAGTCTATTAAATGACAATTTTTAGCTTAATTTCTTTCCCTTTTCTTATGTTTTTTTTTTTTTTTTGACCAGACCAGGTTGTTTGTCCTGTAGAGTTTTTCACTGTGGTGAGCTTCCCTGTGGTGGTGTTCAACATATTCTACCTTTTTTGGATCTTTGGATTTGTACAGTTGGTTAAATTCAGATTTGATTTTCTTTTCCAGGGCAGTTCATTGATGGTGATGTGTTTCTTCATCATGAAGCTCATAATAGTTGTCTCTTTTGTGATGTTAGCAGCATTGCTGTTCAGTGCCTAGGTCCCTTAGATTTAAAAAAGATGTTCTAGTTCCATTGTTCTTTCTTCACTTACTAGGTAGAATACCTCTCTGTAAGGAGAAACTTAACCTCCTTTTATTATTTGTTTACTCATTGATGCAGTTTACATGTGAAAGGTGAGATTATTTCCTTTTATTTACTGGTTTTCAATAAAGTAAATTTGTTCCACAGAGTAGTAGTCCAGTGGTGATCATATCTTTTTTATAAATATGAGCTCATTGGATTAAATATATTTAATGTTTCCAAATATGGCACTTATCCTTACATGCAAATTGTTACATCTTTGGCCAGTGGAAGCCTTTTGGCACAACCTTCGTAGTCCTTGATAGCTTTCTTGGTATCTGGATGAGAAGTTGCAAGTTCATTGTATTTCTAGCCCTACACCCAGAACTGGCAATTTTTTCAAGGAGCCTTGATTCCCTTTAGTAGGAAATGGTATTTAGAGATAACAATCTAAATGTTGAGGGTGTGCATTTCTAAAGAATTATTCATTATTTGTATTTATTTTTGTTTTGGTATCATTAATATACACTTACATGAGCAACATTGTGGTTACTAGATTCCTGCATTATCAAGTCCCCAGCACATACCCCATTACAGTCACTGTCCATCAGCGTAGTAAGATGCTATAGAATCACTACTTTTCTTCTCTGTGCTATACTGCCTTCCCTGTGCCACCCCGCCCTACATTATGTATATTCATTATTTTTAAACCTTTCAATGGATAGAACTAAGAAATTCATGTTTGTGTATTTTTATTTAAGATGAAATACATCATGAGTTGAAACTCATACTTCCAATTCAGATTGAAGATCATAATTCAGCTTTTTCTCTCACATCTTTCTTCTCAAGAATTCCATTTTCTCAAGGACAGCAGAATGGCAGAATTAGAGTATCCCATATTAATCATTTGCTTTCTTCCTCATCAAGGGATCACAGAATAGCAATACTAACTAGCAATAATATCATGATGACTAAAACCAGAAAGAATTTAGTGATTAACTTCATTGGTTATAGATGTTCTGCCTTTTTTTTAATTGAAGTATACTTGATAAACAATATTATTTTGGTTTCAAGTATACAACACAGTGGTTCAACAGTTACCATATTACTAAATCCTCAGCACCACTAGTGCAGTTACTGCCTGTCAACATAGGAAGATGTTACCGAATCATTGGCTCTATTCTCCATGCTGTGCTACTATTCCCATGACCAACTTATAATATGATTGGGATTTCTGTACCTCTTTATTCTCCTTTCCAACCTCTCCCCTCTGGTAGCCACCAGTCACTTCTCAGTGTTTCTGAGTCTGCTGTTGTTTTGTTCATTTTGTTTTATTTTTAGATTCCACAAATAAGTGAGATCATGGTATTTATCTTTCTCCATCTGGCTTATTTCAGTTAGCATAATACCCTCTAGGTCCATCCATGTTGTTGCAAATGGTGGGATTTTTTTTTAATGGCTGAATAATATTCCATTGTGTATATGTACCACAATTTCTTTACCCATTCGTCTATGGATGGACACTTTGCTTCTGTATCTTGTCTATTGTAAATAATGCAGCAGTAAACATAGGGGTGCATATATCTTTTCAAATCAGGGATTTGTTTTCTTTGGGCTAATGTCAATTTCAGTGAATCACTTTCTTTAATAAGGACTTGTCCATTTCTTTTAATTTGCATAGTTACTGACATAAGGTCACCTGTTTTTATATTATCTTTTAAACCCTGCTGTCAATATAGCCATGTTCTTTTCATTCTTATTATTACTTTTTTGTTCCTTTCTTTTCTTCTTGCTTTATTTTCCCAGAAGTTTGTTGATTTCATTTTATTCTTTTTAAGGAACAACTTTTGGCTTGATTAATTTCTTAGTTTCTTATCTCTTTCTGTTTTATTTGGATTTATTCTGTTCTCTTTCCACACCCTGGCCCCCATCTTCTTAGGTAGGTCATTTAGCTCATTATTTACCAGCCTTTCTAATAAAACATTTAAGCTTCTTAATTTCCATTTACTGTATTGTTATCAACAGCAATTTGTTACATACTCTAATTGTGATGTTTCTCTGATAGTTTCATGAACTTTTCATACCATATTTTTTATATCTTCTTAAGATGATTCCTCCCCACCATATTTAGCTTTTCAGTCTTGGTAATTTCCCCTTATTTATTGTTTACATTATAACTTCGTATATAGTATGGATGTACCTAGTTTTGCATGTAGGGTATGTTTCTGAATTTTTCTTTTTTTTTTATTTCTCTGGTACTTCTTCCACAAGTCTTTTTTATATCTTTTTTTAAGTTGGATTTATAGAGGTATAATTTACATACAGCAAATTCATGCCTGTTAGCCTACAGTTTTATGAGATTTGACACATAAAGTCATAGATTCTTTACCACATTCAAGATAAAGAAGTTTCTTCATCCTCCCAAATTTGCTCATCAGTTTGTAGTTACCCCTTCTACCATTCTTTCTGTGGTGCCTGCCTTTTCTTTATTTTCAGACTAGATGGTTTCTCTGTGACCTCAGTTCCACAAATGTTACAATTTTATAGATGATTTAGTACTTACTGTTGTTAGGGTGGGACTGGTGCTCTGTACAAATGTACACATTATTTTCTTATCGAGTCTTTTTTTATTTTTGATAAATCAAAATTCCCATGTATCATTTTTGCATTAACACTACTATCTGAATATATAGAGTATACATTATCCTGAGTTTTACTCTACTACTTAAGGACATGTTTTGTTAATACTGGAATGTTAGAGAAACTTTAAAAAGTGTATAATTTTTTGATTGCCAGCTTTCTTATTCATTTGTGGTTATCATTTTAGTGTACTTTGCTAATTTTAAGGCCATATGAAAATTCATCGCTGAGTACACTATTTTATCAAAGGAATTGGGTTTGATTACCAAGAAATTATTCATACTGATAAAATTTTAAAATGTTTCAATTGAGCTGTTAATGTCAGCTCAATTGTTTTTTAAAATGTGGTGTTCTAAGTGTCTATGATTACTTATTTCTTAGCATATATCTATAATTTATTGAATTGTTTTTTAAATGCTGTTCTGTAATTGAATGATAATACACATTTATGTTGGGAACAGTACTGCATATTTTAACTTAATTTTACCTCCTCATTATTTTCATGGACATTTAACAGTGGCTTACTAAATGTTTCCTTTTTCTTTTTACCTTTGTAGGTTATTTTAGTGTCTGCTAACAAATTGACTCGTTATATAGAGCCATGCCAGTTAACGGAAGATTTTGGTGGCAGTCTAACCTATGATCACATGGACTGGTTAAATAAGAGGCTGGTTGGTATATTACAAAGAGATAAAGTGTTACTACATACAAATAAGACATATTTTGATGATTGTGTCATGTTAGTCTACTAAAATGTAGATTGTTTTCCTTTTTACAAAAATGAAGAAATATAGTGCATACCGCATGATAGCATAATGCTTGAAAGCAAATATTCTGGAGTCTGACTCACAAGTGTTAGCTACTGTTGTTGTCATTAGTAGCAGTATTACTAGTCAAAGTTGTAAATCCTTTAAGTAGAATAACAGAATACCATAATTTCCTGAGAGGTAATCTAGTTGATAAACCATTTCAGAGAGGATATTTAAACACCAATAGGAGTTGAAAGAGCTATTTAACAAGTTAAAGTTTTCTTTTTTGAAATATATCTTTGTCAGGCCAGACTTCTGAAATTTGATACTCTGTGTGATTCAGCATTGTTTAATGAAACTGCTGGGGACGAAAAGAACAAACTTGAAATTAGCTCAGTTTAGATTATATGCTAATTTTTTTGAAGAGTAGTGAACTTTTGGATATTTCAGAATGGATAATCTGTTCTATTTCTACCATATAAACAAGAATATGTGAACAGTAATATCAGATAAATGAGTCCACTGTTTTTTATAAACATACTTGCCCAAATTCATCTTTAGAAATATTTTAAGAAAATCATACTAAAATTTTAACTAATTTATTTTTACATATGCTTGTGTATAAAACTTTTTAATTATTACATGCAACCAGTATGGATTGGTGATAGAATAACGTAAAGAAATGTTCTGTAGCTGAAATTAGTTAAAACTGGTATAAATAACATATGGATGTTTTTCTAGGAAACATAGGAATAAAAGTAAATTTATCTGAAGAATAAAAATAATTTCTTAATGTATTTATATTTTAAAAATTCTTTATAGATTGAAACTATTCATTGCTTTGGGAAGTGATTGTGTCTTCTCTCTTATATGCTATTGTGCTCTGATGGTTGAACTGTACTAAATGACATCCAGAGAGGGAAAGGGAATCCTGCTTTACCAAGTCTATTGATCTTAACTGAAAATCCTTACATACACATTAACTTTTAAGATTATTCTTAATATGTTAGTAAAATCTCTTATTGTAGATTTTTGAGAAGTTTACAAAGGAATCTACATCATTATTAGATGAACTTGCTTTGATAAACAATGGGAGTGATAAAGGAAATCAAGAAAAAGAAAGGTAAGTGGCTAGTGTTGTGCAGTTGTACTCTTAACAAAGCTATGATTAATTGATAAAAGATACCTCTTTTATTAATGCAAGCTAGAGATAAGCTCTTCTCCATTCAGTCAAAATTGACATACAAAAGTTAAATTCATTTTTTAATTTGTGAGAATTTGCTTTACATGTAAAATGTATTGATTTGAATCAGTTTCTTTGCAAAAGACATTCCTTTGATGAACAGTAATATATTTACCTTTTTCTGACACTGTAAAATAGATGCTTGCAAGAACATGTTTTCAAAATGGAACAATTTTCTACCTTTTTAGAGTTCTGCTTTGCTTATAAAGATTATGGAAAATACTGTGGCTTGAAATAAATTTATTGTAACCCTATTTAAATACTTTAGCACTTAAATGCCTGCCTTGTTGAATTCCTGTGTCCTTGTAAAACATGATATTTATGAGTTCAACTTGGGGAATTTAGTGTTTTATGACACTGGATGATGTAACTGTTCAGTTGTATTATCTAAACATAACCACCTAGATTTGATCATTTTAACAGATTTCCATTGAACTTTATAATCTTAATAGTTTTTATTTTTCTGTTGTTAGGCCAAATCCCTCTCTCCAGGTAAAAATTATTTTAGGAGGCAAATTATCTCCTTCTGGTTTTTCAATAACAGATTGGTCCCTAGACCAGTAATTTTTCATTAGGAAATTTGAAAGAATCAACAATCATCCTTGTCTATCTCTTTTGAATCAGACCTTAAAAATTCAATAGAACTTTGATAAAATGCATGTTGTTATTTCATGAATCCAAATATAGTCATATACCAGTTAACTAAGATAATAAGAGGGATGTGAGGTTTAACACCAAATCTTGACTAAAACAAAAATATGAAAATGAACGGTTTGAATGTAAATCTAGTTAAAGTCACAACAGACATATAAGAAAATTACTATCCTATAGATGCCATACAAAAATACACAATGTAAAAATTTTACATATATGCAAAAATGTATCAGTGTGCATGTATAGGTATCACACACTTTATGCTATGGCTTAGGATTTGAATGTGCCACACATATTACTTAACAAGTACCAGCCAAACGTCTTGCTTTCTGAATAAGTCCTGCAGAGTAAGTTTGATGTTTCTTAAAGTCATGCTCCTTAGGAAAGATACCCTATGAGGGTGCCTGTAGCAAATGAGTTCATGATCATTGGTTAATGCTGTTTACAGTGATTACCTATCTGAAAATTACTGGGAACATTTACAGACTACAGGTTCTGAGAAATCATTTCAACAAAAAAAATCTATTTAATTGCTTCCTTAGAACTTCCTGTACTTATATGCCAGTGGGATACCTTTTTCTCCACCTAATCGTATCTTGTTCAGTGTTTTGGGAGACGCTTTGGGAAATGCTGGTTAGCGTGACTACATGAAGTAACAAATAAATCTTGTATTTGCCAGTCCCTCCCCAAGGAACTCAAGTGCTGTTGCTTGCTCTCTTTCAAACCCCAGATAATGAAGTCCCTCCTCTTGCAAATTTTCATCACCTTCTTTATGTTAATCCTAAATAAGTAAGTCTGTGCAAGAGGTGAAGGCCTTGATCAACTGACAAAAGTGAAAAGATTTAGAGCAAAACCCATCAGTTATTGCAGCAAGGTTCTAGGCTTTGATTTGCCATATACCATATTTTTCTTTCATCTTCTACTTCCCATATGTGTTTAAGAAAATAAAGGCTGTAGTCCAGCTGCAAATGAAACAGTACAGTGAAGAGAGTACAGCTGCTAGGGGACACCCCCCCACACACACACACATGAATATTTGCAGCTCTCAAAGATTGCTGTAGATAAATTTGATTAGAGAATGGCTTCATGCATTTTTAATATTAAATACCTCAGGGTTATTATATAATAACAAATAATGAATTTTATTTTGAAAAAATACTGAAGGACTCCTTTTGATATATTGAAACAATAATATAATTATTATATATAATTGCTGTATTTTTTTCAAGTAGTATATTTTGTGATGTATCAATATATTTTTGGTTACTTGTATTTAATTATCTCTAGTGGGCTTCCTAATGCTTAAGATAAATTAGTCTGTAAAACAGTAGGCTTTAGAATTTCATATTTGTAGGCTTCTATTTGATATGTGTGTGTGTGTGTGTGTGTGTGTGTGTCTGTGTGTCTGTGTGTATGTGTGTGTATGATTTTCTTAAGTTGGATAGAAATAAAATTTTTAAAAATAACTCTTTTGTTGCTTACCAGGTCTGTGGATATAAACTTTCTTCCATCAGTTGATCCTGAAACAGTTCTTCAGACAGGTTAGATGAAAAAACATATTTATCAGTAATAATCATAATCCAGTAAATCAACCATGTATTGATTGGTTCATGAAATAAACATTGAGCGTGTATTATGTGATAGAAACTTGAAGGGAGAATTTTCAGACTGCTTTTTGATTTAACCTAACAGTGTATTAATATAATCTAAAGTATTTTTTGGAAATAGTAACAGTAATTATCTCTCCCTTGAAATACTTGGATTCTTCTCTGTGAAATGCAAATAAAAATTTCTAGTTTATTGGGTTGCTGTGAGGGTTATTGAATGCTCATTATGTTCTCGCAATTTTATTTTTATGTATTTTCATGTTTCATTCTCTTAACAACTCTTTGAGATAATTACTGTTATTTTCTCTATTTTGTACTTGAGGAAGTCAAAGCTTAGACATACAAAAAACTTGCCCAAGATCAATATGTAGTAAGCTCTTATCACCATAGCACTAAAAACAGGTCTGACTCCAAAACGACTAGCTATATTGTTTTACACTCATCTATGTAAAAACACGTAGCACCTTGCAATGGCCTTGCACATACTATGTGTTGAGTGCTTTGTGGTATGTATATTCCAGTGCAGATATATCTAATAGTGGTTCACAGAGTCTAGGAGAATACATTGGAATTCTTTTAAGTGAAAATACCTTAATTTTATTTCTAATGTATTTTTCTAATAGTTCATAATTCTAACCATCCTGTGTATCAGACACTGTTCTAAGCACTTTACATATGTTAACACATTTATTCTTAACCATAACCCAGTGAAATAGGTACTGTTATTATCCCAGTTTTAAGATGGAGAAATTGAAGCATAAAAAGGTTCAGCAACTTAATGCAGGTTATGCAAGTAACTGGTAATGCTAGAGGTGAGACTTGAACCAAAGCAGTTTGGTTTCAAAGTATGGTCTTTGAAATCCTTCTGTGGTGCTACTTCTTTAATGGAAATGGTATCCATAAGGAAAGCATTAAGAGTAACAGTAATCAAAGCAGAAAAAATAATTGTGTTCTCATCTTAATGGCTTTTATGAATATATAATATAAAGAATATGTGTGTGTACATAGAGACAGACTGCTTAACCCTTTAAAATAGGTGTTCTTCTAATTACAAAATGTAATGAAGAGTAAAGAGAAATTTTGAGCATCTTTGTTGTATTGATTCAGTTGTCCTAAGTTTTTTAGTATGATATAGATCTTATTTCCTTAGTGAACAAAGAAATAATTGTGATCTCTAAATTACTGTATCAGAAGGTACAATACTATCAGTAAAAAATATGCTATAGGTTTAAAACTTAATTCCATATTTATATTTAACATTTTGAAAGCTGATTTAGCCATTGAATTAAGAAGCTTTTTAATTTGTATTTTAAAATAACCTTGTAAGTCATTAAGTCCTTTTTTATATGCTCTTCTTAAAGTAGGAATAGAAAAAGTATAAAATGGAGAGGTTTAGAACCATCTTGGATATGTCTTAGAAACTGGAAATGCTTTCAAATCATAGTAAAAATTGTGTTTCTGTATATTGAAAGCCATTTACATTTAGGACACTTTCCTGAATAAAGATGAAGAGAAGATAATTTAAATGTCTACATACGTTTTTGTCCCCTAAGTAATAATTGGGTTTAGTGTTATCATGGAAAAACAATTTGTAATTTATTCACTTTAAGATAATATACTTACAGTTTTAGATGTTGCACATTCTGCAGTTTTATTTCTTATGCATGGGTGGATTTTCTGCATGGAGTTTGCTGTATCTGAGTAACATTGGATGCAGTTCTCACGCTAGTGTTGCCCCTTGTGAATCAGTTATATGTTGTAGAGATTCTGTAAAGAGAGGTTATTTAAATATTATTTTATACCAGTAATAAAGGTTGAAAAGTTTTCCTTTAATCATATATTTGTTACACCATCAACTTTTCTTTCAGGTGCTATCATTAAGGGTATGGATTAATACCGAAATCCTATAGCATACTACTTAATGTTGATTAGTATCACCAGATAGTAATTTCAGAGTATAATTGTACTCTACAGGGAAAGAGGATTGGTTGGCACAGTATCTTGAGTAATGAATACACCAATAACAGGAATGTGATAGATAAAGAAAAAATAAGTATATATATATGTATATATATATATATATATATACACACACACACACACACACACCATATATACTGTGTATTTGCTATATAGCATAGCATATATATTTGCTATATAGCATAGCATACTAAGCATATATACTGTATTGTATGTGTGTGTGTGTGTATGCATGAATGCAGTTTTTCTATTTATTTCAATATAAACTTAAAAAATTGCATTTCATTTCTTATGACCTAATAGGTTGGTAGGTAGACATATAGGCAGATAGTTTCTAAAAATAAGGGACTAGAATTGAGAAGATTGAGAAGAACTATATTATTTATGGATATTAATCATAAGTATCTTTCATTCGTAAAGGGCATGAATTGTTATCCGAATTACAGCAGCGTCGATTTAATGGCTCAGATGGAGGGGTCTCCTGGTCTCCTATGGATGATGAACTGCTTGCACAGCCACAGGTTATGAAATTACTAGACTCACTGCGAGAGCAATATACCCGCTACCAGGAAGTTTGTAGGCAACGTAGTAAGCGTACACAGTTAGAAGAAATTCAGCAGAAGGTGATGCAGGTAGGTATCTGACTTGGATATATTTAATTCTTTAAAATCTAAATGTTAGTTTTTAAAAAACAGTTTCTACTCTTATTTGTGCTGTATAGAGAACCTTAGACATATCAAACTGGACTCAATCTATTTTTAATTATGTACGTTTTTACAAATAGAATTTACATTAAAATTATATTATTTCTACTGACATTCTAATGACATTGAGCATTCAGCTTATTCTGTCAGAATGAACTTGAAAATAACTAATTATTGGAAACATCTGTGGTCTCAGTGTTTTCTTGTAATAAATAACATTTTATCATTGATATTTGATTTATTCTTAATTCCTAGTAACTTTCTAGTTTTCTATTAATTTCAGCATTATGAAGAGTTTTCTATCCCAGCAGAATAATGTAATATAAGTGATTATAAATTAAATTCATTATTTAAGATACTGTTAGAAAACTTCAAATATATTTAATACTTACAAATTTTTAGTTCCTTTTAAAATTGATTTTTATAAGAAAAGCAGGCTAAAAATACTAAAAATCAGTACTAAAGAAGACATCCTGTTTAGACTACATTCTGGATATTCATCTATTGAATTATTAAAAAATAAATCATAAATATTTTACTTAAAAAAATCCAGATTAGAAAAGTCCTGATGTGTTTGTCTAGATTCATTCGTTAGATGAGTATTTATTAAGTGCTTATCATGTAGAAGACATTGTACTAGGTTTTCTACAGAATGTACAGGGAGACTTGGTGTTTGCAATCATTAAGCTTCATGGGAGAACATGTTAAGTGTCACAAGCACATGACTGACTGAAGTTTTGTGGTCATTACTTGAGCTTGTCTTCTAAGAATGTGTAAGATTTCACCAGGGAACTCGTTTAGGTTTTAAATCAGCACTGGCATTTTGTGGAAGAGATATTAGGACGTGAATAAACAATAGCATGAAATCCCAACCTCTGTTGAGGAAAAAGGAAACAGTAGGCACCACAGAAGTTTTTGGCCTTAGAATCAAAGAGCATGGTCAGCAATTATGACCTGAATCTCAGTTCCTCCACTTATTTGCTGTGCGATCATAGTCGCATTATTCACCACTTGAGCCTCAGGCTGACTTCCTTCTCTCCTTTTCCCCTCTGCTCTCTTTCTTTCTCTTCCTTCCTCCTTTTAATAACTAAAACAGGGGTTACAAGGCCTGTTTTGAAAGTTTTGTTCAAAGAACCCAGTGCTTAATTAATGGTAGCTGCTATTATTTCCACTGAACTAGACTCTAGTCTAGAAACCTAGTTTAGTTGTTGGCAAACTTTTTTTTAAGAACTCTAAAGGTTTTTATTTTATTAAAGTATCATTGATATACAGTCTTATATTGGTTTCAAATATACAACACAGTGGTTCAGCAGTTACCCATATTATTAAATCCTCATTCCTTCTAGTGCAGTTATTATCTATCAATGTAGTAAGATGTTACAGAATCATTAACTATATTCTCAGCCCTGTATTACTGTTCCTGTGACCAACTTATATGGTGATTGTGAATTATTGTGCTCCTTTATTCCCTTCACTTTCCCCACCAACCCTCCTCACTAGTTACTTCTCGGTGTCTGTGAGTCTACTGCTATTTTGTTCCTTCTGTTTTGCTTTGTTTTTGTACTCCACAAATAAGTGAAATCATACAGTATCTGTCTTTCTTTGCCAGGCTTATTTCACTGAGCATAATACCCTCTAGATCCATCCATGTTGTTCCAAATAGCAGTATTTCTTTTCTTTTTGTGGCTGAATAATATCCCATTGTGTACTGCTTCTTCTTTATCAATTCATCTATTGATGGACAGTTAGGTTGCTTCCATATTTTGGCTAATGCAAATAGTGCAATGATAAACATAGGGGTACATATATGTCTTTTCAAATCAGAGATTTTGTTTTCTTCAGGTAAATCCCTTGAAGTGGAATTACTATATTGAATGGTATTTCTATTTTTAGTCTTTTGAGGAGCCCCCATATTACTTTCAACAACGGTTGAACCAATTCCATCAACAGTGGAAGAGGGTTCTCATTTCTCCTCATCCTTGCCAGCATTTGTAATTTCTTGTCTTTTGGGTGTTGGCCATCCTAACTGGTGTGAGATGATATCTAATTGTGGTTTTGATTTGCATTTCCCTGGTGATTAATGATGTGGAGCATCTTTTCATGTGCCTGTTGGCCATTTGTATTTCTTCTTTGGAGAAGAATCTGTTCAGGTTATTTGTGTTTTGGATGCTGAGGCATATGAGTTCTTTGGATGTTAACCCTTTATCAGATCAGTTGCTTATGAATATATTCTCCCATACTGTGGGATGCCTTTTTGTTCTACTGATGGTGTCCTTTGCTGTTCAGAAGCTTTTTAATTTGATGAAGTCCCACTGGTTCATTTTTTATTTTGTTTCCCTTGCCCAATGAGGTGTCTCCAAGAAAAAACTGCTTATGCTTTTATATTCAATCAATTTTTGTCTATGTCTTCTTCTAAGAGTTTTATAGTTTTGTGAACTACATTCAGGTCTTTGATCCATTTCAAGTTTACTTTTGTGTATGGAGTTGGACAGTAATCCAGTTTCATTCTCTTGCATGTAGCTGTCCAGGTTTGCCAACACCAGTTGTTGAAGAGGCTGTCATTTCCTCATTGCATATTCATGACTGCTTTATCATATATTAATTGACCATATATGTTTGGGTTTATATCTGGGCTCTCTGGTCTGTTCCATTGGTCTATGGGTCTGTTCTTGTGCCAGTACCAAATTGTTTTGATTAGTGTGGCTTTGTAGGAGAACTTGAAGTTGGGGGGCGTAATACCCCTCAGTTTATTTTTCCTTCTCAGGATTGCTTTGGCTATTCAGGGTCTTTTGGGTTTCCATATGAATTTTAGAACTATTTATTCTAGTTCATTGAAGAATGCTATTGGTATTTTGATAGGGATTGCATTTAATCTGCATTGGGCAGGATGACCATTTTGACAATATTAATTCTTCCTATACATGAGTACAGGGTAGATTTCCATTTATTGGTGTCTTCTTTAAATTTTCTCATAAGTGTCTTTCTATCTCTTTCTTAAATTCCTCCCTGAGGTCTTGAATATTTTTTTCTGTAGCTCCATGAGCATGTTTATGATTTTTATTTGAAATCTTTTTCAGGAAGATTGTTGAGTTCAGTTTCACTTAGCCCTCTTTCTGGTGTTTGTGGGATTTTTGTTTGTACCAGGTTCTTTTGACATTTCATATTCATAAAAATAACTTAGTGTAGGCGGCCCCCTCTGGTGCCCAGATGCTCCACTCTCTGGATCTTCCCATCCCCTGGAGCGATGGCGGGGGTCCCAGGCGAGTGGTGCTGGTGCCTGCCGGGAGGAGAGAGCTCTTTCCTGCTTCCCATCTGCAGTGTCCACCTCCACTGCCAGGGCCTGTAGGCTAAGTGTGCAGGGAGGAGCCTCTGTGCTATGCCCTTGTAGCTGCCTTAGGTGGAGCCACCCTCTGGCTGGGGGCAGTAGGTGTGCAAGCCGGTGTGCTGGCCAGGAGGAAGGAGCAGCAGGCTGCGTATCAGAGCTGCATTGCCAGCAAGCGGGATGGAACGCCTGAAGCTCCTGAAAGTTCCCAACTTGCTGGGCTGGGTGCACCGGGACAATTTTGTCTACCTGTCCTTTCTCCTGACCAGCAAACTCTGTGAAATCCTTGCCGCTGTAGCAGCCCTCTCACTATTGGTAAGTCTCTCAGAGTACCTGCCTTTCTTTTGTCCCAGAGTGGCTGGTTGTGGGTACCTGTTTTCCACAAGCAACTGGAATCTCCAAGTATTCCACCTGTCTTAGCTTTCCAACCTCACTAATCTCCAGAGCACCATGTAATCTAGATTTGTGCTCCTGGAGGAGATCTCTGGGGCTGGGTTTTCAGCAGCCCTAGGCCTCCACCCACTCCCTGCTCTGTTTCTCTTCCTCCCACCAGTGAGCTGGATTGGGGGAAGGTCTTGGGTCCCACTGGATCACAGCTTTGGTACTTTAACCTTTTCCTTGAGGTCTGCTCTTTTCCCCAGGTGTATGCAGTCTGTTGCAGCTTTCCTGTTACTTTTTCAGGATTAGTTGTATTTGCTATATTTTCATATTATATGTGGTTTTGGAAGGAGGTTTCTGTCCCACCTCTCACGCCACCATCTTTTAGCCCTCTCATGAGTGTCTTATAGTTTTCAGAATAAAGGCCTTTCACCTACTTGGTTAGGCTTATTCCTAGGTATTTTATTCTTCTTGATGCAATTGTAAATGGAGTTATTTTCCTGAGTTCTCTTTATGCTAATTCATTGTTAGTATACAGGAATTTGGCAGATTTCTGTGTATTAATTTTGTATTCTTCAACTTTGCTGAATTCACTTATTAGTTCTAACAGTTTTTGTTGGAGGTTGGCAAACTTTTTCTGTAAAGGTCCTTATAGTAAATGTTTAGGTTTTGTGTACCATACAGTCTTTTTTATGGTTATGGTGATTTAACTCTGCTGTTATAATACTAGACATTATGTGAACGAATGTATGTGGCTGTCCTCTGATAAAACTTTATTTACAGAAATAAGTGGTAGACCAGAATTGGTCTGCAGGCTGCAGTTTGCTGATCCCTCACTAGAGGATCAGGGTATTGTGGGGAAAAAGTCTTGAAAGGAAGGAAAGAATTGGATCATGGAAGGTCCTGAATTCTAGGCAAAAAGATTCAGGCTTTTATGTTATGATAACCACACATAAACTGAAGATTTCTGAACATATATTAGTTATATGTAATCTTTCTGTGTAATGTATTTTTAAATTAAAGATAGCTTGTATTAAAATAGCAGCAGACTCCAAGAAGGGACCAGTGGTTACCAAAGGGAAGGGTTGGGGAGGGTGGGTGGGGAAGGAGGGAGAAGGGGATTGAAGGGCATTATGATTGGCACACATTGTAGGGGGGGGGTCACAGGGAAGGCAGTATAGCACAGAGAAGACAAGTAATGACTCTGTAGCATCTTACTACGCTGATAGACAATGACTGTAATGAGGTGGGAGGGGGACTTGATAATATGGGTGAATGTTGTAACCACAATGTTGCTCATGTGAAACCTTCATAAGACTGTATATCAGTGATACCTTAATAAAAAAAAAAGATAGCTTGTGTTAAACCTAGGTAAGCTTTAGCCAGGTAGCTAGAGAGTATCTTTGAAAACAATAAAGATAGATTAGAATAGTGGTATACAAGTTACCCAAGTAATCTGGGTCCACCCTTTTTTGCTGCTTCCAAGTTGTTTGATCTTGGAAAGGAAGTGTAACTTCCCAATGCTGTAGCTTTCTTCTCAGTAAACAGAGGATAACAATAACAACAATAATAATGCCTACTTAATAGGGCTCTTACAAGGATTAAAGAAGATGATTTTTATAAGATGTTCAGTGATTGGCACATAATGAGTTTTTAATATTTACTATTTTCTCACTCATTCAAAAAATGAATGTCTACAGTAGTGTGATATTATGCTAGGTGGAATACAATGGTGGCAAAAATAGACAAGTTCTCCACTTTTATGGTTCATGATTGCATAATTATACAAACAATTGTAAAATTGCAATTGTGCTGAGTCCCAAGAAGGCAAGTGGTGGGAGTAAGGGTTAGAAAGATATCACAGATGAGTCATTTTTCTGGTTTGCAAGATTTGATGAATGGTGGTGTTGTCCAGTTTTGGAACAGTGACAAAGTTTTGGTTTAAGTGTGGGTGGAAAAGGGTGTGGAGAATCATGAGTTTGGTTTTAGACATGTTGAAGTTGAGGTGACTTTGAGACATCTAAGAGAAGATGTGGAAGGTCCAGAAATAAACAGATCCAGAAATCAGAGAAGTCTGAGCTGGTTGACGTATTTTTTTATTTGTGTATGAAAGGTAATTAAAAACATAGATGTGGGTAAGAATAGCCCAAGGAAAAAGCTGAGAGTTGTTAAGAAGAATTTTAAACTGAGCTTTGAGAACCTCCAGCATTTAATGACAAGATAGCCTATGTACTCCTGAAAAGGCCAGGATGGAGAAAAATGTGAAGAGTTCTGTGTAACGGAAGCCAAGGGAATAAAGCATTTCAGGAAGGATTTGCGAACCCTGTCAAATGCTGCTGAAAGACTAACAGGAAGACTTAACATGTCCGTTAAAATACAGGAGATCGAGGTCACTGGTGCTCTCAGGCATAGAGTGCCAGCACAGTGGAGTGAGTTAGGATGAGAGGTGTGGTGAAGGAGACACGAGTATAGACAACTCACTGAGAATTTTGTCTCGAAGGAAAGATGAAAAACAGAGCAATGCTTAGAAATAGTAGAAGAGGGGTTGTATTACTGCATATGTGGGGGCTTACCCAGCAGAAACGTATTTTCTTACAGTTCTGGAGGCTGAAAGTCCAAGATTAAGGGTTGATTACTTCTCAGGGCAGTGAGGGAAGGATCTGTCTAGGCCTCTCTCCCTGTCTTGCTGATGCCCATCTCCCTTTGTCTTCACATCATCTTGGCTCTGTACCTATGCCCTAAGTTCCTCTTCTTTAAAGGACACCAGTCAGGTTAGAGCCTACCTAATACCCTCATTTTAATTTAATTGCCTCCTTAAAGACCCTATCTTTAATTAAAAGTTTACAGTCTAAAGTACAAGGGTTTTAAAGAGAAAGGGTGTTAGGGTTTGGAGAAAGGGGTTAAATATATAAGAGGGAAAGAATAATTAATTCTGTCAAGTTCCTGGCAGGGTGGAAGTGAACTTACTCTAAAGCAAAACTGAAGGGATTAGCTTTCAAATGAAAGAAGGAGAACTCCTCCATTTTAATAGGAGGAAGCCTGGATAGGATGAATCCAGAAGTGACTCCATGTAGAAGTCAGGCATCAGGAAGATGGAGTTCCTGAGTGATGTATTGTTTTTTATCTGTAACATGAAGGACAAAGGGCATCTGGTGGTGCAGTTTGGTGGGAGTGGGTGGTTGGGGAAGTTGAACATGATTAGAGGTTTAAATGGAGTAGAGATGATTCAAAATTTTCTTTTGTATGGGTTGGAAGAGTGAAATCACTACAGAAATGTAGTGGTATTTTTAGGTACTGTTCATCTTGCATTTATGGTAGAAACTTGCTGGCCTGTTGTGTGACCCCTGTCAGTTCATGGCTGGCTCTTGAGGTATAGGCACAGAGGACATGGGTGGGATTCATCCAGCATTTGAGCATTGCTATATGGTATCAATAGGTATGATGAGAGAGAGAGAGAGAGAGGCAAAGGAATTAATGTGTTGGCAAATGCGTTTTTGAATTGATGGACCAGCTCAGTTGGATAAAGAAGAAACTGGAGAAGGGAGATGATGATGATATTTATAATGATATTATTGGTATAACGAGATTATTGCTTTAAAACAAATAAATTTCATTACAATTCAATTTTCTTTATGAGCATTACATGTGAGTTGGTTAGACCATTAATATTCATAATGTAGTGTTTCCTGCACTCTGCTTTCCACAGGTCACATTTTAGAGAAAGATATATTTTCCTTTGCCAAAAAGATTACTTAAATTTAGCTATATAGTAACATAGTATTGATGTTGCATATACAGAGAAACTATATAAACTAGTCTTCAGGCTTGCAAATTTGGGGAAAATGAAAAAGTTTTGTTTATATAATCGTAAGTTTGTCTCTGCTTATGTTAAATTAGTGAAAATAGGATTTTTCAAAATTTATTTTTTACTGACTTGTCACTGAAAACATAAAGAGAAAGCTATTGCATACTAGATAAACTGTATGATAAATAATAACCATTGTATTTATCAGTCATTTATTCTTCACAGCCTAAACTGGTAGCATTAGACTTCATGTGGTATGCAGCAGTTCTCCGTGCTGCTGCTGCTAAATTTAAAAATCAGATTTCACATGGTTCTGGGTAGGAGACGATGGCACTTCACTAAAATATGCTATCATTATTATTTATTGTGGCAGTAATTACTGCCAACATTGTAAATGTTATTTCCAGAATTGTCCATGTGCTTTTCTTCCTTTGTAGAAAGAAATCATAGAAGCAAAACAGGATACATTCTGGGTTGCATAAAGATACAACTGGAGGCCATTTTCCAAGTTCCCTGTACTCTTTCTCTGGGTTAGATTCATGACGTATGCTTAACATGCTCTTGTGCCTGGTTTGACCTCTTGTACTTCAAGATATTCTCTCATGCAGTCTTCAGAAATCAGCCTGGCCAGGAAAGAGTGATGTAAAGTCACATGCATTTTTGGCCTCTGCAAATATTTGTCATGGTAGATCTTAAGAGCACATCTCCAGGGTTATACATTGCATATAAATGTAACCTAGTTTGCCAAACCACTATCATTAATGCATTTAAATAGAGTTGGCATCAACCTCAATTTGCATCATTTTTATTGGAAGTAGTCATACATTTACTGTGTCTACATTACTGATGTTGCATACTAAGGAAAATTACTTCAAGCATACTTTAAAACTATATGTACACTTGGCCATATAACTTTTTTTGATCCAAGGAAATGTCTTGCTACAGACATCTCTCAGGCATGTCTGTAAATGAAGAGACATGTCCTTTCTATGAAATTTGTTTAAAATATAGTTTTTTATTAATGGCTCTTTGAAAGGTCCATGCTAATGAATTGTTTTTCTTCAGTTACCATGATTTATATTAATCTGTTTCTTTTGTGTCTGCTTTGTTATGCTGCTTCTGTTTCTGGAGTATTTTAAATTCAAAGTTGAAATGCTTACATAATGCTGTCTTAGGTTATTAAAAATAATAAAGGCATTTATGTTTTAAAAATAATACAGGTATACCTCAGAGATATTGCAGGTTTGGTTTTAAACCACTGCAGTAAAGCAGATATCACCATAGAGAAAGTCAAATGAATTTTTTGGTTTCCCAATGCATATAAAAGTTATGTTTACACTATGTAATCGGTTAAGTGTGTAATAGCATTATGTCTAAAAAATGTACACACTTCGTTTAAAAATACTTTATTGCTAAAAAACTCAGAGATATTGTAGGCTTGACCAGTGCAAGGAAGCAAAAAACACAATAAAGACTGTGAAATGATTTTTTTTTCCAGTGCATATAAAAATTATGTTTAACTAAATTGTAATCTATTAAGTATGCAATAGCATTATGTCTTTAAAAAGTACATACTTTAATAAAAAAATACTTTATTGCTAAAACTGCTAACCATTATCTGAGCTTTCAACAAGTCATAATATTTTTACTGGTCTTGTCTCAATGTTGATGGTTGCTGAAGGTTGGGGTACCTGTGGCAGTTTCTTAAAATAAGACAACAGTGAAGGTTGCCACATTGATGGGGTCTTCATTTCGTAAACAATTACTCTGTAGCATGCAATGCTATTTATTAGCATTTTACCCACAGTAGAACTTCTTCCAAAGTTGGAGTCAGTCCTCTCCAACCCTGCAACTGCTTTATCAACGAAGTTTATGTCATATGCTGCATTCTTTCTTGTCATTTCAACAGTCTTCACAGCATCTTCACCAGGAGTAGATTCTGTCTCAGGAAACCACTTTCTTTGCTTTTCCATAAGAAGCAACTCTTCATCCATTCAGGTTTTATCATGAGATTGCACCAATTCAGTCCCAACTCCAGGCTCCACTTCTAATTCTAGTTCTCTTGCTATTCCAACCACCTCTGCAGTTCCTTTCTCCACTGAAGTCTTGAAACTTACAAAGTCATCCATGAGGGTTGGAGTTCACTTCTTCCAAACTCCTATGAATGTTGCTATTTTGATATCTTATGAATCACAAATTCTTAATGGCATCTAGAATGGCGAATCCTCTCTAGAAGGTTTTCAGTTTATTTTGCCCAGATCCATCAGAGGAATCACAGTCTATGGCAGCTATAGACCTTAGAAAATGTTTGTTTTCAATAATAAGACTTGAAAGTTGGTGAGACAGAGGCTTCCTCCTAAAACTTCATATAATATGAAAATAAAGCTACTATAACTACTCTTGAAAGAGCAATGGGAAAGAGGACAGCAACAAACTGCATACACCTGGAGACAAGAGCAACTTACTAAAGCTGTGGTCCTGGGGGATCCAAGCCCTTCCCCCACCCCAGCTCACCAGTGGGAGGAACAGGAACGGATCAGGGAGGGAGTGGAGATGTGGGACTGCTGAATACCTAACTCTGGAGATCTGCTCTGGGAGCACAAACCTATATTTCATGGTGCTTGCATGATACTCTTGTAATTAGGGGGTTGGAAAGCTAAGACAGGCAGAGTTCCTGGAGAGACTAAGAATCCAGCTGCTTGAGGAAGCAGGGATCCATACCCAGCTGCTCCAGGACAAAAGAAAAGTGGGCAGTCTGAGAGACTTCCTAACAAAGAAGCCCTTAGCAAGAGGGCTGCTAAAGGGGCAAGGATTGCACGGAGCTTACTGCTCAGGAGAAAGGACAGGAAGACAAAATTGTCCGGGTGCACTCTGCCCAGCAGGTTGGGAGCTTTCACGATCTTCAGGTGCTCCAGCTCCCTGGCTGACTACACAGCTCCAAGAACCCCTTCTGTGACAGGCAGACTGCTGCGCCTTTCTTCTGGCCAGCTCCACCGGGCTTGCTAACCAGGAAATCCTTCCCTGGTGTTAAGCCAGCCAGAGGGAAGATCTGTCTACAGCAACTAAAAACGCAAAGCACAGAGGCTTATTCCTGTGTGCTCAGCCCACTGGTTCAGGCATAGCAGCCAGGAACCAGCAAACAGCCCTTTCCTCCCCGGAGGCACCAATACCACTCCCCTACAATCCCCGCATTGCGTCAGGGGCTGAGCAGCTCCAGAGAATAGAGCTTCTGGGCACTAGAGGGCGCCATACACAAATATGAAACGCCAGAGGAACCTGGTCCAGAGTAAAATTATGAACACAACTCCTGAGAAAGATTTAAAAGATATGGACCTTATGAGTCTCCCTGAAAGGGAGTTCAAAATAAAAATCACTAACATGCTCATGGAGGTATGGAAAGATATTCAAGAACTCAGGAATAAATTCCGGTCGGAGATCCAATCATTGAAGAACACAATGGACGGTATTAAAAGCAGATTGGATACAGTGGAGGAGACAATAAATGAAAGAGAAACTAGAGAAGAGGAATACAAAGAAGCTGAGGCACAGAGAGAAAAAAGGATCTCTAAGAATGAAAGAATATTGAGAGAACTGTGTGACCAATCCAAACAGAACAATATTCACATTATAGGGGTACCAGAGGAAGAAGAGAGAGAAAAAGGGATAGAAAGCGTCTTTGAGGAGGTGATTGCTGAAAACTTCCCCAGTCGGGGGAAGGAGATAGTCTTTCAGGCCATGGAGGTGTGCAGATCTCCCAACACAAGGTACCCAAGGAAGACAACAGAAAGACATATAGTAATCAAAATGGCAAAGATCAAGGATAAGGACAGACTATTAAAAGCAGCCAGAGAGAGAAATAGGATCACATACAAAGGAAAACCCATCAGGCTATCATCAGACTTCTCAGCAGAAACCTTACAGGCCAGAAGGGAGTGGCATGATGTATTTAATGCAGTGAAGCAGAAGGGCCTTGAACCAAGATTACTTTATCCAGCAAGATTATCATTTAAATTTGAAGGAGGGATTAAACAATTCCAGATAAGCAAAGGCTGAGAGAATTTGCCTCCCACAAACCATCTCTACAGTGTATTTTGGAGGGACTGCTATAGATGGAAGTGTTCCTCCAGATTAATAGCTGTCACCAAAGGTAATAAAACCACTGTAAAGAATATAGAACAGCTAATTACTAAGAAAATGCAAAATTAAACTAACTATCCCCAAAGTCAATCAAGGGATAGACAAACAGTACAGAATATGATACCTAATATATAAAGAATCGAATAGAAAGAAAAAGGAGGAAACAAACAAACAAACAAAGAACCTTTAGATTGTGTTTGTAATAGCATATTAAGTTAGTTTTTAGACTTTTAGATAGTAGGGAAGTTAACCTTGAACCTTTGGTAACCATGAATCTGAAGCCTGCAATGCGAATAAGTACATACCTATCCATAATCACCCTAAATGTAAATGGACTGAATGCACCAGTCAAAAGACATAGAGTCACTGAATGGATAAAAAAACAAGATGCATCTATATACTGCATTCAAGAGACTCACTTTAAACCCAAACACATACACAGACTAAAAGTGAAGGGATGGAAAAAGATATTTCATGCAAACAACAAGGAGAAAAAAGCAGGTGTTGCAGTACTTGTATCAGACAAAATAGACTTCAAAACGAAGAAAGTAGCAAGAGATAAAGAAGGACATTACGTACTGATAAAGGGGTCAGTCCAACAAGAAGATATAACCATTATAAATATATATGCACCCAACACAGGAGCGCCAGCATATGTGAAACAAATATTAACAGAATTAAAGGAGGAAATAGACAGCAATGCATTCATTTTAGGAGACTTCAATACACCACTTACTCCAAAGGACAGATCAACCAGACAGAGAATAAGTAAAGATACAGAGGCACTGAACAACACACTAGAACAGATGGACCTAACAGACATCTACAGAACTCTACACCCAAAAGCAGCAGTATACACATTCTTCTCAAGTGCACATGGAACATTTTCCAGAATAGATCACATGCTAGGCCACAAAAAGAACCTCAGTGAATTCAAAAATATTGAAATCCTACCAACCAATTTCTGAGATCACAAAGGTATAAAATTAGAAATAAAATTTAGAAAGAAATCAAAAAGGCTCACAAATACATGGAGACTTAACAACATTCTCCTAACTAATCAGTGGGTTAACGACCAAATCATAACAGAAATCAAAGAATATACGGAGACTAATGACAACAACAACACAAAGCCACAACTTCTGTGGGACGCAGCAAAGGCAGTACTAAGAGGAAAGTATATTGCAATCCAGGCCTATTTAAAGAAGGAAGAACATTCCCAAATGAAAAGTCTAAAGACACAATTACTGAAATTGGAAAAAGAAGAACAAATGAGGCCCACAGTCACCAGAAGGAGGGACATAATGAAGATCAGAGAAGAAATAAATAAAATTGAGAAGAATAAAACAATAGAAAAAAATCAATGAAAGCAAGAGCTGGTTCTTTGAAAAAATAAACAAAATAGATAAACCCCTAGCCAGACTCATTAAGAGAAGAAGAGAATCTACACACATAAACAGAATCTAAGAGAGTATTATGAGAATCTATATGCTAACAAGCTGGAAAACCTAGAAGAAATGGACAACTTTTTAGAAAAATACAACCTTCCAAGACTGACCAAGCAAGAAACAGAAAAACTAAACAGACCAATCACGACCAATGAAATTGAATCGGTAATCAAAAAACTACCCAAGAACAAAACCCCCGGGCCTGATGGATTCACCTCTGAATTCTACCAGACATATAGAGAAGAAATAACACCCATTCTCCTTAAAGTTTTTCAAAAAATAGAAGAGGAGGGAATACTTCTGAACTCATTCTATGAAGCCAGCATCACTCTAATACCAAAACCTGGCAAAGACGTCAACAAAAAAGAAAATTACAGACCATTATCCCTGATGAACGTAGATGCAAAAATACTCAACAAAATATTAGCAAACCGAATTCAAAAATACATCAAGATGATCATACACCATGATCAAGTGGGATTCATCCCACGGATGTAAGGATGGTACAACATTCGAAAATCCATCAACATCATCCACCACATCAACAAAAAGAAGAACAAAATCCACATGATCATCTCCATAGATGCAGAAAAAGCATTTGACAAAATTCAGCATCCATTCATGATTAAAACTCTCAACAAAATGGGTATAGACGGCAAGTACCTCAACATAAAGGCCATATATGACAAACCCACAGCTAGCATCATACTTAACGGCGAGACGCTGAAAGCTTTTCATGTAAGATCGGGAACAAGACAGGGATGCCCACTCTCTCCACTGTTATTCAACATAGTACTGGAGGTCCTAGCCATGGCAATCAGACAGAAAAAAGACATACAAGGCATCCAGATTGGTAAAGAAGTCAAATTGTCACTATTTGCAGATGACATGATATTGTACATAAAAAACCCTAAAGATTCCATTCCAAAACTACTAGAACTAATATCTGAATTCAGCAAAGTTGCAGGATACAAAATTAACACACAGAAATCTGTTGCCTTCCTATACACTAATGATGAACTAACAGAAAGAGAAATCAGAAAAACAATTCCATTCACAATTGCATCAAAAAGAATAAAATACCTAGGAATAAACCTAACGAAGGAAGTGAAAGACCTGTACTCTGAAAACTACAAGACACTCCTAAGAGAAATTAAAGAGGACACTAACAAATGGAAATGCATCCCATGCTCTTGGCTAGGAAGAATAAATATTGTCAAAATGGCTATACTACCTAAAGCAATCTACAGATTCAATGCAATCCCTATCAAACTACCAACAGCTTTCTTCAATGAACTGGAACAAATAATTCTAAAATTCATATGGAACCATAAAAGACCCTGAATAGCCAAAGTGATCCTGAGAAGGAGGAATAAACAGGGGGAATTACACTCCCTGACTTCAAGCTCTACTACAAAGCCACAGTAATCAAGACAATTTGGTATTGGCACAGAAACAGACCGACAGACCAGTGAAACAGAATAGAAAATCCAAACATTAACCCAAACATATATGGTCAATTTATATTTGATAAGGGAGCCTTGGATATACAATGGGGAGATAATAGCTTCTTCGGCAGCTGGTGTTGGCAAAACTGGACAGCTACATGTAAGAGAATGAAACTGGACTACAGTCTAGACCCATACACAAAGGTAAACTCAAGGTGGATCAAAGACCTGAATGTAAGTCATGAAACCATAAAAGTCTTAAGAAAAAACATAGGCAAAAATCTCTTGGACATAAACATGAGCGACTTCTTCATGAACATATCTCCCCGGGCAAGGGAAACAAAAGCAAAAATGAAGTGGGACTATATCAAGCTGCAAAGCTTCTGTACAGCAAAGGACACCATCAGTAAAACAAAAAGACATCCTACAGTATGGGAGAATATATTCATAAATGATGTATCCGTTAAGGGGTTGACATCCAAAATATATAAAGAACTCATGCACCTTAACAAACAAAAAGCAAATAATGCAATTAAAGAATGGGCAGAGGACATGAATAGGCACTTCTCTAATGAAGAAATTCAGATGGCCAACAGGCACATGAAAAGATGCTCCACATCGCTAATCATCAGAGAAATGCAGATTAAAACCACAATGAGATATCCCCTCAAAGCAGTGAGGATGGCCAACATCCAAAAGACAAACAACAACAAATGTTGGTGAGGATGTGGAGAAAAGGGAACCCTCCTACACTGCTGGTGGGAATGCAAATTAGTTCAACCGTTGTGGAAAGCAGTATGGAGGTTCCTCAAAAAACTAAAAATAGAAAAACCATTTGATCCAGGAATTCCACTCCTAGGAATTTACCCTAAGAATACAGCAGCCTAGTTTGAAAAATATATATGCACCCCTATGTTTATTGCAGCACTATTTACAATAGCCAAGAAATGGAAGCAACCTAAGTGTCCATCAGTAGGTGAATGGATAAAGAAGATGTGGTACATATACACAATGGAATATTATTCAGCCATAAGAAGAAAACAAATCCTACCATTTGCAACAACATGGATGGAGCTAGAGGGTGTTATGCTCAGTGAAATAAGCCAAGCCGAAAAAGACAAGTATCAAATGATTTCACTCATATGTGGAGTATAAGAACAAAGAAAAAAACTGAAGGAACAAAACAGCCGCAGACTCACAGAACCCAAGAACGGACTAATAGTTACCAAAGGGAAAGGGACTGGGGAAAATGGGCGGGAAGGGAGGGATAAGAGGGAAAAAGGGGCATTACGATTAGCAGATGTAATGTTGGGGGGCACGGGGAGGGCAGTACAACTCAGAGAAGACAAGTAGTGATTCTATAGCATCTCACTACGCTGATGGACAGTGACTGTAATGGGGTTGGTGGGGGGGACCTGATGAAGGGGGTAGTTTAATAATCATAATATTGCACATGTAATTGTAGATTAATGATGCAAAATAAATTATTTAAAAAAAAGAGACTTGAAAGTTGAGATTCTGCCATGGGCTGGGGAATGGATGTTATGTTAGTGTCTCTCCTGGGATGTGAACCCCAGGCAACTTAACTATGGATTTGGTGAGACTGCAAAATGACAACAGAGCATTGAGCATATAAAGGGGTTTATACCAAGCTCTGTTCTCTCAGTGGCTGGTCAGGCACTAGAATTCTGTCCACCTCTGCCCCAGCAAACCCACCTCAGTCTCTGCTGTCTTCTCTAGGCTCTGCTCTCCTGCTTCTCTCTGCTCTGCTGTCCAGGCTCTCTGCTTCTGCTCTGGGCTCCACTGTAGCACTGGGTGGAGCTTTTTATATAACAACCCAGGCAATAATGGCTCATCACCAGTGGGTTTACAAGCATACAGTGGGTATGCACCTGTGCGGTAGGCTAAGTATTACATAACTGCACGTATACAGTGGGTATCAGGTGAGGATCCTGGCCATGGAACTTTCACTTTCCCTAGTTGGCAGGCATGAAAATAATATCAATCTCATACATCTCCATTAGAGCTCTTGGGCAACCAGGTGAGCAGTAATATTTTGAAAGGAATCTTTTTCCTGAGATGTAGATCTCATCATTGGACTTAAAATTATTCAGTAAACCATGTTGTAAACAGATGTGCTGTCATCCAGGCTTTGTTGTTTCACTTATAGAGCACCAGTAGAGTAGACACAGCTTAATTCTTGAGGAACTAGGATTTTCAAAATGATAGATAAGCATTGGCTTCAACTGAAAGTCACCAGCTACATTAACTTTTAACAAGGGAGTCCACTCATTGAAATTTTGAAGCCAGACATCGAAGTCCTAGATGGCATCTTCTTTCAATAGAAGACTGTTTTGTCTCTATTGAAAACCTGTTGTTTTTGTGTAGCCACCTTTATTAATGATCTGAGATAGATCTCTGGATACCTTGCTGCAGCTTCAGTACTTGCTGCTTCCCCTTACACTTTTATGTTACAGAGAACGCTTCTTTCCTTCAACCATGTGAACTAATCTATGCTGGCTTCCAACTTTTCTTCTACAACTTCCTCACCTCTCTGAGCCTTCAAGGAATTGAAGAGAGTTTGGCCCTTGCTCTGGATTAGGGTTTGGCTTGAGGCACTATGGCTGGTTTGATCTTCTCTACAGTCCACTCAAGCTTTCTCCATGTCAGCAATAAGGCTGTTGCAGTTTTTATCATTCGTGTGTTCACTGGAGTAGCACTTTTAATATCCTTGAAGAACTTTCCTTTGCATTCACAATTTGGCTGTGCTGCAAGATGCCTAGGTTTTGAGGCCTTTATTGGTTTTGACATGCCTTCCTCACTAAGCTTAATCATTTCTAGCTTGTGAGTTAAAGTGAGAGATGTGTGACTTCCTTTTACTTGCACGCTTAGTAGGCGTTGTAGGATTATTAATTTGCCTAAACTTAAATATTGTCGTGTTTCAGGGAGTAAAGAAGCCTGAGGAAAGGGATGGGGCAGAAGTATGGCTGGTCAGTGGAGCAATGAAAACACATACATTTATCAATTAAGTTCACCACCTGATATCGGCATGGTTTATGTGTCACAAAACAACTACAATAGTAATATCAAAAATCACTGATCACAAGTCACCATAACAAATATGATAATGAAAAAGTTTGAAATGTTGTGAGAGTTATCAAAATGTGACTGGACACAAAGTGAGCAAATGTAGTTGGAAAAGTGGCAACATGAGTAGGATTGCTGCGGACTTTCAATTTGTTTAAAAAAAAACTATCTGAGAGAGATTCAAGATGGCGGCATGAGAGGTGAGACAGAGAACTCCTCCCAAAACCACAAATAGTACTAAAATATAGTTAATTAATACAAATAACCCTAAAACAGCAACAGGAAAGAAGGCTGAAACAGACTGTATACAGACCTCACGAAATAGGGTAATGTACGAAAGCCTTAATCCAGCGGGACCCAGGCCCATCCCTCACCCCACCTTACCAGCAGGAGAAAGAGAAATGGAGCAGGGAGGGAGTGGAAGACTGGGACTACTGACCACCTAGCCCTGGAGATCTGTTTTGCGAGCAGTAACCTACTCTGTGTGGTGCTCTGGAGGTTAGGGAGCTGGGACAGGCAGAGTGCCTGAGACTGACATTCTGGCTGTTTGTGGAGGACGGGATCCACATCCGGCTGCTCTGGGACAGAGGAAAGACAGGCAGTCTGAGAGGCTTCCCAGCAGTGAGAATGCTGCTGAAGGGGTGGGGATTGCAAAGAGCTTGCTGCACGGGAGAAGGGAGAGCTGGACAAGGCTGTCGGGGTGCGCTCTGCCCAGCTGGTTGGGAACTTTGAGGAGCTTCAGGTGCTCCATCCCCCTGGCTGCTTACTAAGCTCCAAGGCCCCCCACTGTGACATGCACCAGCTGCACCTTCCTCTTAGCCTGCCAGCACCAGTTAACAAACTGGCAGTCACTGTGCTGGTGTCAGGCCAGCCAGAGAGAGGCCCCACCTGCAACACCTAGAGATGCAAAGCACAGAGGCTTACACATGTGTGCTTGGCCCACTGGCTCTGACACGGGAGACAGGCACTGCAGCCAGGAATCAGGAAACAGATCTTTCTTCCCCTCAGGCACCAGCTCTGTGCCCCAACGACCCCCAACCTCACTCTAGGGGCTGAGCAGCTTCAGAAACTGGAGCTTCTGGGCACTAGAGGGCACCACATAGAAATATGAAACGTCATAAAAAACATGGTTCAGACCAAAATCTCACAAAACCCAGAAAAAGGGCCAAATGAAATTGAACTCACCAATCTTCCTGAAAGAGTGTTCAAAATAAAAATCATAAACATGCTTATGGAGGTACAGAAATATATTCAAGAACTCAAGAACGAATTTAAGATGAAGATTCAATCATTAAGAAATTCCATACCTGAAATGAAACATAATGGTGGAGGGATTTAAAAGCAGATTAGATGTAATAGAAGAGACGGTAACTGTAATAGAAATTAGAGAACAGGAATAGAAAGAAGGTGAAGCACAAAGAGAATAAACAATCTCTAAGAATGAAAGAATATTGAGGGAACTGTGTGACCAATCCAAATGGAACAATATTCGCATTATACTGGTACCAGAAAAGAAGAGAGAGAAAAATGGACAGAAAGTGTTACTGAGGAGGTAATTGCTGAAAACTTCCCCAATCTGGGGAAGGAGATAGTCTCTCAAGACATGGAGGTGCACAGATCTCCCAATACAAGGGACCCAAGGAAGACAACAGAAATACATATGACAATTAAAATGGCAAAGATCAAGGATAAAGACAGACTTTTAAAAGCAGCTAGAGAGAGGAAAAAGATCACATACAAAGGAAAAACCATCAGGCTATCATCAGATTTCTCAACAGAAACCTTACAGGCCAGAAGGGAATGGCATGATATATTTAATGCAGTGAAGCAGAAGGGCCTTGAGCCAAGAATACTCTACCCAGCAAGGTTATCACTTAAATTTGAAGGAGGGATTAAACAATTTCCAGATAAGCAAAAGCTGAATTTACCTCCCACAAACCACCTCTACAGTGTATTTTGGAGGGACTCCTATAGATGGAAGTATTCCTAAGGCTAAAAAGATGTCATCCCAGGGGTTGACAAAGAGTACAGAATATGATTCATAACATACAAAGAATGGAGGAGGAAAAGAAAAAGGAAAAAAAAACTTTTAGGTTGTGTTTGTAATAGCATAGGAAGTGAGTTAAATTTGACTGTTAAATAGTAAGGGAATTACTCTTGAACGTTTGGTAACAACAAATCTAAAGCCTGCAATGGCACTAAGTACATACCTATTGATAATCACCCTAAATATAATTGGCCTGAATGCACCAATCAAAAGACATAGAGTCACTGAATGATTAAAAAACAAGACCCACCTATACGCTGCATACAAGAGACTCACTTCAAACCCAAAGACATACACAGAGTAAAGGTGAAGGGATGGAAAAATATATTTCATGAAAACAATAGGGAGAAAAAAGCAGGTGTTGCAGTACTTGTATCACACAAAATAGAGTTCAAAACAAAGAAAGTCACAAGACAAAGAAGGATATTACATACCGAAAAAAGGGTCAGTCCAACAAGAGGATATACTATTATAAATATCTGCACCCAATACAGGACCACCAACAATGTGAAACAAATACTAAAGGAATGAAAGGGGGAAATTGAATGCAATGCATTCATTTTAGGAGATTTCAATACACCACTCACTTCAAAGGACAGATTAACCAGAGAGAAAATAAGTAAAGAGACAGAGGCACTCAACAATGTATTAGAACAGATGGACCTAACAGACATCTACAGAACACTCAATCCAAAAGCAGCAGAATACACATTCTTCTCAAGTGCACATGGAACATTTTCAAGAATAGATAATATACTAGGCCACAAAAAGAACCTCAGTAAATTCAAAAGATTGAAATGGTACCTACCAGCTTCTCAGATCACAAAGGTATAAAACTAGAAATAAATTACACAAAGAAAACGAAAAAGCCGACAAACACATGGAGGCTTCAAAACATGCTCCTAAATAATTAATGGATCAATGAACAAATAAAAACAGAAATCAAGTAATATATGGAGCCAAATCACAACAATAATTCAACACCACAAAATCTGTGGGATGCAGCAAAGGCCGTGCTAAGAGGGAAATAGATTGCCATACAGGCCTACCCACGAAAGAAGAACAATCCCAAATGAACAGTATAAACTCACAATTAATGAAACTAGAAAAGGAAGAACAAATGAGTCCCAAAGTCAGTACAAGGAGGGACATAATAAAGATTACAGCAGAAATAAATAAAATTGAGAAGAATAAAACAATGGAATCAATGAAAGCAGGAACTGGTTCTTTGAGAAAATAAACAAAATAGATAAACCCGTAGCCAGACTTATCAAGAAAAAAAGAGCGTCTGCCCACATAAACAGAATCAGAAATGAGAAAGGAAAAATCACTATGGACACCACAGGAATACAAAGAATTATGAGTGAATACTATGAAAAATTATATGCTAACAAACTGGATAACCTAGAAGAAATTGACAACTTTCTAGAAAAATACAACCTTCCAAGGCTGACCCCGGAAGAAACAGAAAATCTGAATAGACCAATTAGCAGCAAAGAAATTGAATTGGTTATCAGAAAACTACCTAAGAACAAAACTCGTGGACCAGATGGTTTCACTGCTGAATTTTATCAAACATTTAGTGAAGACCTAATACCCATCCTCCTTAAAGTTTTCCAAAAAGTAGAAGAGGAGGGAATACTTCCAAACTCATTCTACGAGCCAACATCACTCTAATACCAAACCCAGGCAAAGATACCACAAAAAAGGAAAATTACAGACCAATATCTCTGATGAACCAAAAATACTCAACAAAATATTAGCAAACCGAATCCAAAAATACATCAAAAGATCATCTATCATGATCAAGTGGGATTCATCCCAGGGATGCAAGGATGGTACAACATTCGAGAGTCCATCAACATCATCCATTACATCAACAAAAAAAAGGACAAAGACCACATGATCATCTCCATAGATGCTGAAAAAGCATTCAACAAAATTCAACATCCATTTATTATAAAAACTCTCAACAAAATGGGTATAGAGGGCAAGTACCTCAACATAATAAAGGTCATTATATGACAAACCCACAGCCAACATTATACTTAACAGCGAGAAACTGAAAGCTTTTCCTTTAAGATCAGGAATAAGACTAGGATGCCCACTCTCCCCACTTTTATTCAGTGTCACTCTGGAGGTACTCACTACAACAATTAGACAACACAAAGAAATAAAAGGCATCCAGACTGGCAAGGAAGAAGTTAAACTGTCCTGTTTGCAGATGACATGATATTGCACATAATAAACCCTAAGGAATCCACTCCAAAACTGCTAGGTTTCATATCTGAATTCAGCAAAGTTGCGGGATACAAATTAATACACAGAAATCTGTTGCATTCCTATACACTAATGATGAACTAGCAGAAAGAGAAATCAGGAAAAATTCAATACACAGTTTCATTGAAAAGAATAAAATACCTAGGAATAAACCTAACCAAGGAAGTGAAATACTTATACTCTGAAAACTACAAGACACTCATGAGAGAAATTAAAGAAGATTCCAATAAATGGAAACACATCCCATGCTCATGGATAGGAAGAATTAATATTGTAAAAATGGCCATCCTGCCTAAAGCAACCTACAGATTCAATGCAATTCCTATCAAAATACCAACAGCATTTTTCAGTGAACTAGAGCGAATAGTTCTAAAATTTATATGGAACCACAAAAGACCCCAAATAGCCAAAACAATCATGAGAAGGAAGAATAAAGCAGGGGGAATTACGGTCCCTGACTTCAAGCTCTACTACAAAGCCACAGTAATCAAGACAATTTGGTTTTGGCACAAGAATAGACCCATAGACCAGTGGAACAGATTAGAGAGCCCAGATATAAAGCCAACCATATATAGTCAATTAATATATGATAAAGGAGCCATAGACATACAATGGGGAAATGACAGTCTCTTCAACAGCTGGTGTTGGCAAACCTGAACAGCTACAGGTAAGAGAATGAAACTGGACTACTGTCTAACCCCATACACAAAAGTAAACTCAAAATGGATCAAGGACCTGAATGTAAGTCATGAAGCCATAAAATTCTTAGAAAATAACATAGGCAAAAATCTCTTGGATATAAACATGAGCAACTTCTTCATGAACATACCTCCCTAGGCAAGGGAAACAAGAGCAAAAATGAACAAGTGGGACTATATCAAACTAAAAAGCTTCTGTACAGCAAAGGACACCATTGGTAGAACAAAAAGACATCCTACAGTATGAGAATATATTCATAAATGACATATTTGATAAGGGGTGACATCCAAGTTATATAAAGAGCCCACGCACCTCAACAAATAAAGCAAATAAGCCAATTAAAAAATGGGCAGAGGAGCTGAACAGACACTTCTAAAGAAATTCAGATGGCCAACAGGCACATGAAAAGTTGCTCCACATCATTAATCATCAGAGAAATGCAAATTAACAATGAGATATCACCTCACACCAGTTAGGATGGCTAACATCCAAAAGACAAACAACACCAAATGTTGGCGAGGATGTGGAGAAAGGGGAACTCTCCTACACTGGTCATGGGAGTGTAAACTAGCTCAACCATTGTAGATAGCAGTATGGAGGTTCCTCAAAAAGCTAAAAATAGAAGTACCATTTGACCCAGGAATTCCACTCATAGGAATTTACCCTAAGAATGCAGGAGCCCAGTTTGAAAAAGACATATGCACCCCTATGTTTATCGCAGCACTATTTACAATAGCCAAGAAATGGAAGCAACCTAAGTGCCCATCAGTAGATGAATCGATAAAGAAGAGGTGGTACATATACACAATGGAATAGTATTTAGCTATAAGAAAAACAACAAATCCTACCATTTGCAACAACATGGATGGAGCTAGAGGGTATTATGCTCAGTGAAATAAGCCAGGCGGAGAAGGACAAGTATCAAATTATTTCATGGAGTATAAGAACAAAGAAAAAAACTGAAGGAACAAAACAGCAGCAGACCCACAGAATCTAAGAATGGACTAATAGTAACCAAAGGGAAAGGGATTGGGGAGGATGGTTGGGAAGGGAGGGATAAGGGGGAAAAAGGGTCATTACGATCATCACATATAATGTCGGGGTGGGGGGACATTGGGAAGGAAGTATAGTACAGAGAAGACAAGTAGTGATTCTGTAGCATCTTACTATGCTGATGGACAGTGACTGTAATGGGGTGTGTGGTGGGGACTTGATAATGGGAGGAGTCTAGTAACCATAATGTTCATGTAATTGTACATTAATAACAGGAAAATAAAGAAATAAACAGCACGTGAGAAATGCAATAAAATGAGGTATGCCTGTGTATATTTAATAGTTAAAAATTTTTTAGGTGCTTTTCATTTCACTCTTATTTTTTACATTTAGATATTCTAGTGGAATAGTTATATTCATTGTTTAAAGTTCTTAAAGAATTTTATATGTTTCTATATCCATATTTGTAAAACATACTAATAAATGAGAAGGAATTGGGTTCTAAAAAGGAAATGAAAAATTGTTTCAGAATTTTACATAAGATTCCTTTAAATTTACTCTTTATTTCCTTTTTAAAAATGTGTTGAATGAAACAGTTCAGAGACTTCCTTAGGAAATGCAAATGTGAGACAAACTTTATAAAGTGTGAGGAGGAATGGGCCTTTTGTTTTAGAAATAGTGGGGAAAGCAGTGAGGCTAACAATAAATATCATTTAATTAGTGGTAAGAGTCATAAATAAAATAATACAATCTTGACAGCGGCTCTTAATGGTGGGTAGCATTAACACAGTTTCAAAGGTCATGTACCAAAGTCTTTCAACTGGTAGGAACAAAGCCAGAATTCAGAATTAAAACTCAGGTTTAGTGCTTTCTCCAGACAGAAATTCTCATCTGGCTCTTCTGTGAGAGTAATAATTTCAACAGATTACAGAAAAACAGGATTCTAGTACCCTGCCCCTCTAAAGATAGCTCATACAAAAGGCTACAGCAAAAACAAGTGGAAATGTTGAGGAAAAAAGGAACCATTTCATTCTCAAGAGTACCTGACAATAGGGCATTACAGATGAATTTAGGACTCTGAAAAAACAGCTGAACAAAGAAGGTTATAGCACTTAAGGCTATTCCAGTGAGTCAGAAATAATACATGAACTCGTTGTTTTTGAGTTATTGCACTCCACTATTAAAACCTTATAAAAAGAGGTGGAGCTAAGGACATGTTAATATTTAAGATTCTAGAACATAAGTAGGCAAAGAATGTAAAGAGATAAATAACAAAAGATCATATACTTTTAGTAAGCAAACATTTGCAATTTATTCATCTCACTACTATTTATAAATACACCTGGAGAGATTTCTGTTTCAATTGGCAGAAGTATTTTAAAAGCAGTAATCAATTTGTATGCCTTGCAACGGTTATTCTTAGTTAAACTCATTACTTGGATGTTTTAAATAGAAACTTAAAGAGCACTTTCATAATGTATAGTGACAGCTTAACATTACATCATTGGGCCCAAAATCTCTACTGAAAAATCTTTCTTAGGAAAATGATACAGAATTAGAGGAAAAAATCACTGTATGTAACTGATACATTTATAGTTTTTCATCTTAGAATTACTTAGAATTGGTGGAAACTCTAATTCACGCTCACCAATAAAGAAGTGGAGTTTTGAAAGCAGGTATAATAGTTATCTGAGGTAGTGCATTACTTACTTAGCTCTTAATGAGGATGGGTTGGTTATATGGTTAAACAGGGCGGGAGGGAGTAAGGCAGGCAGGAAAGCAAGGAGGTCAGCCTTCTTAAAAAAGAGGTTTACAACCATTGAAAATTATAATAACTGTAGCTGCATGGAAAATCATTATATTATTATAGTGTAATGTTAAGTGAAAACTACAGGATAGCAATTACTTCTACTTCATGAAAATTGGCTGTAGTTTTTAAACCTGGAAGAACATAAAAATGCAGTACATGTGAAAAATTAATGGAAATATACATGATTTTTCTCTATAACGTATTTTTATATAATTAGTAAAAATTACATGAACTGTTAGATTTTAAAATGAATGTATTTTAACCTGGTAATTACAGAAATGTGCTATGGTCTATGATACTCTGTTATAAAGTCATAAGGTAAGTTTGTCCAATGGGTTGTATATAATACTGTGCTCTAAGCTATCCCAAGTTTAGATTTAGGTTGTAACCATACAACTGTTGTTTAATTCCTTATTCCAATTTAGAAACAGGTAAAGCTTGATAGTTTTCCTGTTCAAATTACTTCACTGTGCCTCTAGTTTTAGAGTATGTATGTTTGTGGGTAAAGAGTTAACAAAACCCTTTCTCCTTCTGGATGAGAATTTGATCCTTGCCTGATTCTCTTGCTCTGTTTTCCTGAAAACCTGATGAAAATGGGAATGTCACCTATGCGACTAGGCAACATTGCTTATAGTGAAAATTACTATTTCTGGACTGGGAGAACTGTTAATACTTCACAGAAGGCATAACTTTGGGCATCCTTGAGTTCTGTGACTTCAAATGGATCTCATTTCCTTACTGCTGAACTGCTGGACTGCTCAGGGACTTGGCAGGAGAGAAACGCCTGAGGGTGCTGTTCTGGCAAACTGTAATCCCCACCCTTCGTCCTGAGTAAATGGTGTCAGTGGGACTTCAGGTGGTCATATGGGTCTGGATGTGTAGTTGATCTTAAGAAGACCCTCTAGAGGGTATGGCAGTTATATAATTGTACAGTTTCTAATTTTCTTTTTAATGTGAGAAAAATTTGTATTTAACTTTACATTAGTTAATTAGTTAATTAAATCAGTTTTATCAGTGCTTTGGGAAGAAAATTAGACTATGAATCAGGACACATGGTTTTAGTCCAAGTTATTTAATAATGGATTATTTTACCTTGGGCAACTCAATCTCTCTGAAACTCAGTTTTCTTAAGTGTTAGATAAGAAACTTAACTGATGTCATTTCTGATGTCCCATCCAACTCTTAAATCCTAAAGTTGCCTGATTTTCATATCAATCATAAGTTAATTTTTAGCCCTCTTTTATAGGAGCGTTCAAGATTTCTTTTATCCTGGCAAATGATCAGATAGCTGAAAGCCTGTGGTGCTATAGTGTACTTTTTCAAATTTAGGTTTGGAAAAGTTGTCACATTATATATAGTACCAAAAGAAAAACATTTACTGCCTATACAAATAGAATTTAAAGAATTTAAATTAAAATTACGTGAAGAACTTCGGGAGGAAAAATCCAGTTCGAATGAAATTTGAAAAGCTTTTGATTTTTCAACAGTTTTGTCTCAACTTTCATTTATAGGTTGTGAACTGGCTTGAAGGGCCTGGATCAGAACAACTAAGAGCACAGTGGGGGATTGGAGACTCCATTCGGGCTTCCCAGGCCCTACAGCAGAAGCATGAAGAGATCGAGAGCCAGCACAGTGTGAGAGGTTTTTTTCTCTGCAAGTTACAATGCTATTATTAATGTGTGTCATTAGCATATAACAAAGTTGCTGTAAACTTTGGTATGGGCCGTAACGTGCATATGTTTAAATTTTAGAGGCTATAAAGTATATTTTGACCTCTTAGTACATATTCATTAGAAGATTGGTGTTTGCTTTTGTCCCCAATACAGTTTAATTATGTATTTTTACAGAAACACAATTTGAAAATTTAAAAACTACAGTAACCGAAGACAGAGGGATAATACAAAAATAGAATCTTCATCTGTAGTCCTGAGACAGAAACTGTGATTCTTAAATCCTCATAGGGAGGCCTGTCCTTACTTTACTGGGAAAGTACAGTACAGTGAATACCTGGGAGTAACTCCAGAATTGTTGCATTAATCACAAACTGATGTATAGTGAATGCAGAAGGTGCAGGGCGTCTTTCCATTCTTTGTGCATTGCAGAGTTCATATTTTGTGCATAGCTTTGAGGGGGATAATCACACAAATCACAGTTCTGAAATTGGGAAATAAATTAATCCATAGGCAGATTATAGATAATAAGTGTTCAAGAGTGTTTAAAATTTAACAATTTATAATAAGGATTATAACGATTTATAATCCTTAGATTACTTGTCTGAAAATTGATCAGTTTACACACACACATGCACATCCCCTGCATACACAGTATCTACTCTTACACATAATATGAGGAACAAAATATCTTCCCCATAAATTAGTAAAAAAAAGCCAGCCCTTTCTCCAAAAAATGCAACTCCACAGATGCATTTATTGGATTTGTGTATTACTTGAAAAAAAAATTCTGTGCTCAAAGGTGAATATAACATGCATCCTCTTCTGCAGGATCTAAATGCACAATAGAGAATTGAAAAAAAAATTCATCAATAATAATTTTAAACTCTGAGCCCAGATGAGATTTAAGGATTATCTGAATGTCTAATTTTTTTCTTTACCTTTCAACTTCCTCAGTTGAAGTGGTAATTAAAATTTGGATAGTTTTAGTAAATGTACATTTAAACTGAGTGAGATTAAAGAATAAATATTGACTATGACTCTGTCAGCAGTAAATTTGAATTGTTGACCAAGTATCATTTGCTCTTAACTAGAAATATGTTTTAACAATATGATATAATCATTTACCTTTTTAATACATACCATTCTGCTTAGTTTCCTTATGTTGTTTTCTTTAAAATAGTCCCTAAAATCAGCTTTAATAATCAGAGATACTGGCAGATAAAATATACCCTGAACCCTGTAGGAGCTGTAATCTAGCTGAGGGAATAAACATATCAATAAAAACATCACATTGGGAATCGTCTACAGATAATATAGTCTTTGCAATTTTCCTGATTAATACTTTGTAAGAAATTTAAAAATGAAATACCATAAATGAAAAAAATATTTTATGCATTTCATAGGTTCTAATATAATGGTGTTTCCTTTTATTCTAAAAAATAATGAATTATTTTTTATTTGACTTTATAAACCCTGTTCCTGAGGTTATAATCTTTTCATTGTCTTATTTTTTTTAACTAACTTAATGCTGTTGATGTTTTTGACATAGTTGTGATGTATTTGAACCCTTGTATTGTTCTGCAGTATTGCTATAGTATGATTATATTCTATTATTTGTCCCCCTTTTTGGTTCTTGGGAACAATATTTGCTATAAAATATTCTAGACTTCATCTAAAGGACTTCCTTATGAAAGTATCCCAGAAGTCCTTTAAATAAGGATGCATGACACATGAGGATCCTAAAGACAGCATTTATCCATATTTTATTATTTAAGATGCCAAGAAGAATAATTAATTATAGTTTGGATTATATTCATAGTATAAGGAAGTTCTTAAAAGAAATTGAAAAGTACATTTTATATTACTGTAATATGCATGAAATTCAAATGGTATACATACAGACTCCTGTGTTTAGATGTTTGTTTTTGTATTTTTATTATAAGGTTTTAAAATCAACTTAAACAAATTGCTTATGGCTGGCTCTTTCCATGTGCTCAAGTTTACTTATAATGGAAAATTAATATAAAATTTCAGAAATTTTGAATTGGAAAGGATCTTATAGGCTATGTAAAATCACCTTATTTTATACATGAAGAAACTGGGAGATTGGATTTTTTGATCAGTGGGTAATTAGATCAGGGTTAAAACAGAGCTCTTGATACTCAGATGAGATTTCTTCTCTGTTGTCCTGGTCCCAAAGTTGTTAAATTTCATGAATATGATTAACAAATGGCACTTTGAAAAAATTTCAGCATGTATTCTTAATAACTTGAGGACATATGCACACATATTGACATCTGCAATCATAGACATGATGCTCAAATTAAAAAAAATTGATAGCTTATCATGAATCTCATCTCTTTAAATAATGTGTAAATTCTAGAATTTGTTTCAAAATTGGGGGTGGGGACAGATTGGATCGTAGTATAGATGAAACAGGATTGGCCATGAGTTGATAATTATTGAAGGTGGCTGGCACATGGGATTCATTATACTGTTTTTTATACTTTTGAATAGATTTGATATTTTCCTTTCTAAAAGATTTACAAAGAGAATTGCACCGTTTTAACCAGTAGGTGGCACTGCACTATCACCTTGAGAATAGGCTGCAGCTATGCTGTTTGAGGTATTCAAATTTATTAAAAGCTTTCTTTTCTCTTTGTAAATAAAAGTCAACACTTAAAGCATGTATTGGAATTGTTCAGGTCTATGTGAAATTATAATGACATATTTCTAGTATATTTATTGCTTAGTAGGGATAGAATTTGGAGAAACTGAACATACTATTTTGTATTAAAGCACTCGTCAAATACTAAATTTTAGATTCTTCATAAAAGCATAATTCAGAAGTAAAGCTAAAAATAACCCAAAATTTATTAGGATATTCACGACTAATACATAGGAAGTGAAACTTATATATGTAATTCTTTGTCAAGGAGTGTCAATAAGAAGTTTATTTGTTCTTTGCATTCTAGGTAAGCACAACAGAAGAAATATTAAGCTATATGGAAATGATTACAGTAACAAAGTTTAAAGTATTTTAGTTCAGTAATAAATCTTGTTTTGTCTTTTGGGCAGTGGTAGGTAGGTAGTAGGAAAGACACATGATAGGAATATGCAGAAGCATAAATCTCTGAAGCTGCTTTAGGAGTCTGTCAGTATCCGCCAGTCAGTCCCATGGTGTTGACTCTGGTTTCCACAGAATTCTGATGTGTCGGACCTAACAGTAAGCAGCAAAACAGTTCTGCACAAAGAATGAAAATTCACTTCTCCCTTATATACTAGCCTAAGAGAATTGGCGGTGTTTCTTTCCTCCTACATTGGGACTCCTGTTTGATGGTATAAAATATTATTTCACCAGCGGTGCATGGCCACCCATTTGCATACGATTCCATTGTCACTCCTGATGATCGCCCCTGTCCTAGTACGTGAACATTCAAGCTCATTTCTTACCTAGCATCTTAATCCAAATCCCATATCCTCATGTTGATTTCCTTTCTTTTCTTTTCTTTTCTTTTCTTTTTGCTATGAAATAGCAATTTTCTGTACAGTGAAATGTTTATAAGAAATTGAACCAAGAATAACCATGACTGAACTGAATGAAGGCAGCCTGGCCTGTTCACATAGGTTCTGTAACATCTGTGTTCCCCTGTTTCCTAGGAAGAAACATTTTGGTCATTTATTATTTATGCCAAAATTTTTCTCACATCCCAGAGAGACTAGTAATTTTTTTTATTACAACTTCAGTTCCCAATGTGAGTTTCTCTAAATTCAGGTTTTAATTTCATGAGACACACTAGTTCTTAAATTGTTTACATCCCTGGTCTGGTTACTAGGGCATATATTTTACAGATTTAAACTAAGAGAGAAAATCAGCTTCAAGATGATGGTTCTTAAACCTAGACCTTTGTGATCAGCTGAAGTGCTGTTTCAGAGCCCGACCCTCACCTCCCCCTCTGTCGGAGACTCTGATTAAGTAGGTTATGAGTGGAGCTTAGGGATTTTAATAAACACCCCAGGTGATCTAATGTAAATAGTTCTCACTGTAAGAAATAATGTCCTAGGAGACTCTTATGCTCTAGTTTACTGTATTTCTCTGAATCATTGCTATTACTTTTCAAAAATTGGACTTATTTAGAGCATTAACCAAATTTTTAAGTAATATAGATAAGACTCTGAAATCCCTATGTATTTTAGAACACTGTAATGATAATTTTCTTAGGTAATGTATTTTTATTTCTCCTTTAAGTCAGTCTCCATTAACCTTTGTAATCACTGTGTGGCTTAAAAATCATTTCGTATATATTATCTAATTAAATCCATACAATAGCCAGTAAAGTAGGTAAAAGGGATATGATATTATCACTCTTGTACAGAGCAGGGTTTCTTAGCCTCAGCACATTGACTCTTTGGGCCAGATAAATGTCTGTTGTAGGGCTGTCCTGGGCATTGTAGGGCATTTAGCAGTATCACAGGCCTCTGCTCACTAGATGCACTAGTATCCCTTCCTCCCACTTACAGCAGCCAAAAATGTCTCTGGATATTGCAGAATGTTTCCTAGGGGGCAAAATCACCCCCAATTGAAGATCATCATTGTAAGTAGAGAAACTGGTTCTGAGAGATTAAATGACCTGATGAAGATCACATGCTTGATAAGGAAAAAAGACCGATTGTCCTTCAAATCCAGTGTTTTTTCTGTTATATCTGACTACATCATCTAAGTAATAATATTCTAAGATTTTGTAGTAATTCAAACAATAAAACAATATGACAAATTAGAGAAACCCAAGTTTTAGGTATGGGGCACAAGAGTAGACTACATTTAGACTAGTAGCTATTACATACTTAATGTCAACAAATCTATGAATATTTTATATGTCCATTAAATACATGTTAATTGAGCACATACTAAAATGTCACGAGTTGTTTGAGTATATAGCACTGTCTTATAATATGGAACTTACATTCCAGTTGGGGAAAGTGGGAGTGGAGAGCAATATAGGTAAGACTTTTAGGAATGGCCTCTCTGAAAAGCTGATGTTTAATCAGAGACCTTGAACTGATATTAAGGAGTAATCCAAGTAAAGGGCATTTCAGGTTGAGGACACAGAAGAAAAAACCCCTGAGGTAGGAGCATACTTGCCATGATTAAGGAATAGTAGGTGTGCTGGTGGTGGTGGAGTGCAGTGACACAGAAAACATAGTTTCGGGTGGGAGTCAGGGCTAAGGTATGTCATGTGATTTAGCCTACAAAAAGAAACTTGAGGTTTCTTTTAAATGTTATATGAAATCATTGGAGGGATTTTCGAGCAGAGAATAGATTTATGCTTTTAGAAGATAAGTGGCTCTTGGAGAAGATAAGTGGTATGGAGAATAGGGAGTAGGGACAAACAAGAAATAGGAAGACAGGCTAATAGAAGCAGTAGAAGTAATGAGTAGCTGTTAGGTTCCTGAGGGTAAGCCAGCCAGACTTGTTCATAAAAGAAATAGACATTAGGCCTTAGCAACAATTAAGATGGAGAAGACTGGGAGAGAAATGGGTTGGGAGGCTGGAGAATCAGTAATTTTGGCAACAGGTTAAATTTGAGTTATCTAATAGTCATCCAAACGAAGATAGCTAGTAGACTGTTTGGTGTTAGTTTCTGGGGTTCAAGGTAGGGGTCAAGGTTGAGGATGTTAATTTTACATAGATGTTATTTAACAGCATGGGACTAAAAGAAATGATCCAAACCCAATGAATTTTGATTTAGAAGAAAAGAGCCTTTGGAAATCTGAACCTGGGTCACCCCTAAATTTAGAGGCAAGAAGAGGAAGGAAAGCCAGCAAAGGAGGCCAAAAAGGAGATGTTTTTTCTTAGGAAATGAGGAAAAGGCATTTCAAGGAGGAGGAATTAGTCACCTTTGGCAAATATAACTGAGAGGTCCAGTAAGATAAAGACAGAATTTAATAAAAGTGAGAAGGACAAAACCATGATCAGAGTGGATTAAAATGTGAAATGAAGAGACAGATGGATACAGAGAACCCCTTTAAGGGAGGTCATTTTTTCTTGTTTTTTTGATTGAGGTTTAATTTATATATAGTAAAATTCATATATCTTAAGTTTATATTTTGTTTTTTAATATAAGATACTACAGCTTATTTATATGCTGGTGGAAAGGTAGTTGAAAAAACTGAATTGATGATGGGAGAGAGAAGTTAAGTGCAAGAGCAAACCTTTGAATAGGCAGAGAGTATAGTGGATAACGCACAGTAAAGTGGTTGGCCTTAGAGGCAGTGACAGTTCATTATTTTAGTTAAGGAGGGCAAAGCATAGAGCTACAGAAGTAGGGAAGGTCATAGGTTTGTCAGGAAAGTTCCCTTCTGATTGTTTCCTAGTGAATTGAGAAGTTAGATTTTTGGCTGAAAGAGAAGAGAAGAGAGTTGGAGATTTAAGGCATGAAAAAAACCAAATAATCAGGAGTGGAAAAGTGAACTCACTAGAGAAATGTTTAGGTACTGAAGGCCCATTTGAGGTGTTTTTAGTCAACTTTAAAAAGACAACTGTCCACATAGTTGTTTTTATCCAGCCATGTTCAGCCACTTTGGTGTAGGTACACAGGCAGAGGAAGCAGACCTGAAGTTTTTCCAGGCAGACCTGACAGAAGGAAGGAAAGCAGGACATGAGTGTTGGTTGTGCCCTGGGAGGTGGTTTTAGTCTCTGTCCAAGGACAGAAATGAGGGCATGAGGCTCCTGAGTGTTCAGCGGCACACAGGCAGAGGTCAGTGGATTGGTGGCCCTCATGGGTTGTAGGAATGAGCACACTAAAGAATGTGCGCTGAAGAGTCAGTAGCTGGTGGTCAGAAATTAGGATTTGGGGCTGTTGAGTAGTATATGATAATGAGATTTCGTATCTATTGGAGTAGGTAGTTGCGTTAGGATAAGGACAGGATAGTCGGAAGTGAGGGAGGTGATTAAGGACTGAATGTTCAGAGTGTTGGGTGGGTGTTCTACATGGAGCAAGTCAGTGAGCAGGCTGCTACTGAGAAGAAGGTAGTGACCTTCGCTAAATTCCATGGGTGAGGACATGCAGTGAGATTAATTGTAATGAGACGTAGTGGAAAGATGCAATCTGACAGCATGCACTTGAAAGGAGATGTGGTTTTTGAGAGAAGATGGGCAAGTCATGATCTGGAAATAGAAATGAGGAATGAGGCAGCCGTGTCCCCCACCTCCCAGCTTGTGGAGTGTCAGCTGTGAAAACAGAAACAGCAGTCAGGAGGGCTGCAGGGCTGTTTCCTCTGAGGGTGGGCACGTTTCATCGAGAACAAGACAGATAAGGGAACATTTAGAGGCCAGAGTGAGGATACAGGAGATACTGCTATTGGCAGGCATGAGTTACAGGGATCATAGTATAAGGATTTGGGGGTTGGGGACTTTGTCTTCAAAAAGTCTTATTTTGACTTTTACCTTAGAAAATTCTTATATATCTTAGTATATCTGGAGAAATGATAAAATGTAAAGTGAGTTCTTCCAGAACTCATCTGATCCTTAATTAACTTATAACATTTCTGTTACAGGAATGGTTTGCAGTATATGTAGAACTTAATCAGCAAATTGCAGCACTCTTAAATGCTGGGGATGAGGAAGATCTCGTGGAACTAAAGTCACTGCAGCAACAACTTAGTGATGTTTGTTATCGACAGGCCAGTCAGCTGGAATTTAGGCAAAATCTCTTACAGGCAGCTCTTGAGTTTCATGGTGTTGCCCAGGATGTAAGTGTCTACTCTCATTGCTATTCTTTTCTTCAAATTATATGAACACTTATCTGGACATAATTTTTGCAGGTTTGCATGTCTCCTAATTTTTCTGAAACAGTAAAATAATTTATTGGTGGGGTGATGAGATAAAATTCCTTTTATTTTTTTTAAACTTTAATGGGTCATTCTGCATGCAACTAATGCTTTTTTGTCTAAATAATGCTCCAATATAATGGATATATTTCACTTTGATGTTTCTCAGTGTTTATGCTTTATAACATAGATTGCAGTGGAAGTTTCAGTAATTTTTTGCATTCTCCTGACCTGGGTATACTTCTTTGTCTTTGTGGTGCATGCATCTGTGTGTTATTTCAGATAACATGTATTCTAATTATTCGTGCTTGTCTTTTAGCAGCATAGTCTTTTTCAAGAGTAAGTGTGATAACCTCATTAGATGTAAACCTCATTAATCATTGAACACTAGATGCTGATTACATCAGGGTTATCTCTTTGGTGTCCCTCTGCTTTAGTTGTCTCAGCAGTTGGATGGCTTATTAGGGATGTTGTGCGTAGATGTAGCACCAGCTGATGGAGCATCGATTCAGCAAACTTTAAAACTGCTTGAAGAGAAGCTGAAAAGTGTTGGTAAGCAGATTTTAAAAATGCTGAAACATAAGGTTTTTTTTTTATAAATATCATTATTTTGGTTAGATAAGTCAGCTTATACTGAAGTAATTAAAGTGATTCACATGGAATATAGGAAAAATTACTATAAAAAAGGTTTCATTCCCTTGAAGGATGTCATTTATGGTGAAATTTTTATTTTTTATTGTTGAACATCAGTTTTCTTTCATTGGGCCTTTAACCTTTCTTGTTGACCCAGCTATATCTACAGGTGCTATGTCTTGCATAAACTATGAACAGTTCATTGTAATGCATGCATAAATTTTAATTAGCTGTGAAGTGTTCTGTGGTAAACCCTGTACACCAAAACTGTGTTTTATGCAATGATTTTTGTTGTTGCTCTATCCTAACCTTGTTTAAAAAAAAAAAGTAGTGGGTTTGGTTCTGTGCATTTATTTGTTTCTTCAAACTGGGAATGTTGCCAAGTTTATACACTGTCCAAGGGGAGGATGGTCCCATTTCTTTAAGCTAGTTTTCTCACTTGACACCAAGGCCTTTTACATTTTACTGCAGTGGGAAATATAGTGAATTTCCCTAGCTCATGACTGAAGAGATGTATAGTGGATGTAAAAGCGGGAAGGGGGCTGTTGAATTGAGTGGAGCAGGAGGACAAAGGAGAATGTAGGAGAGGAAGCAGAAATTTAAGGTAGAGATTTAGTGGAAAATTGTGACACATGTGATTGAACCAAATTAATTTTTGAAAAGGACTTGAGGAAATGGATTTGAAAAGTCATGTTTGTATGGCATTTTACTTGCGTACAGCCTTCATTGTTTTAGCAGATGACCTGCATAAGACATATTTTTAATAATAATGCCAAATGAAATTTATTTCAAAGTGTTAGAAGTTTTCTTCAGCCACACTTCTCCTTTAAAAAAGAACAAAAATGTCTTGTGTACTTACTGGAGTATTGTAAACATATCCAAAGTGTTGCTTCCTGTTAGGTGTAAGCTGGATTGTGTCTGTACTCAATATGTACAGTATCCTTTTACAGTGATAATACATTGCTTGGCTGTTTTGAAGTCTTGTAACTCTTACAATGTTTTTTTTTGAACAAAAAATTTGCCTTGTTCTCCTAAAACTTGGACTACATAAAGAAGAAAGGAAAAAAGTTGAGAAATCTTACTCATCAAAATGGAAATTCTCATACTTCCTGTTTTCAGTTATAAAACTATTACCTATGGGAATTCAACTTTTAGAAATTCTCTTTAGAGAGAATTTGGCATGTGAGAAAACTCCAGTTTGAGCCACATTTAGAGTTTTTTATGGCTTGAAATGTTTAGAGAATTGCATCTCAAGATAGTTGTATGTACAAAGCTGTTGTATTTGGAATCCAAGTATGTTACCTGATGAGAGGATTTACTTGAGTGGGGGGAAGCACCTCTGTTGTTTAAGAGATTAAGTCTGGTAACTTTTGTTTTAGATGTAGGTTTGCAAGGTTTGCGTGAAAAAGGCCAAGGTCTTCTGGATCAGATCTCCAACCAGGCATCCTGGGCCTATGGGAAGGATGTAACCATTGAAAATAAAGAAAATGTGGACCACATACAAGGAGTAATGGAAGATATGCAGCTTAGGAAACAAAGGCAAAGTTTGATTATTAATGCTTATTTTTGCTAAGGCAACATAATATTAATTAAAATTAAAAGTGATGTAATTTGTATTTTCCATACAAAGTAAAAGTTCTTACCTATTTCATGGTAGGTTTTTGGTGAATGTAATAATTATTGTGTATAACTGTACTAACAAATGATGGCAATTTAATTTTTCCTGTTTTACTCAGTAAAAACTTCAGTTACTCTCAAGTACTTCAAATTCTATATTCCCAGTGTAGTCTGTGACTTCTGTCTTTGAAGAAAACCCTTTCTGGAGAATTTTACTTTTCTATTGTCATTTGGTTTAGAGTTGTTGTTAAGTCTGTCATCTACATTGATTTGTTTTTTGTATCTAAAGTTATTACAAATTGTCACACACTCATATTTCTATAGAAGAAATAGTAAACTCTGGGTAAGGTGAGGTTTAATTTCTTTTGAATTGAAACTGGAATTTAAAGTATTCTTTGAAAACTCCATTTTTAATAGCAACTGCAAGGTATTGTGAAGAAAAGTATTAATATATGCAAGCATTTATAATCTGGCATGGTTGTATGAAATCTTTCCACACTTAGAAATTTTAAGGTCATCAATAAAACCTCACAGAAACTCTCCCCCTACATCATGGAGAAAATAGTCATTAGGCAGAAATTCCTTCTTACCCTCATATCTGCAAACTTAACCTATTTCATTATTTATTCTCACCACAAAGGATGATAAAGCTCTGTGCTTCTCAAAGCTGTGTATGCTTATTTCTCCTCACCCCATCAACTCCCATTCTTTATTCTGATCCCTACCCCTCATTTAAATGTTTACATCTCTCATATTAAAAAAAATTAAACAATTACATACATGCATATTCCTTCCTTTTCAACCCTTTCTTTGTCCTCTAGATCGAGTTCTCTTTCCTGACAGCTGTCATTTGAAGGTCTAATCTATGTTCACACTACTTCCTCACTACCTCTGATTTACTTTTCAGCCCTCCTAAGTCTGACATTCTGTCCTCACCATTTCACTGAACCTGCTCTTACTGACATCACCAGTGACTTTATAATCGCCCTGTATAATAAATGCTTGATCTTGCTCCGAATCCACGGGATACTTTTGGTCCTGACATTGACCACTCTGAATAGCAATAGGCACAACTGACTTTTTCTTTCTTCTTGAAACTCCGACAGCCTTGTCTTTGAAAACATTCTCCCATTAAATGTTTCACAGAGCTCCACAGTAGCATTTATCACATTGTTTAAAAGTCCATTCCCCAAATGGGACCATCTTAATAGTAGAAACTATGTCATCTGTTTTTCAAGCACATTATCCAATACCTGACAATATGTGCCGAGTATATATGACACCATCTTCATTGTTAAAGTGTCTTACATTGTTTTTTAGTAGCTTCAGATTTTAAAAATATTTATCACTTCCCGTCAGCCCCTCATAGAATTATTTTAACCAGGCTGCATTTTAGTAGTATGTACAGGTTTTTGTTAAGGGCATCCTTATTTAAAAAAACGGTCTGTGACATAATTTCTGTATTGTTACTAAGCCTCTTTAAGAACATCAACTGTAGAGGAGCGCAGTGCCTCCTGGCTCTGGTATTTGGGACTGCAGTGAGCCTCCCCTTCCCATCTGAAGTACACGGAACTGAGGGGAATGAAGAGAATGAAGCAGAGCTGAGTTAGATCAAGTCACCTGAAAAGTTTAATCTGATTATTATCCAGGCAGACCACAGTGCAAAGATACTTTATGTTTCTTTACATGCAGAGATCATCAGTAGAGTTTTTTTTCCCTAAGAACATAGATGGAGGGTTGTTTTTTTAATCCAAAATTAGCTATTCCTTTGGGTAATGTAATATAATGACAAGTGTTAATTTAAAAGAAAATTTTTTCTTGGAGCATCCCCTCTAAATTAGTGTATAAGAAACTTTACATTTTTATCCCTGAAGCTTGTTTAATGCTGATTGGCAGTGAAGATTTCTTTGGTTTTTGAATACCTCACTGTGTTTTTGCTTTGCTTCAGTATTTTGCAGAATCCATGCTATCCCCAAGAGGTTTTCTGATTCAGTATCATTCAGATATTTTGAGGTTTTTGATGTAACATAGATACAGATATTCTTGAAATTCTTACAAATGAATACAGAATAATTGCACTCTCCATAGTGTAGGATTACTTGTTTTAGTACATTTTGAAGCTCATGTACCAGATGATGGCCTGGTAATAGTTACCAAAAAAACTGAAATGATTTCCTGAGTTTATGTTTGGGTTTCTTAGATGTGAAGACATGGTAGATGTGCGAAGGCTGAAGATGCTTCAGATGGTGCAGCTGTTTAAGTGTGAAGAAGACGCTGCCCAGGTAAAGACCAGTCAGCACATTATGTACACGTCTTTCTTTAGAAGATTGATTTCTCCTAAGTATAAACAAAAGTCACTTTTTACTGTCCTAAGAAAGTAAAATCATTAAATCAGATTCTAGTTTATCCTGTTGAAATAAAGTACTTCTTGTACTCCTAGTTATCTTACTGGTTCCATTTAACTTCTCAGTGAAGTCCTCTACTGAGTCAAAAATTGGGATTATTTATTAATTATTATTGTTGGTTTGGTTGTAGTTACATCCCAGGATAAAGGCTGGTATAGCATATTGCTTTTTAACCTGGCTTTTTTCAACTGGCTAAAAAATTTGCTGTGTCTGTGTAGTTAGCATCACAGAACATAGTTTCAACTTGACATAGAGGAAATTTATAATAACGTGAATCTGTAATGAGATATTAGTAAGATCTATGTTACATAAACACATGATCTTCTGTTAATATAAATCATGTGATAATAATTTTAAAAGAGTGCTTCTCTTTAGTAGGTCTAGTCTTTAGAGTTTAAAAATTTTGAGAGGGAGGAGAGGTTATGATTTCATGTAGTTTGCCATTGAATGAAATAAGCTATTAAGAATTTAGGTTATAACTAATGGATTAATCATACAGTAATCTTTATTTTATAAATATGTTTTGATACAGCAAGTAAAGAGTTATGAATGTAGCTTCACTGTTATTTATTTTTGTTCAGGCAGTAGAATGGCTAAGTGAACTTCTGGATGCTCTGCTAAAGACCCACATCAGACTGGGTGATGACGCTCAGGAAACAAAAGTTCTACTGGAAAAGCATAGAAAATTTGTTGATGTTGCACAGGTGCAGAACTGGTTATCTTCCTTTTCTACAGGCTCAGTGTTTGAGTAGCTTTCTGCATGATTGTAATGTAACTTAACCCTCCAAGTCCAAGAACATTAGTTATGTTATTCCAGAAATATCAGAACTAAGAAAGTATCAGCTGGCGCATCAAAACTAGCCTGCATAAACTTGAGAGGGCTTATGTTTCCCTGAATACAGGTTCTGTGTGCTCCCTCTGATTTATGTTATGTATTACGGCATTTTTTAGGCACTTTAACTATTCATGTAAGTTAGTATGAAATATATGTTAGTATCAGTGAATTAGAAACCTGTTTCTGCATCTCACCAATGTTAGCATAACACTAGATTTTGTGTGTGTGTGTGAAAAATATCTTATATTCCCTAATATTTGAGTTCACAGTATAACAGTTACAGTTTTCTATATGGAATATAAAGTGCCCAGTTTCACCCTCTTACTTTGATTAATGAGTGAGCAGATACTCTTTTTGGCTGTAGAACTGAGCAGACTGCAATGGGAAAAACAGAATAAGAGAGGGAAGCCTAACAAGAAACTTCACAGAAGTATTGCTTCCCCTTCATTATTTATGTATGCAGATAGGTGCCAGTGGAGTCATTCAGTGTTGATTTCTAGTAGTGTACTTTTTTGCAACCACAGTCCTTCTGTACACTCTCCCATCCCTCTTTTCAGAATTCTTTTATTGTAATTTCATGTTTCCTTTTTCTTTTTTTAGAGCACTTATGACTATGGAAGACAGTTGTTACAGGCCACAGTTGTGTTGTGCCAATCTTTGCGCTGCACTTCTCGGTCATCAGGCGATACCCTTCCTCGACTGAACAGAGCGTGGAAACAGTTTACAATGGCATCTGAAGAGAGAGTACATAGGCTGGAAATGGCTATTGCATTTCACTCCGGTGCTGAAAAGGTTTGCTTTTTTAAAAATGCAGTCTCAGTAGTATTTGTTGTGTATGTTTAAAATGTGTTCTTTTTAATAACGTAATTATATAGTTAGTCTAGTTCTCCTAACAAATACTTATTTACTCCTTGTTTTAAGTTTGTTTAGGTGGATCAGATGCTTTTAGTAATCATACCAGCGCTAGGGAGCTGTGGTTGGAGCAAGCCGGTTGTCTCTGTCAGCAGTGCAGCCGGACGCCTGGAATGGGCTCTCTGTTCCTTGGGGTGGCATGGCTTCTGTCTCTTTAATTATGCCAGGAAAGGAAACTTTGCTTTGGCATCTATCATTTACTTTGATTAATGAGTGAGCAGATACTCACTCATTAATTGTCATAAAGTTTTTTTTTAAATAGAACTTTGTAATTTTATAATATTAAAGTAGAGACCCATACTAACATAATGAGAATATGGGTAAAAATAAAACCTTTTTTCATGTGTTATCTTTAAAGATAAATTCATTCTAAAATTCATTATTAATTCATTAGTTAGAAACCAAAAATAAAATATGTTGTGTTATTTGGGCAAATTTTCAGTATAGCCTTTTTTTTTAAACTCTGCACAATGAAAATTCATAGCACCTCTTACATTTCCATTCTGAAGAAGAGCTTTATTATGTAATTAACTTTGTTTTGATCTCTTATAGTGAAATTTGTATGTAATAGATGTTTGGTGCAATCTAAGATTTGAGAAACCTAAGGTGTAAATATCATAGCCTAGTTTGTAGAACAGAAGAGATGTTACCAGGAATCTCAGGACTTAAGCAGTTTCTATGTTATGTATGTCTTGCACCTGTTGGGAAATGACCATTGTTAACTATTTCTGAGCTGTGTTCTACACAGGTCAGTGTTTTTGTTTAAAATGTGCCTAATGATGAATGGAAGTATAAAAAATGGCTTAACTTCCTTATCCACTGGTTGCTTTAGTGAAAAAATTTTATTAAAGTATAATACTAAACTAGGAAAGTACAGACCACAAGTGTTCTGCTTAATAAAAGTTCACAAAGCGAACCCGCCGGTGTGATTGGCGCGCTATGCGCACAGCGGGTGCAGGCGGCACCCCAGAAGCTCTCCCACCTGCGTTTAGTCCCACTGCCTCTGCTGCTCCTCCCCGCCCCCTCCTGTGCAGGAGGGACAACGGGCCTGATTTTTATCACCATAGATAACTTTTTAGGATAGTGCTTCTAAAATGTACCTGCAAGGACATTTTAAAACCTACCTAAACTTCCTTAAGAGGTCATATAAGAATGTGAGTACAGTTGAGTTTTTTTCATAGAAAATTAATGTTCCTATTTTTTTGCTACTTGGCCCTTATCACGCTTATAGTAAAATCTGTTTAAGATTATATTACGGAAAGCATTTGTTATCAGATATTATTTTCCTCTTGACTATGTCCTGTTTTATCCCAGTAAGCATAAATATAACCACAACTATAAGCAAATTATATATAGTGATTAGGAAAATATTTAAAGTGAACCTGCAATTTTGGAATATAAAAATGTCCTTAATAAGTATTGCTGAAATAAACATGGTTGGATTCAAATAAGTAAAGTATATGCAAAAAAATGTTGGAGAAATAATACTCCTTTTTTCTTCTTCCTCAAAATTTGCAGTTTTTCTTCTTGCAGTTTATTTTTATTATAGTTTTTTTAATCTGATGGATTTATAGCACATCTCCATTTGGTCTAGTCACATTTCAGGTGCTCACTAGCCCATGTGACTAGTGGCTACTGTATTGACTAGTGTGGGTCAGTACCTATAAACTTAACCATCCTTCCATCTTTCCCTTCCTTCCTTTTGTAGTTATATTTAAATGGTAATAATTAAGGGAAAAAAAAACCCTATCTTATCAAGGACATAGAACTTCCTATGTTTGAATTACAAACTCATCAGGTTACATAAGTTTGATCAGTTTTTAAAATAACTACAAAGTGTTTAGTTAGGTTGTCACATCAATTATGTGTTTGTAGTCTGATTACATGTTTTGTATTTATTTTTCTTTCATTTTTGAAATCTATAAGCTTCTTGAGGTCAAAATCTATATCTCATTCATATACCAAGCTGCTAAATAAGCAAATAGTAAATGTGCAATAAATAGGTACTTAATGAAAGAATACTTTTTTTTTATTTTGTTATCGTTAATCTACAGTTACATGTGCAACACTATGATTACTAAACTCCCCACTTCATCAGGTCCCCCCCACTTACCCCATTACAGTCACTGTACATCAGCGTAGTGAGATGCTATAGAATCACTACTTGTCTTCTCTGAGTTGTACAGCCCTCCCCGTGTCCCCCAATCTGCTAATCGTAATGCCCTCTTTTCCCCCTTGTCCCTCCCTTCCCACTCATCCTCCCCAGTTCCTTTCCCTTTGGTAACTGTTAGTCCATTTTTGGGTTCTGTGAGTCTGCTGCTGTTTTTCTCTTTCAATTTTTTTCTTTGCTCTTATGTGTGAAATCATTAGATACTTGACTTTTTCTGCTTGGCTTATTTCACCGAGCATAATACCTTCTAGCTCCGTCTATGTTGTTGCAAATGGTAGGATTTATTTTCTTCTTATGGCTGAATACTATTCCATTGTGTATATGTACCACCTCTTCTTTATCCATTCATCTACTGATGGACACTTAGGTTGCTTCCATTTCTTGGCTATTGTAAATAGTGCTGCGATAAACATAGGGGTGCATATGTCTTTTTCAAACTGCACTGCTGCATTCTTAGGGTAAATTCCTAGGAGTGGAATTCCTGGGTCAAATGGTACTTCTATTTTTAGCTTTTTGAGGAACCTCCATACTGCTATCTACAATGGTTGAGCTAGTTTACATTCCCATGACCAGTGTAGGAGAGTTCCCCTTTCCCCACATCCTCGCCAACATTTGGTGTTGTCTTTTGGATGTTAGCCATCCTAACTGGTATGAGGTGATATCTCATTGTTAATTTGCATTTCTCTGATGATTAGCAATGTGGAGCATCTTTTCATGTGCCTGTTGGCCATCTGAATTTCTTCTTTGGAGAAGTGTCTGTTCAGATCTTCTGCCCATATTTTAATTGGATTATTGGCTCTTTGTTTGTTGAGGTGCATGAGCTCATTGTATATTTTGGATGTCAACCCCTTATCGGATATGTCATTTATGAATATATTCTCCCATATTGTAGGATGTCTTTTTGTTGTACGGATGGTGTCCTTTGCTGTACAGAAGCTTTTCAGCTTGATATAGTCCCATTTGTTCATTTTTGCTTTTGTTTCCCTTGCCCAGGGAGATATGTTCATGAAGAAGTTGTTCATGTTTATGTCCAAGAAATTTTTGCCTATGTTTTTTTCTAAGACTTTTATGGTTTCATGACTTAACATTCAGGTCGTTGATCCACCTTGAGTTTACTTTTGTGTATGGGGTTAGATAGCAGCTCAGTTTCATTTTCTTACATGTAGCTGTCCAGTTTGCCAACACCAGCTGCTGAAGAGGCTGTCATCTCTCCATTGTATATCCAAGGCTCCTTTATCATATATTAATTGACCATATATGTTTGGGTTAATGTTTGGATTTTCTACTCTGTTCCACTGGTCTGTGTGTCTGTTTTTGTGCCAATACCAAATTGTCTTGATTACTGTGGCTTTGTAGTAGAGCTTGAAGTCAGGGAGCATAACTCCCCCTGTTTTATTCCTCCCTCTCAGAATTGTTTTGGCTATTTGGGGTCTTCTATGGTTCCATATGAATTTTAGAACTATTTGTTCCAGTTCATTGAGGAATGCTGTTGGTATTTTGATCGGGATTGCGTTGAATCTGTAGATTGCTTTAGGCAGGATAGCCATTTTGACAATATTTATTCCTCTCAGCCAAGAGCCTGGGATGAATTTCCATTTGTTAGTGTCCTCTTTAATTTTTCTTAGGAGTGTCTTGTAGTTTTCAGGGTATAGGTCTTTCACTTCCTTTGTTAGGTTTATTCCTAGGTATTTTATTCTTTTTGATGCAATTGTGAATGGAATTGTTTTCCTGATTTCTCTTTCTGTTAGCTCATCGTTAGTGTATAGGAAAGCAACAGATTTCTGTGTGTTAATTTTGTATCCTGCAACTTTGCTGGATTCAGATATTAGTTCTAGTAGTTTTGAAGTGGAATCTTTAGGGTTTTTTTATGTTCAGTATCATGTCATCTGCAAATAGTGACAATTTGACTTCTTCTTTACCAATCTGGATGCCTTGTATGTCTTTGTTTTGTCTGATTGCCATGGCTAGGACCTCCAGTACTATGTTGAATTAACAGTGGAGAGAGTAGGCATCCCTGTCTTGTTCCCAATCTTAGATGAAAAGCTTTCAGCTTCTTGCTGTTAAGTATGATGTTAGCTGTGGGTTTGTCATATATAGCCTTTATGATGTTGAGGTACTTGCCCTCTATACCCATTTTGTTGAGAGTTTTTATCATGAATGGATGTTGAATTTTGTCAAATGTTTTTTCAGCATCTATGGAGATGATCATGTGGATTTTGTTCTTGTTTTTGTTGATGTGATGGATGATGTTGATGGATTTTCAAATGTTGTACCATCCTTGCATCCCTGGGATGAATCCCACTTGATCATGGTGTATGATCCTCTTGATGTATTTTCAAATTCTGTTTGCTAATATTTTGTTGAGTATTTTTGCATATATATTCATCAGGGATATTGGTCTGTAATTTTCTTTTTTGTTGAGGTCTTTGCCAGGTTTTGGTATTAGAGTGATGCTGGCCTCATAGAATGAGTTTGGAAGTATTCCTTCCTCTTCTATTTTTTGGAAAACTTTAAGGAGAATGGGTATTATTTCTTCTCTATATATGTCTGGTAAAATTCAGAGGTGAATTCATCTGGTCCGGGGGTTTTGTTCTTGGGCAGTTTTTTGATTACCCGTTCAATTTCATTGCTGGTGATTGGTCTGTTTAGGTTTTCTGTTTCTTGCTTGTTCAGTCTTGGAAGGTTGTATTTTTCTAAGAAGTTGTCCATTTCTTCTTGGTTTTCCAGCTTGTTAGCATATACGTTTTCATAGTATATTCTCTTATAATTCTTTGTATTTCTGTGGGGTCCGTCGTAATTTTTCCTTTCTCATTTCTGATTCTGTTTATGTGTGTAGATTCTCTTTTTTTCTTAATAAGTCTGGCTAGGGGTTTATCTATTTTGTTTATTTTTTTCAAAGAACCAGCTCTTGGTTTCATTGATTTTTTTTCTAATGTTTTATTCTTCTCAATTTTATTTATTTCTTCTCTGATCTTTATTATGTCCCTCCTTCTGGTGACTTTGGGCCTCATTTGTTCTTCTTTTTCCAATTTCAGTAATTGTGTCTTTAGACTATTCATTTGGGAATGTTCTTCCTTCTTTAAATAGGCCTGGATTGCAATATACTTTCCTCTTAGAACTGCCTTTGCTGTGTCCCACGGAAGTTGTGGCTTTGTGTTATTGTTGTCATTAGTCTCCCTATATTGTTTGATCTGTTTTAATTTGGTCATTTATCCATTGATTATTTAGGAGCATGTTGTTAAGTCTCCATGTATTTGTGAGCCTTTTTGTTTTCTTTCTAAAATTTATTTCTAGTTTTATACCTTTGTGATCTCAGAAGTTGGTTGGTAGAATTTCAATATTTTGAATTTACTGAGGTTCTTTTTGTGGCCTAGTATGTGATCTATTCTGGAAAATGTTCCATGTACACTTGAGAAGAATGTGTATCCTGCTGCTTTTGGGTGTAGAGTTCTGTAGATGTCTGTTAGGGTCCATCTATTCTAGTGTGCTCAGTGCCTCTGTGTCTTTACTTATTTTCTGTCTGGTTGATCTGTCCTTTGGAGAAAGTGGTGTGTTGAAGTCTCCTAAAATGAATGCATTGCATTCTATTTCCTCCTTTAATTCTGTTAGTATTTGTTTCACATGTGTTGGCACTCCTGTGTTGGGTGCATATATATTTATAATGGTTATATCCTCTTGTTGGACTGACCCCTTGGTCATTATGTAATATCCTTCTTTATCTCTTGCTACTTTCTTCGTTTTGAAGCCTATTTTGTCTGATACGAGTACTGCAACACCTGCTTTTTTCTTCTTGTTGTTTGCATGAAATATCTTTTTCCATCCCTTCACCTTTAGTCTGTGTATATCTTTGGGTTTGAGGTGAGTCTCTTGTCAGCAGCATATAGATGGGTCTTGCTTTTTTATCCATTCAGTAACTCTGTGTCTTTTGATTGGTGCATTCATTCCATTTATATTTAGGGTGATTATCGATAGATATGTACTTATTGCCATTGCTAGCTTTAGATTCGTGGTTACCAAAGGTTCAAGGGTAGCTTCTTTACTATCTAACAGTCTAACTTAACTCTCTTGTTAAGCTATTATAAACATAGTCTGATGGTTCTTTATTTCTCTCTTTTCTTCTTATTCCTCCATTCTTTATATGCTAGGTGATTTATTCTGTACTCTTTTACATTTCCTTTGACTGTTTTTGTGGATAGTTGATTTTACTTTTTGATTTTCGTTAGTATTTGGATGGTATGCTTTCTTTGCTTTGATTTTATTTTCTCTGATGATGTCTTTTTAGCCTTAGGGTGTTTCCACCTAGAGCAGTCCCTTTAAGATATCCTGTAGAGGTGATTTTTGGGAGGCAAATTCCCTCAGCTTTCGCTTGTCTGGGAATTGTTTAATCCCTCCCTCAAATTTAAATGATAATCGTGCTGGATACAGTATTCTTGGTTCAAGCCCCTTCTGTTTCATTACATTAAATATATCGTGCCATTCTCTTCTGGCCTGTAAGGTTTCTGTTGATAGTCTGATGATAGTCTGATGGGTTTTCCTTTGTAGGTGAACTTTTTTCTCTCTCTAGCTGCCTTTAATACTCTGTCATTATCTTTGATCTTTGCCATCTTAATTATTATGTGTCTTGGTGTTGTCTTCCTTAGATCCCTTGTGTTGTGAGATCTGTGGGCTTCCTTGGACTGAGAAATTATTTCCTTCCCCAGCTTGGGGAAGTTTTCAGCAATTATTTCTTCAAAGATGCTTTCTATCCCTTTTTCTCTCTTTTCTTCTTCTGGTACTCCAATAATGCGAATAGTGTTCTGTTTGGTTGGTCAAACAGTTCTCTTAATATTCTTTCATTCTTAGAGATCCTTTTGTCTCTCTCTGCCTCAGCCTCTCTGATTTCTATTCCATTAACAGTCTCTTTCACCTTGTCCATTGTGCTCTTAAGCCCGTCATGGCTTGTCTGATTTCTGCATTGTCTTTCCTCACTTCCTCCCTTAGCTCTTGCATATTTCTCTGTAGATCCATCAGCATGGTTATGACTTCTATTCTGAATTCTTTTTCAGGAAGATTGTATAAATCTATCCCATCAGGCCCTCTCTCTGGGGTTGTCTGGGTAATCTTTGTCTGTACCATATTCCTCTGTCTTTTCATGGTGATAGGAGTGGTTGCTGGTAGGTGCCACGTGTGTCAGCTGGTAGAACAAAGTCCCTTCCTGCTTGTTGTTCTCCTTGCCCTTCTCCGGGGCCTGAACTGGTTTCTCGCCCACCGGGAGGCAGTCCTGGGATAATTCCCAGAGCTGCCTGTGTGCGAGGTCGCCCTCAGCCTAGCCTATAGCCCTGCTGGGGTTTGAACTCTTGCTGAGCACCTTCTGGTCCCCTTGGTGCTTTCCAGCCCTTGATGTGCGTTCTGGGGTCCTTCCCGCTTAGCTGCGTGCCTGCCAGAAGTAGATTCTGTGAAGATGCTGTGGGCGGGGCCACTCCTCCGCTGTTCCGCTGCAGTGGAGGCCCCCGGACCCTTGCAGCGTTGGCTGAGTTGGGGGGAACGAATGGGAGGCTGCTGATCATTGTGGGAAGCCTCAGCGCGGCTGCTTTGCCTGGCCACTGGCCAGGAGGTCCGAAATTCCCCAACCCCCCCTGCCTGCTGGGTTGAGTGCACTGGGATGATTTTGTTCAGCTGTTGGGCCCTTGTCTCTTTAAGACTTTATCCAAACCAAAAAAAAAAAAAAAAATGGCACCCGTGTTTCTTTTGTCCCAGGGGAGCAGGCTGAGGGGACCTGCTTGCAGTCTCCGTTTTGGAACCTGCCCTTCTGTTTCTCTATTCTCCAGTACACCATGCGATGTATGTCTGTTCTCCCGGTGCAGATCACCAGGGCTGGTTATTTAGCAGGCCTGTGCTTCCATTCCCCCACGCTCTGAATCTTTTCCTCCCGCCAGTGCGCTGGAGTGGGGGAGTGCTCAGATCCTGCCGGGTCGCGGCTTTGTTTCTTACCCGCTTCGTGAGGCACTGAGTTCTCGCAGGTGTAGCTGTAGCCTGGTTGTTGTTCTGTATCTTCTGGTCTCTTTTTTAGGAATAGTTGTATTTGTTGTATTTTCACAAATATATATGGTTTTGGGAGGAGATTTCTGCCGCCCTGCTCACGCTGCCATCTTCCCAGAAGTCTCCGAAAGAATGCTTCTTAAGCACAGTTTTGTTTTACTTTCTAAATAGTAGTCTAGTATTATTTTTTTCTTAGAAATCACTAAAGACCTTTTTGAACTCTAATTATATATTAATAGGGAGTATGTATTCCATTTTGTTTTAACTTCTTTAAGCCCGCTATGCCAATGATTGATCATTTTTGTACAGTGGAATACATGAAGATGCTAGGAAGAAAACAAAAACACTTTAACCTAACAAATTTGTATGAGCTTGATTCCCTTACTGTGTCTCTTGATTGATGTTGCCCTTTTATATGTTGCAGATTTTGCAAGACTGCCCAGAAGAGCCTGAAGCTATTAATGATGAGGAGCAATTTGATGAAATTGAAGCAGTTGGGAAATCACTTTTGGATAGATTAACTGTTCCTGTAGTTTATCCTGATGGGTATGGTGCATGTTCTTATAATTTTATCTTTTTATCAATGAGGTCTTAAAGTGAAAACATCAAGAGATGAAAATCTGTTTTTTGAAAAGCCACAAAATTAACTTTGGTCCACATCTTCAATTCCTACAATAAATTGGTTTTAAATTAAAAAAAATAAAAACAGCTTTAGCAACAGTAGTTTTTGGTCCTTGCTGTTTATTAGATATGTCGCTTCTTGACAGCTTGTTGTGGTAGAATGATATTTGACCAGTTTGACATCTTGAGTTCTCACCTTGGCTATGACTAATGTTTAGTGAGTTCATAATATATACCATGTGCTGAGTTAAAGCACCTTCATTTTTTTTGACCAAATAATGCCAGTTCAGTATGATTATTACTAATCTACAGATGAAGAGACCGAAGCTGAGAAATATTAAGTAAGGGGCTCAAACTTCACAGCATTTAAGTGGAATTAGGTTACAGTGTTAAGTGTGTCTGGCTCCAAACCTATCCTATTTTCAGTGTGCTATATGGAGTCATAATTTCTTTATTGGTAAATGATGGAGTCCTGATTCCCATGTTCATTTCCATTTCAAGTAGTTGATGATAAAAATAAATAATTTCATACAAATAAATGGGCCAGTAAATGAATCAGAAGTAGCTGCATCCCTGATGATATTTAATTCAACTGATAGAGAAACCAAACCATTAAATACAACCATGCTTATGCTGTAGTGTAGTGTAATGGAGAGGGCTGTGGACTGGAACAAGATTTCTTGGGTTTAAATCTCAGCTCCACCACTTACTCGCTGCAACACCTGGGCAGCCACTTAACTTTTCTGTGCCTCCATTCCCGATCTAAAAATAGGGAGGATATATGTTACTCACACCTCCTCAGGTTATGGCGGTGGAGGAAGTATATGGGTGAAATGTATATACTACTTAAAACAAATCGGACACTTAGTGCTACTACTACTGTGTCATGAACTTCAAACGATTATTTGAATTGATATAAAGAAGATACCATTTCATTCCCTTGAAAGACCATTATTCATAATCTATATTTAGTCATTACCTAAACTTGAGCAATCAGAAGTAGGCTAAAATTATGTTATACAGCTGCAATATATAAAAGAGAAATCTAAAAAATTATAAATTCAGCTTGTAAGAGTATTAGACGGGTGCTTTTGGTTGTTCCGTTCCAGGACACCCCCCACTCCCTCATTTTTATATTTCACTGTTTTGTCACACACTCAGTCTCCCATTTTGCTCGGATCACCCAAGGAGCACCTATCCCTGGTATTTTTGCCTGGGTTTCTTCTTCCTGTGTCCCAGAAATAGTCCATGTGTCATTAGGTCATTCAGATTTCACAACCACCACCTTTGATATTTAGAATTATGTTTATTCTGTTTCATATTGTAATCTGTTTATGCTATATATAAAGTTAGTTTGACAGTAAGCTTATTCAGGTTTATCTTTTGTAACATTCTCCTGGAGAAATATATGACATTAAATGTCTCTGGATTCACTTCTTGAAGACCCGGTTCAGATCCTGGTTTCTTCACTCTGTGATCTTAGTTTAATTTTCTAGGCCTTAGTTTTCTGATCTAAAAAATGAAGTGCTTAACCAGATAATTTCCAAGAACTCTTGCAGCTCTGAAAGAGTCTGTGTGCCTGAATACAGTGTTTTGGAAGTAGGATAATAGATAAATGATTTTATCTATTAAAGTTCCAAATGATGCCTTAACATTGAATGGATATTTTACTTATCATTTATATTAAACAATTGGTGTACATAGCCATTGGTACTGAAGTACACATACAAATTTTATATTTGTGTGTGCTTGTAGACCCAGAACTGAGAAGCAGAATATCTCCAGTTTGCATTGTTTCCTTTATTGTTGCACTGTTTGGTTTATTGAGATTATCATAAGTACATATGATAAGACATTTATACACTAACATATTTTTCTTAATGTTTCCTAATATATTTTATGCCATTTAAAAAATGTTTCTCCTACTGAATTACTACTCAAAGGTAAATAGTGTAGTCTGCAAATGAACTGATGCCATACATATCACATAGGTAATTTTTATGGTAATTTTTGTTTCCTTTTGCATTCAATACAGTCAGTAGATTTGTATTAATCTGATTGGGGCTTTCTGTTTGTTTTGGTTTTTAGAACTGAACAGTATTTTGGGAGTCCAAGCGACATGGCTTCTACTGCAGAACACATCAGAGACAGGATGAAACTAGTTAGTCTAAAAAGACAACAGCTGAGACATCCTGAAATGATGACCACAGAGAGCTAATGGCTACCAGCTTCCCACAGATTTTCATTTCATAATACCGCATGTTGTCGGCAAACTACATTAGCCACAGTACATTAAGAAACATTTCACAACCAGGATAAGCCTTGTTTCTTTCCATTGCACATTTCTCTCTACCTTGCAACTACTAAGGCATAATTATTTAACATGCTTTGAGACCATACACTCCAAGTATCTTAAAAGAAGGAACTGTAAACATTGCACTGAAATTTTGGCTTTAAAGCTTTACCTGATCTGTCAGTTTATAGATGAACAACTGATAATAAGCTTTGAATGGTGCTAATACCAGTTTAGGAATTCTCTCTATAAAAAATGGTTGCCCCTCCTCCCCAGGTGATGTAGTAAATTTAGACGGTAGGTAAACTGTTCCTAGTAGACAGTGGTGTCCTCAAAATTTTCCTTTTGTAATTCTTCGAAGTTGATTATTTTTATTGTGTCAGTATGGAGAAAACCTTCAGATTTTTGATATATCATTCATTAAGAGACATTTTCCTATTTGTATTGATAATGTATTATAAGTTGTTTGTGCTTAATAAAAAGCTTCTTTTAAACATTGTATTTAATTTAGTGGTTATATCCTGTTTCTAAATATGAGTGTCTTTAATTAAAATGGCATTCTTAAGATTGTGACGATAGTTTAATACTTGCTTTTTTCATATTGATTGCATGTGTTTTAGCCAGAAATTCTTATGTAAGCATGTGTATATAATAAATAAGCATGTATTATCATGAAAAATAATTGTGAAGAACAATTTAGATCTTTTAAGAACTTATGAACAATGGAATACTATTTCTGATTTTTCTTTTCTTCAACTTGAAAAATATCCAAATTATTAACTACCCTGAAGATACTTTGTTTTTAGGGGAGGAGGGCTGGGAAATAAGGCACACATAATTAAGTGTAATCCTTTTTATCAGAGTATCTTTCTGGAACTAAATTAGCAATTGTTAATAAAATTTAATTTCTATGATAGTATAGAAGAAACATTCTGAAGTAGTCTAATAGCAAAAAGTGTACAACTCTTTTAGAAATAAAATTTATAAACTAGTGCTTTTAAGTTTAAATGGGAAAATATGTATAATTTAATTTTGGTGTTAATTTTTGTCAGAAAATGTTTTTGAAAAAGATTAAAAATAATTTTTTTAGTCTGTGATCAGTACAAAGTTATGCAAGGAATTATATGCTGGTTCCTTTTCACTGTCCACAAAAATAGTCATGTATCCTTCAATGCAAAAAACTATCTCAACAGGCAGGTTTCTCCAGCCTTCTTCACTGCCAGACTTGTTGGAGAAATCAACGTCCATTGCTCTTGTATCTTCATCGCTCACTGCTCGGCACCCTGCAGTCTGGTTTTACATAGCACTGCAGTGAAACTGCTCTAAGTGAACTCCAGGTACCAAATAGAAAAAAAAAATTGAGAGGAAAAATTATTTTTTTCTCAGTCTGCATCCTTTATACTTCACTGTCTCTGCAATATTTACATCATTGAGAAACCTTTGCTAGACAGTGTCTCCTCCCTTGAAGATGTTATCCTCTTCAAGCTGTGAGTGCAGTCACCTAATTCTTACTTACACTGTGTCTACGAAAATATGCTCTCTCAGAGTCAGTCTTCAGAATGCTTCTGGAGATATCCCAGTCCCAGGGTTTCTATTCTATCCCTATGTCCTCTCTTACAGATCTGGTCCAAAATTCAAGATCTGTACTTTTCTTTCAACTGTCTACCTGACATTTCAACCTAGTGGATGAAGTTATTTTCATATTTTTCACCTTTCTCCTCTTAGAGTAGTTTTGGTTAAAGGTACATTCTTTTTTTCTACTCAAAAATGCCAGAAAACCTGGGGGCAACCATTCATGTGTTCCCTCATGTTGTGCTGCCACTGCTTCTGAAAATGTCAAGGAAGTTCTTTCCATGTTTGATCATCCTCAGTCTTTTACGGCTTAACTTCTATGTGTGGTTCTTTATTATAGTTTTCATGATGGTGCTAACCACATGCTACAAATGTTTATGTCTGTATTTACTTCTTTCAAAGCTCTTTTGATGGAAGGAATCTCATGGGACTTCTCCTGTTCCCATCCTTTTGCTTGCATATTAGTTGCTCTGTTCCCCTGTATGTGAATGGCTTATTGTAGGCATCAGTAATAGTCCCTCTTATACTGCAGTCTGAAGTATGGTTTAACCGTATTTCCTAAAGTTATGAGTGACTTATTAGTGAATTTACTCATAAAGAAGTCATTTGGTATTTTAGATACTTAGATATTAGCTAATTTAGATATTTAGTTATATTCATTATCTATTCTAGAATTTGAGTAGTTAGAATCTATTAATTCATCTACTTATCATCAAATGACTTAATTTTTATGTGTCTTAAGCTAGCCTGCCTAAAACGAATAAAATAACGCAGCATCTGGAAATGTTTGTAATTTCAGTATTTCAATGGAGCTAAACATGCATTTAACATAATAAATATTCTTGCTGTTCCTTGTAAATTTGCTTTATGTATATCTGTATATACACATGTATTTATTAATGAAAACGCAACAATGCCCTAAGGAGATTTTTCCACAGGGTCATAGTTCTAGAGGAAGTGACTGCAGTTTGTTTGAAATCGCAGGTTCTTTGTACATCAAAAATTAACATTGGCTTGCAAATGTAATGGAGAAAGAACCAGCCCTTCTAATTGGTATATGCTGCAACTTTCCACATTATTTTAGCTGGTCTCAGGGAATTACTGAAGTGTTAATTGGTCTAGTTTTGTTTCTGTTTTTTGTTTATTTGTTTGCTTTTGGTTTAGGGGATTTTTTTTCTCCTTTTGGCTTTTTACCATGTATTTGCTCCCGTGTAAGCTCAGTATATAATTAAGGCAATTTTAGCATCTGTCCTTCATACCTGTCTAACCCAGCAGAGTTATGACGTAAAGATTATTTCATTTTAGATAAAGTTGGCTTTATCCCCAGTCTTCACTGTTGGTGACCTTATTCTGCTAGGGTGACTCATTAGTGATTTTGATGAAACTGCTGAGCCTTCCAGCTAGGCTGTTGATGGCAGGCCTAAGCTTCATTGCTGTGTAGAATATTGGATACTTCTTTGACTTTACAGGCATATTAATTGGCCTGTGCTCTCAAGTGTTACTGAGTATTAATGTGTTTGTTTCATTACCCTGTTAGTTGACACATGGGGCCTGCTATTTGTTTATTGTTGTTGGTAGAGGCATCCTCCTTATAAACATGACAGTTGTTTACTTTTTTGATAGTGCTGAGCAAACCATACTCTTTGGTCTAAACCTATTGTAACCAATGGTGTGATTGTGAGATTAGCTGAACCTAATATACTCTGTACAGTCTGCATTTTGAAAAAGAATTAAGAATTCTCTACTGCATAATAAGTTCCTTGTCAGAGAGATTGGGTGTTACCTTTCCTTCCCATCCTCACAGGACCATAGTAAAACACTGTGGTTATTAAAAGCTAAACATGCTGTGGTTGCTAAGTCTTCCAGATCTTGAGCCTTTTGAAAACATGATAGGAAACGAACATCAGTAAATATCAGTGACAAGAGTTGTGTGATTGGGGTGTCTTTCCTTAAACCCCCAAAGCAAAAATTCTCTAGGACTGAACAGATGGACTAAACATAGCTGACCAGTTAGCCTAATTAGCGAACTTAATTACCAGTGTTAACTTCCAGTTCTAAAAAGTAAAAAGCTACATTTGGCAGTGGAAAACACACTTCTGGTATGTGGGCCAACAAATACCTTGATGAGGCAAAATGAAGTAGAGGTTTAACATCTGACATTTGACTTCAGTATATGCTACAGAAAAGTCTAGGTTTAGCCAAGAAGTATAAATAATAAGAATAGTAGAGGACAGGCCATAATGCTGAAATAAGAATTGTAGTGAATATATAATGGAAAGAGTTTGGAGTTTGAATACCTGACTTCAAAATCTGGCTTTGCCATTTACTGACCTTGCTAAAAATCACTGAATTTCTCTGGGTCTGTAAAACAAATTGTAATGAATTGATTTCGAGAATGAAGTGCAATCATGCTAAAAAATGTGTGGAAAACTAAAATGTTATCCAAAATGGAAGGTATTATACTATAACTATCTTTTCAGAATAAAAAGTAGGGTATTCTTTAATCTTGCACTTACCTTGGAGGACAAGAAGGAGGTGGGGAAATGGCACATTGTTTATGCTTACTTCCGTGAGCTCCATTTTCCCTGCATTCATAGGTACATACTGAAAATATTAAGGTTGAGTCAGTGAACTGATCAGTAAATAGCAAGACTTTTAACTCTGAAAAATTAACTCTCTTATGGCAGGATGATAGACCAGCGAGATGGAAGACCAGTGAAGAGTATCATCTACTTTGAGGTTGGCAGGACATGAAACAATTCCATTAATAAGTAAGAAAGTAAGTAAAAGTTGTACTTGGAGTGGATCTTACACCCACCTATAGAGACAATAAGGGCACAAATCTGTTAAGATATTTATAAAGTATCCTAATAATGAGGTAAAAAACATGACTTGGGACCCCCATTAGTGCAGTTGTGGTTAGAGAAGAGTAATCTTGGTAAGTTTGGGCAGTGATAATAACGTAGAGACTGGTCCTGTAATAGAGACTGATAGAACTAAAGGTAGTAGCACAACTACAGGGGAACGTTTGAGGCCAAAAAAAGGTTCATAGATAAAATGCTTAATAACATAACTGCAGTATTTTCAAGTAAATTTGAAAACTTGGCAACCCTGGTCTGTGTGCTTCAAGAAAAAGCAGATGGTCTATACTAAAACATGAAAAACTTAGAGATCAAAGGAAAGCCAGAGCTATGACTAAATATTTTGAAAGCAGTGAGTAAATTTTCTTAAAAATCAAGATGATTTTTATTAGAGAACTCTTACGAAGCTATATATAATACCTTCATATAATGATATAGGAATTTTTAAAAATAGTTACCAACTGCTAGATATTAAGAGCAGTGTTGTTTCGGATTTTAAGTGAGGCATGTGGAAAACTATTCTGACAAAAGGCCGTTGAAGTCTGAAGCCATTGTTAGTGAATCTCAAGGAGTACCAGGGAAGTATTTACAAGTCAAATGCCATCTCTTTAGGGGGTCTGCAATGGTGTCTTTCCTTGGAGAGACAGGGTGATTCAGATGGTCTTCCACTTAGAATGTAAGAGTCTCTTCACGCTGATAAAGCCCCATATTGTGTTTTAAGTTTGTTCATCTTTTCTGTTTTAGCTATACTAGTTCTTTTTTAGTTCAGGGTAAAAACCATTTCTGTGCTTGATTTTTCCCTTAAGAATGTTTCTTCATCTTAGCTCTAATGTTAGTCTGCACAGCCAACAAATTTGCACAGAATATATGATTAATATATGTATTGTACTTTATAAAGGTATGAGGGGGTTAAGCAATCACTTTGACAATTTTGAGCCAGCATAGATTCGAGAACTTACTGCTTACCCACACTCAAGAATATCCTCTTACAAACTCTTAGGTTTCTAAATTGACATTGATCAGGAGAATTTGATGATTATATTTCTGTGAAGTCAATGATGCAGTTCTCAGTGGCTTTTTTTGGTAAGTGTTGCGCCCTGAATTTTCTCCCAGACACTTAATTATAAACATTTTCAAATACATAACAAAGGTTAAAACTCACAGTATACTTACCCCCCAAATGCATAGTTAGCATTAGCTCTGGTTGCATTATCACATATCCAACCATCTATCAGTTCATCCATTTAGATAATTTTTTAATGAATTTTAAATTGCAGACATCTGTAAACTTACTATTAAATGCTTCAGCTTATATACCATTATCTAGAGTTCAGAATTTTACTTATATTTTTCTTTTGATTTAAAATTTACTTTTAGCATATACACATTAAGTAGAGTTCATTTACTTGCATTTTCTTTTGATATAAAATCAGCATACAATGAAATGCATAAATCTTAAGTGTGCATCCTCTGAGTTTTGGCAGATGCTTACAGTTGTATCAAATATATCAGAAAAATACCCACATGGCCCCTTCCAGTCAATCCCTGTCCCCACCCTACCCACTAAAGGTAACCACGTTTCTTTTTTCTATATAATTTAGTTCTGTCTTAGATCTTTGTATAAATAGACCACACAGCAGGTTCTCTTTCTAGAAGTCTTCTATATTTAACATGTTTTGGAGATTTATCTATGTTATTGAGTATATTAATAGCTCATTCCTTTTTATTGCTGAGTAGTATTTCATTGAATGATATACTGCAGTTTATCCATTTTCCTATTTATGAATACACGGCCTGTCTGTGGTATTGGCAGTTATAAACAAAGCTGCTAAGATTATTCTTAATGTAAGTCTTATGTAACATAGGCTTTCATTTCTCTTGGATTAATACCTAGGATTAGAATTTCTATGTCATAAGATAGTTAAAAAAAAAACTGCTGTATTTTTTTCCAATGTGGTTGTACTGTGTCCTGGATTTTTGCTATATTTTAGATGTGTAGAAAGGTGTAAACTATTTTTATGATCCATATTTGAAGTATTATAAGTGGGTTTAGGAGAGATACTGCATTGTTCATAATTAGCAGTTGGTATTATTTGAGGGAAACAAATACCTGTCTGCCCAAAACAACTCTCCAAGGGGTTCCTATGCCTAAAATTTTAGCATTAGTTTCACTCCTTGAAAGATTAAAGCACTTATCTGAGCATTATGATAGATGAGATAAAAGCAGCACTGGTTTATGTCACTAACTTTTGCCTCCTGTTTTCAGTCAGTAAAATAAGATATGAATGAGCAGACAAGATTATTTCTGCTCATTGGGGGTAGGAGGGATAGTAAAAAGTATGTACTACTCGTCAGTCCCAGGTACAGCAATGTGAGAGAGAGCTGTCTGGACAGGGAAGTCCCCCAAGTGGTGGTGAAGAAACCAGACAAGAGGGTGGGAAGAATTCTACCTCACAGTTGTGCGTAGGAGATAGCTATGTTTTGAAAGACATTTTGGCCTTTACAAATATTTTCAATGTTGCTTTTTTTATTCAGTACCACCAGCTATATTATTTCATACCTTAGTGACTTTTTCCCCCACTGTGTTTTACCCTTCCCACCTGTTCTATTATGTATAGCAGTTACCTGTATACGCTTGTACAATTACAGTCATATGTATGTTTCTAATGCTTGTATTCAAAGGTATTTATGTATAGTATATCCAATCTTTCCTATTCGATTTTTAAGGGCTGGGGTATTTGGCCTCTATTGTAAATATTTATAATGTTCCTTTCACCCATTGTAAATGCAATAAAAAATGTTAAAAACTATTAACTAATGGCAGCAAATTTTAATATGTATTTCTTTGGTATGTTATCACTTTGGATAGTAAGTTTGGTCTCTGTTAATAAACACTTCATATAATCTAGGGAGAATTAAGTCACACTAGTCTGTAATGTTATCTGGTGAATTTTGCATTTTCAGTTCAAATTATTTTTTGTAAAACTAAATTTTTGCTCACAATATTTTCTAAAATTGTTGATTAAAACAAAAATATAACTTTATTCTGAAATAATCTGAAGTCTTAGAAGATAGAGGCCTAGTGCTTTTCCCTACCTCTACAACAGCACACATCCCACCTTCCCACAGACTTGGTACAGAAATTCAGAGCTTTCTCTTAAGTCTACATTGACAGAAATTGTTAGGTTCTCATCATAGTAGGTAGTGGTTAAATTTCTTTTGTTCCTACCGAGAAGTCCATTTTTAAGACTTAAAAGGTGAGTATATATTTGGAACTAGGGAAAATATATTAGAACAATGTTAGCTATATTTAAAATAACAAAATCATATTGTGAAATAAATACTAGCAGCTTCAGAATGGCTATCAGGAACTTAGAATTGCCAGATTTTGAAAACTGTCCAGCCTTATACCTTGTCCAGTGAAGTCAGTAAGTACATTTGAAAATTCAAAATGCACACTCTGTATATTAAAAAAATGTACATTTGTTATTAATAGATATCTTAATTTTAGTAATTACAATATCCATCGCATCTCAAAAGTGCCCGTTAGACATTTGATGTATCCACAAATCTGTTTTACCTGCATAAAATCTACCAGGAAGTATTCTCATAAACATAAACTCTTATGTGAAAGTCTAAATGAACATAAGAAATACCCAGTTTATGCCAGGCCTGGAAGGAAGAGAAGTACAGTGATATGAAGAATTCAAAAAGTATCTAATAAAAGGTAGATGCAAAAACTGGAAAAGAAGTGAACAATAAGCAAAAAAGCTAATTTTTGACCATGATTAAATATAATGGTTAATGATCCCTTATTAAATAGCGTGCAACACACCACACCATATTTTAGCTACCTTTGGAAGTTTACCTTCCACTTTAATTACTTGATTGTATAATAGAAAGGGTCTAGTCTTCAAAAGATTTAGTTATAAATATGTCTATAAGACCAAAAGATTGAAAACAACTCGAATGTTTCAGTTTATCCTGTAAGGTGAGAATATTATGATAACCATTGAAAATGTTACAGAAGTATATTTTTTGAAATTGTTAAAAGTCTGCTGAAAAGGAAGGATATTCATGATGTATTATTGAATAAAAAGCAGTTTCCAAAACTACAGGAGTATTATGATTTTTTTGAAAAATAGCTATTTACAGAACTTCAATAACTAATCTTTGAGATGTAGGATTAATAGATCATTGTAATTTTCTTATTTTTTTCTGATTTTTCTATTAATATGGGTATTTTTAAATAGTTTCAAAATATAAAATGCCTAGCAAGAACATTTTTATGTTCTGAAATACTGTTGCAACAAGAATTTTCAGGAATTCTTGAGAGAATACATATGGAAATCTGGGATGGCATAATTTTAAACTCAAATCAGTATAGCTTTTTTATTTTAAAAATGTAATAAAAGTAAATCTCAGTGAAGTCTTAATGTTTGAGATATGTAGAAGGTAACATCATGGTTTTAAATATCTTGAGAAAATGCATTGAAATCTGTTTACGTCCCTCTCTTCAGGTGTATTTAAAAAAACTTATTTTGTGTAGAACAAAACTCCGTTTTAAGAATGGACAGGCAAAGGTAATATTCTGTATGGAGATTTCTATGATAATGCTGTTGTTACAGGTTGTTACTAATGAAGCCATGCCTGCATTGGAAAGGTGTATGTCTCTCAATCCCAGGATGCTGGGTTCCTCCAAACCCCTGAAGATAAATAATCTTGCCAAAATAAAGACTGGGAGAAAACTTGAATGAGTCAGTAGCTACCCTTGACGTTTGCCTTTCTAATCCATTTCATTCTTGTCTCTAGAACATTTTCAGAATAGGACTATTAACTGTACCAGTTGTCTACACAGTTGCAACTGTGGATGTTTGGTATTGAACAGACCAGGCTCTTCTAGAATCTTCTGTTAGAACTGGGAATACATTTTCCCATAAGAATCAGTTATTAAAGTGAAATTGGCCCTTTCCAGCTACTTTATGGATTAAGCAAACTATTCTGTAGAATGACCTAGAAATTTAGTTAGTATTAATAATACTGTATGTTACAAATTGTGAACTGAACTGATATTTTTAGAACATCCCATTCATTAGTTGGAAACTGCTTTTGTTCTAAGAAAATGTTTAGAGCTCATAGACAATAAAGATATCTCTGATATTTAGGACATGAACATAGATTAAATTTCAAAGGAGGAACATAGTTATATTGTAGTCTTCCATTTCTTGGCTGAAACTGTTGCTCTGGCTTCAGTTGCTTCCACAGCTCCACTAAGATTATATTTGACTTTCCATCCAATTTCTTTCTGCTCCTGCCTTTATCAGATCAACCCACATTTGGGTTCTCGTGGCCTTCACAGGGCCCTTTAAACTCTTCCTCTGAGTAGTAGACCATTTTTACTTCTGTGCTGTCATTGTTTCAGCCTCTCCCAAGTCTGCTTCCATATGGGTAACCTCACTTATGGGCTGTCCTAAGAATGGCCACTAGGGGCCCAAAGAGGGATGGGGGAGCCATTTGAAGCACCACATTTCTCATTCCCAGTAAAATTCTCCTCATCTGAGCCATAATTCTCTGGACTAGATGACATTTTTCATTCCTAATTCCTTTAACACCTGTTGGAGCTCAGCATATGTGTGCCATCTAGCGGGGGAGGATGGTAAATCACCCTGACTGGGTCATACAGCTTAAAGTGCAGCCATAGCCAATCAAGGAGGGAGTGATTTTCTGATGTGCATTTTGTAATAGCTGCCTCAGGGCAGGATGAACTGTCAGGGAAGCCAGCTTTCCCATCTCTGATCCAGACAGAACAATTCTGTGTCGTCGCCCCCCCCCCCGCCACATCCCAAAGACACAGGAGCCAAGCTGATACTGACTCAGGGTTTCTGCCAAAACCAGGAGCTCAAATCCACCAGCTCAGCCTGAGTATAGGGGAGGAGCATGGAGTGCTCCACGGCCTAGGGAGGGGGCTGCACCTCTCCCAGAGGCATCTGGGGTTGCTGCATCTTTATTAACTACAACAGGGTGGCCTTTCAACCAGGCGGGCTTTCAACAGAGGTTGGGCCAATGCTTCCAGCACCAGCACGGGCTCCACCCCGACCTGCTCTTCAAACCCCGGCTCCTCCTCCATTTCTAGGGCTGAAGGCACCACTACATCCCTCACCTGCCCCGCTGCACCTCACAGCCTGCATTCCCGTGCTACAACTACATCCTTTGCCATTTCCACAGCACCTCTTAGGGACACCATTTCAGTCATCAACAGATTTTTTACCTCCTCGACCACACCTCACAGACCACTCTCTCATGATGCCTCTTCTCATGCTGCTTGCAGGAGGATGTCTTTCTTACTATGGTCTTTTTTTAACACCAAGAAAACGCAAACCCATGGTTCCTGCTGCCTCATAGGCACTCCTATTTCTTAAAGGAATTCCCTATTTTGCTGAGGGCCAACTTCACTTCCTCAGGTGTCACCTCCACCTCTTCCCAGTCTTGGGAAGGAGCCCAGTCCTCTAGGAGGCAAGCCACCTCGGCCCACATGGCCATTGGGGGGCACTCGAATGTTTCCCCATCCATAAGAGCAGCCAGCTGAATTACTCCTCACATGAAGGCAACCTGTTGCATTCTTCGGTCTACTGCGAGTCCTGCTGACATCGCCAATTGTCTTGCCTGAGGGTTTCAGCCCCAGACAAGTTCACTCTTGCTTTGGTGAGACCAAAAAATGACAATGGAACATTCTTGGGGTGAAAGGTTTATACCCAATTTTACTCCCACAGTGGCAGATCTAGTGCTAGAATCCCGTCCACCTCAGAGCAAGACTGCATGCAACAAGCCGGTGTCTGCCTCCGGGGCTCCTCCATCCCGTCAGCCATCTGTCTCTGTCCTCGGCACTGGCACTCTCCAGTTTCTGCTCTCCTGCAGCCCTGCAGGCTGCCATGCAGCCCAGAGCACTAGGTGGAGCTCTTCTATAGAGTCAGTAATTAGTGCCCACATGTGTGCAGTGAGCAAGCCGACCAGGGCCAGGTGAGAATCCTGGCCACAGGAACTTTCATTTTCTCTGCACAAACACACCCCACATATGGTAAATTTTAGCAAATTCAAAACAGTTACACTTGAACTGTCATTTCTAATATGACTGAGGGGTGATTGTGGTTAACTGCACCTTTCTGCTAAAATTCACTTTAAATTTAAGAATAAACTAATTACTGCTTTTAAAAAGTACCCTAGGAAATAAAGTATGGAAAGTAAAAACTGCTCATTTGTCAATGTAAAAAACACACAGTTGATATTTGATGCATTTTCTTTGTATTTTACCTAATAAGATTATACCAGTATTAAACTTTTCTGCTTTTTATAGTCATATCATAAACATTTTCCCCTTATTAAATGTTTTTTCTGTGCAAGCCAGTGGCTGTGTAGTATTCAATGATGACTAGATACCATAATTTAACTATTACATTAGGCAAAACATTTCATTCCTTTTTCTCTCTTGATGTTATAAGTAATGCTTCAGTGATTATCCTTTTATTTAACTGGGACTGCATCTATCCTTGAGATTGATACCTGAAAGTGGAAATGCTGGGTTGGAATGTATATATTAAGGCTTTTGATAGATATGGCCTAATTGCTTTCCAGAAGATTAAGCCAATTTATGTTTCCATCAAAAGCTCAAGTGCCCACCTCATGGAAATCTTTGCAACACGAAGTGTTATTTATGAAAAGTCTTTGTAATTTTTAGGTAAAAAGCAGTTTATTTTACATTTCTTTAACTACCAGTGTAGCTGAAAATAATGTAATATTTTAGTATTTAATTTTGTTTTCCATTGGTGTCTTTCTTGCCTGTTATTTCTGTGCACTACTTTGGAATCTTAGCATTTTTCCTTATTTGTTTGTAGTTTTTTTTCTACATAATAAGAATAATAATCCTTTATCATACTTACAGCAGTATTGTTCCTGATTTTTTTAATCTTTATGAATTTTGGTGATGCTAGTATGTTCGTGTTTATGGTGGAATCTATTAACCAACCACCTTTTTGATTTCTTACGTTACCTCAATGCTTGCAAACATCTTTCTCCTTCAGCTTAAATTTTGTTCCTCTTGTGCAGTTTTATAACTCTTAAGCCTAGAAGCAATTTTGGTGTGTTACGTGAGATGATGATCTAATAAGATAGACTTTTCCAAAAAGCAAATGTTCTCATCATTACTTAGTGAATAATCTATCCTTCCCATTGATTTCTGATACTCTCTTGAAAATACATTGCTTTCTTACATTTTTTGGACTAGCTATATTCTTTGCTGGTACCACACTGCTTTTAGGACTACTTTCAAAACAGAAAATAGTACTAGTGTTGCTTAGAAGCAGCTCTTTCCTATTGAAATAATATTTTTGGCATAAGTAAATATAAACTCAATGGATGAGTAGAGATGCCAGCAGACTTAAGGGCATGAAGAAAAAGGTTATATGCTTAGATTAAGACAAAAAAACAAAGAGAAGTAAAGAAGCAGTAGCTGTAAAGTGTTTTACTTGCATGGCACATTACACAACATGGAAAAAGAGAATAAGACAGAATGCAAATGCAGAGAAGAAAAAGAACAAAAAACAGTGGGAAAATAATACAAAAGTGGAAAGAACTGAGAAAATGGAGAAACCACAGGATATGTGAGAAGAGAAAAATCATTTACAAAGCATATTTATAATAGTATATTTGAAAAAATATAAAATATATATACAGTACTATATTTGCATATAGAATGCAAAACAACAAAAGGCCCAACCAATGAGATAAACAAAAATATATAAGACAGAGTGATGTATCAATATTAATAACAGATAAAATAGACTGAGATAGGAACCCAGGTCCCCAGACTAGCAAACCGCAACCAATTCTTGTGCTTGGATTGATGGTAAAAATTCACAAGTGTAAAGCTTACCTGGACATACTTCAAATTGTCAGTATATATTCAATTTTTCAGTTTGGTAAGTTTGTTTATAATTTTTCTGTATTCAAATTAGACTTTCTTTAGGTTATGTGTCATAGGAAACAGTACAAGCTTTGGAGTTAAGTAAGCTCTACAGTCTAGAGCCAGTGGTTAAAGAGTCCCATTTTTGGTGTCACGCTGGTGTGGGATAAGCCATATTACCCTTGTAATTTTAGATAAGTTATTTAGTGTATCTAGATCAATTTCCTCAATAAAATGAGGTTAATAATAGAAAATACCTTAAAGTGGTTCTCTAGTAATTAGATGAGATTGTAAAATCTTTAGGAGGATAGCTGGCATATGATCAGAGCCCTATATTGAATTTTTCCTGTGAGCTTCCTTCCCTGCAAGCCCCTTGAAGGCAAAGGCCCCAGGGTGTTTTCTCCTCAGGTGTTTCCATGGTGCCTGAATCAATGCCTGGAACATCAGAAGTGCTCAGTAAGTATTTGTGGAAAAAGTAAATGAGTATTTGAATGGAACCTAATATGCCATCAAATTTTTGTTGCATTCTGTTTTTCACAACATTTGACACATTTAGTGGCTTTTCCTTAATGGACACAAGTATGGAAATAGGAGAGAAGATAGTGGACAAGATCACAAATTTGTTTTTTGAGGATCTACTCCTTGAATGTAAAAACACCATCTCTTCTTGTCAAGAGTCCTCTCTAAATGCAGCTTCATCTAGAAGGGTCCATACTTTAAGTCAGTGTCAACCAACACTTAGGTTAAGGGATGTCCTCAAGCCTAACCTGTCTGTGGATGCCAGTGGTCAGAAGGAGCATTGCATTGTAATAGTAACTCAGATTTGTAGTTTAGCTATATTACTGTTTACATGTTCTACCACCTGTTTGACCTTGCCTGTTTGGCCTAGTCAGCCAGATCTACCTGTGATACATGGTATCACGATATATTATCTGATGAAACAGCCAAATCACACTCCCATCCTGTCCATGTACCAACCAACCAAGATAGACAAAAGTGATCTAAAAGGTAGGAAGAAGGCTCTTCTGAATAACCAATAAGTCAAAGAAGAAATCAAAATAGGAATCAAAAAGTCTGAAGCAGATGAAATGAAAACACAACATACCAAAATCTATAGGATGCCTGCAAAGGCAGTTCTAAGAGGGATGATAAATGCCTAGATTAAGGAGAAAGAAAGATCTCAAACAAGCTAGTTTTATGCCTCAAGGAACTAGAAAAAGAAGAACAAACAAAATCCAGTTATAAGAGAAGGAAGGGAATAAAAAAATCGGAACAAATGAATAGAGACTGGAAAACAGGAAAAAATCAACAAAACTAAGCTTTTTTTGGAAAAGATAAAATTGGCAATGTTTTAGCTAGACTAAGAAAAAAACACTCAATCAGAAGTGAGAGGAGACATGACCACTGATGACACATTAATACAAAGGATTATAGAGACTACTATGAACAAATATATGCCAAAAAACTGTAACTTGGAAGAAATGGATAAATTCATAGGAACATAGAACCTACCAAGACTGAATAATAAAGAAATAGAAAATCTAAACAGTCTGATAACAAGGAGATTGAATCAGTAATTAAAAGCCTCTCAGCAAGAAGGTCCAGGACAAGATGGCTTCACCAGTAAATTCTACCAAACATTTAAAAAAGAATTAACACCAGTCTTTGTCAAGCTCTTCTTAAATATCGCGAAGAGAATATTTCCACACTCATTCTACAAAGCTATCATTACTTATACCGCAGCCAGATAAGGATACTATAGAAAATTGTAGGCCAGATTCAAAAAATTTTAACAAAGAGTTAGTGAACCAAATTCAACAGCACATTAAAAGGATTATATATCATGATAAATTGGGATTTATCTCTTGGTATGCAAGGATGGTTCAGTGTATACAAGTCAATAAATGTAATACACCACATTAATATAATGAAAGATAAAAATCATTTGATTATCAGCCAGAACAATTGGCAAGGTAAAGAAATAAACAGTATCCAAACTAGAAAAAGAAGAAGTAAAACTGTCTTTGCAGATGATATGCTTTTAGATATTAAAAAATCCAAAAGACTCCACTAAAAAACTGTTAGAGCTAATCAATATATTCAGTAAAGTTGCAAGATACAGAAATCAGTTGCATTTCTATACATTAACCAGGAAATATCCAAAAAAGAAAGAAAATTCCATTCAAAATAGCAAAAAAAAAACAAAAACAAAAAACCCCACAATAAAACAGTTAGGAATAAATGTAGTAACCAAGGAGGTGAAGGATCTGTACACTGAAATTACAAAAAAGACTTTGATGAAATAAATTGAAGAAGACAGAAATGGAAAGATATGACATATTCATGGATCGGAAGAATTAATATTATTCAAATTTACATACTATGCAAAATCATCTATAGAATCAATGCAATCTCTACCAAAGTTCCAGTGGCATTTTTTACAAAAACAGAAAAAAGAATCCTAAAATGTGTATAATCCCCAAAGGCCCTGAACAGCCAAAGCAATCCTGAGAAAACAAAGCCTTAGGCATTATATCTGATTTCAAACAGTACTACAAAACTTAGTAATCAAAACAGTATGGTACTCTTATAAAAATGGACACTTAGACCAAGAGAACAGAACTGAAACCCCAAGAATGAGCCTCCACATAAATGGTCAACTAATATTTGACAAGGAAACTAAAAAGACACAAATGGAGCAAGGATACTCTCTTTAATAAGTGTTGTTGGGAAAACTGGATAACATGCAGAAAAATGAAATTCGATTTCTATCTCAACTCCATTCACAAAAATTAACTCTTGTTGGATAAAAGACTTAAGACACGAAACCATAAACTCCTAAAAAAGGGAAAATCTTGATATTGGTCTTGGCAATGATTTTTGGATATGGGGCCACAGGCACAAGCAACAAAAGCAAAAATTAATAAACAGGACTATATCAAACTAAAAAGCTGCTGCACAGCAAAAAGAAACAACAAAATGGAAAAGCAACCTATGAAATGGAAGAAAATATTTGCAAATTATGTATCTGGCAGGTGGTTAATATCTGAAGTATATAAAGAATTCAGACAACTCAATAGCCAGAAAATCAATCCAATTTTAAAAATGGGCAGAGGACCTGAATAGACAATTTTCCAAAGAGGACATACAGATGGTCAACAGACACATGAAAAGATGCTTAACATCACCAGTCATCAAAGAAATGCAAATCAAATAAAAAACCTGAAGAGATATCACCTGAAACCTGTTAAAATATCTATTACCAAAGATACAGAAGATAAGTTTTGGCAAGGATGTAGAGAAAAAAGGAACCCTTGTGCACAGTTAGTGGGAATGTAAATTGGTGTAGCCACTATGGAAAACAGTATAGAGTTTCCTCAAAAAATTAAAAATAGAACCACCATAAGATCTACCAATACTACTTCTGGGTATATATCCACAGGAAATGAAAACAGGATCTTGAACGATTATCTATACTTCCATGTTTATTGCAGCATTATTCACAATAGCCAAGATAAGTGAAATAAGTCAGACAGAGAAAAGTAAATACTGTATGATATCACTTATACATGAAATTTAAAAAAATCATGGAAACAGAATAAAATGGAGGTTACAGGCTGGGAGACTGGGGCAATTGGTCCAAGATTACAAACTTCCATTTAGAAAATGAGTAAGTTCTGGGGACCTAATTCACAACATAGCTGCATTATATAGTTGAAAGTTGCAAAGTTAGTAGATCTTAAAATATTCTTACAGCAAAAAAGAAATGGTAATTGTGATGCGATGGAGGTGTTAGCTAATGCTATGGTCGTAATCATTTTGCAATGTATAAGCATATCAAATCACATGGTACACCTTAAACTTACATGATGTTATATGTCAATTATGTCTTAATAAGGCTAAAAAAGTAATTGGAATACTAATATTTCTAAACCTAAAGTTTGTGATACATAAAAGTATTTTCAAAAATCCTCACAGGAATTTAAATATTTTCCCAAACACCCTTGAAAACTAAATATTACAACACAGTTTAGTCCATGATAAACCGTCAGAAAAGAGGAAGTGATAGGTTAGTAAATGGACAGATTAAACAACAGACTGTGGTAGTTTAAAGGCTGGAAATCATTACATTAAAATATGATCTGAAAAACTGGTGGAAATGCCAAAGTTAGTGGATTCAGGTATTTTAAGGAGTCATCCAGTGTTTAAATGTCATCCTATATGCATCTATTTTTTATCTGTTTTTTAACACTAATGCATTAAATGTGTTAAATAAATGTATGTCTATATTAAAGGTACATAAATACATATACATTACTTATGTATATGTGGGTATGTGTGTGTGTATATATGTGTATGTATATATATGATAATCCAACGAAATGACAGGTAGAGATAGATTGACTAGTCAACATAATGGCAAATTTTGAAATGAATGCTAAATATAGCTTTTTCCTTTCCACGTGGCTTTTTTTCTAAATACTAGTAAGTGATCTAGATTCAAGATAGTGGCATGAGAGGTGAGACAGAGAACTCCTCCCAAAACCACATATAACATTTGTTACTACAATTAATCCTAAAAGAGCAACAGGAAAGAAGGCTGTGCCAGACTGAAAACACCTGGAGAACAGAGCAGACCTCACAAAACAGGGTAACGTACCAAAGCCTTGATCCGGTGGACCCAAGCCCTTCCCCAACCCCAGCTCACTGGCAGAAGGAAGTAAAATAGAGTGGGGAGGGTGTGGAGGCCTAGGACTGCTGAACACCCAGCCCTGGAGATCTGTTTTGGGAGCACAAACCTACATTGCATGGTGCTCTGGAGATTAGTGGGGTTGGAAAGCTAAGAGAAATGGAATACTTGGAGAGACTGAGATTCCAGCCATTTGTGGAGGACAGGGATCCACATCCAGCTGCTCTGGGACAAAGGAAAGTTGGGCTCTCTGAGAGTCTTCCAAGCAGCAAGAGGGCTGCTGAAGGGGCGGAGTTTGCACAGAGCTTGCTACGTGGGAGAAGGGATAGGTGGACAAGGTTGTCTGGGCGTGCACTGCCCAGCAGGTTGGGAACTTTCAGGAGCTTTAGGCGCTCCATACCCCTGGCTGGCTACCTAGCTCCAAGGGCCCCACTGTGATACACAGCCTACTGTGCCTTCCTCCTGGCCTGCGGGCACTGACTCGCACTCTGGCAGTCCCTGCCCTGGCGTCAGGCCAGCCAGAGGGAGGCCCAGCCCACGGCAGCTACAGACACAAAACACAGAGGCTTACACCTGTGGTTCTGACAGTGGAGACAGGTACTGCAGCCGGGAAGCAGAAAACAGAACTTTGTACCCCCAGGCACCAGTGCCACTCCGCTGCAACCCCAACATCACTCCGAGGGCTGAGCAGCTCCAGAGACTAGAGTTTCTGAGTACGAGAGGGCACCACATACAAATATGAAACATCAAAGGAACATGGTTCAGACCAAAATCTCACAAACACCAGAAAAAGGCCCAAGTGAAACTGAACTCACCAATTTTACTGAAAGAGAGTTCAAAATAAGTCATAAACATGCTCATGGAGGTACAGAAAAATATTCAAAAACTCAGGGACAAATTTAGGATGGAGATTCAATCATGAAAAAATTCCATATCTGAAAGGAAACATAAAATGGAGGGATTTAAAAGCAGATTTGATGTAGAAAAGATGGTAAATGGAATAGAAATTAGAGAAGATGAATACAAAGAAGCTGAGGCACAGTGAGAAAAAAGGATCTCTAGAAATGAAAGAATATTGAGAGAACTGTGTGACCAATCGAAATGGAACAATATGCACATTATTGGGGTACCAGAAGAAGAAGAGAGAGAAAAAGGGATAGAAAGTGTCTGAGGTGGTAATTGCTGAAAATTTCCCTAGTCTGGAGAAGGACATAGTCTGTCAGGCCATGGAGGTGCACAGATCTCCCAACACGAGGGACCAAGGAAGACAACACCAAGACATATAATAAAAATGGCAAAGATCAAGGATAAGGACAGACTTTTAAAAGCAGCTATACAGAGAAAAAAGATTACTTACAAAGGAAAACCCATCAGGCTATCATCAGACTTCTCAACAGAAACCTTGCAGGCCAGAAGGGAGTGGTATGATATATATGAAGAATGGAGGAGGAAGAAAAAGGAGAAAAAAAAAAACCTTTAGATTGTGTTTCTGAGAGCATACTGAGTTAAATGAGTTAACTTAGACTGCTGACTAGTAAGGAATTACCCTTGAACCTTTGGTAACCAAGGATCTAAAGCCTGCAATGGCAATAAGTACATACCTATTGATAATCACCCTAAATGTAAATGGTCTGAATGCGCCAATCAAGACATAGAATTACTGAATGGATAAAGAACAAGACCCATCTATATGGTGCCTACAAGAGACACACTTCAAACCCGAAGACATACACAGACTGAAAGTAAAGGGATGGAAAAAGATATTTCAGGGAACTAATAGGGAGAAAAAATCAGGAGTTGCAGTACTGGTATAAGACAAAACAGACTTCAACAAAAGAAAGTAATGAGACAAAGAAATTACATAATGATAAAGGGGTCAGTCCAACAAGATGATATAACTATTATAAATATCTTAGCACCAAACACAGAATCACCTACATATGTGAAGCAAATACTAACAGAATTGAAGGGGAAATAGAATTTTATGCATTCATTCTAGGAGACTTCGACACTACTCACTCCACTCACTCCAAAGGAGAGATCAACCACACAGAAACTAAGGACACAGAGGCACTGAACAACATATTAGAACAGATGGATCTAACAGACATCTACAGAACACTCAATCCAAAAGCAACAGGATACCCATTCTTCTCAAGTGCACATGGAACATTTTCAAGAATAGATCATATACTAGGCCACAAAAAGGGCCTCCTGAGTAAATTCCAAAAGATTGAAATTGTACCAACCAGCTTCTCAGACCACAAAGATATGAAACTAGAAATAAATTACAAAAGAAAATGAAAAAGCCCACAAACACATGGAGGATTAATAACATGCTCCTAAAAAATCAATACATCAATGACCAAATTAAAAGATACCAGGCAATATATGGAGACAAATGACAACAATGATTCAACACTGTAAAATCAGCAGCAAAGTGGTGCTAAGAGGAAAGTATATTGCAATACAGGCCTATCTCAGGAAAGAAGAACAATTCCATGTGAACAGTCTAAACTCACAATTAACAAAACTAGAAAAAGAAGAACAAATGAGGCCCAAAGTCAGTAGAAGGAGGGACATAATAAAGATTAGAGCAGAAATAAATAAAATCGAGAAGAGTAAAACAATAGAAAGAATCAATGAAAGCAGAAGCTGGTTCTTTGAGAAAATAACTAAAATAGATAAACCCCTAGCCAGACTTATTAAGAAAAAAAGTCTACACACATAAACAGAATCAGAAATGAGAAAGGAAAAATCATTATGGACACGAGAAATAGAAAGAATTATGAGAGAATGCTATGAAAAATTATATGCTAACAAACTGGATAACCTAGAAGAAATGGACAACTTTCCAGAAAAATAGAACCTTCCAAGGCTGACCCAGAAAGAAACAGAAAATATTAACAGGCCAATTACTAGCAACAAAATTGAATTGGTAGTCAAAAACCTACCAAAGAACAAAACCCCTGGACCATATGGTTTCACTGCTGAATATTATGAAACATTTAGTGAAGACCTAATACCAATCCTCCTTAAAGTATTCAAAAAAGTAAAAGAGGGAGGAATACTCCCAAACTCATTCTACGAGGCCAGCATCACTCTAATACCAAAATCAGGCAAAGACACAACAAAAAAAGAAAATTACAGACCATATCCCTGATGAACAGAGATGCAAAAATACTCAACAAAATATTAGCAAACCGAATTCAGAAAGACATAAAAAAGATCATTCATCATGATCAAGTGGGATTCATCCCAGGGATGCAAGGATGGTACAACATTCGAAAATCCATCAACATCATCCACTACATCAACAAAAAGAACAAAAACCACATGATCATCTCCATAGATGCTGAAAAAGGATTAGACAAAATTCAACATACATTCATGATTAAAACTCTCAACAAAATGGGTATAGACGGCAAGTACCTCAACATCATAAAGGCCATATATGACAAACCTACAGCCAACATCATGCTTAACAGCGAGAAACTGAAAGTTTTTCCCTTAAGATTGGGAACAAGACAAGGGTGCCCACTCTCCCCACTTCTATTCAACATAGTACTGGAGGTCCTAGCCATGACAATCAGACAACACAAAGAAATAAAAGGCATCTAGATTGGGAAGGAAGAAATGAAACTGTCCCTGTTCTCAGATGACATGATATTGTACATAAAAAACCATAAAGAAACCACTCCAAAACTACTAGATCTAATATCTGAATTCAGCAATGCTGCAGGATACAAAATTAATACACATGAATCTGTTGCATTCCTATACACTAATGATGAACTAGCAGAAAGAGAAATCAGGAAAACAATTCCATTCACAATTGCATCAAAAAGAATAAAATACCAAGGAATAAACCTAACCAAGGAAGTGAAAGACCAATACTCTGAAAACTACAAGACACTCATGAGATAAATTAAAAAAGATACCAATAAACGGAAACATATCCCATGCTCATGGATCCAATGAATTAGTATAGTCAAAATGGCCATCCTGCCTAAAGCAATCTACAGATTCAATGCAATCCCTATCAAAATACCAACATCATTCTTCAACAAACTAGAGAAAATAGTTCTAAATTTCATATGGAACCACAAAAGACCCCAAATAGCCAAAGCAATCTTGAGAAGGAAGAATAAAGCAGGGGTGATTATGCTCCTGACTAAAGCTCTACTACAAAGCCATAGTAATCAAGACAATGTGGTACTGGCCCAAGAACAGACCCATAGACCAATGGAACAGACTAGAGAGTCCAGATGTAAACCCAAGCATATATTGATTAATTAATATATGATAAAATAGCCATGGATATGCAATGGGGAAATGACTGCCTTTTCAACGAGTGGTGTTGGCAAAACTGGACAGCTATATGCAAGAGAATGAAACGGGATTATTGTCTAACCCCATACACAAAAGTAAACTCAAAATTGGTCAAAGACCTGAATGTAAGTTATGAAACCATAAAATTCTTAGAACAAAACATAAGACAAAAATCTCTTGAATATAAACATGAGCAACTTTTTCCTGAAGGCATCTCCTCAGGCAAGGTAAACAAAATAGAAAATGAACAAATGGGACTACATCAAGCTAAAAAGCTTCTGTACAGCAAAGGACACCATCAACAGAACAGAAAGGCATCCTACAGTATGGGAGAATATATGTGTAAATGACATATCGACAAGAGGTTATCATCCAAAATATATAAAGAACTCACATGCCTCAACACCCAAAAAGCAAATAACCCTATTAAAAAATGGGCAGGAGGATATGATCAGACACTTCTCCAAAGAAGAAATTCAGATAGCCTACAGGCAAATGAAAAGATTCTCCACATCGTTTATTATCAGAGAAATGCAAATTAAAACCACAATGAGATACCACCTCACACCAGTGAGGATGGCCAACATAGAAAAAAATAGGAACAACAAATGCTGGCAAGGATGTGGAGAAAGGGGAACCCTCCTCCACTGCTGGTGGGAATGTAAACTAGTTCAACCATTGTGGAAAGCAGTATGGAGGTTCCTCAGTAAACTGAAAATAGAAATACCATTTGACCAGGTATTCCAGTCCTAGAAATTTACCCAAAAAAACAACTCAGATTCAAAAAGACATATGCACCCCTATGTTTATTGCAGCACTATTTACAATAGCCAAGATATGGAAGCAACCTAAATGTCCATCAGTAGATAAATGGATAAAGAGGAGATGGTACATATACACAATGGAATACTATTCAGCCATAAGAAAGAAACAAATCCTACCATTTGCAACAACATGTATGGAGCTGGAGGATATGTTCAGTGAAATAAGCCAGGTGGAGAAAGGCCAGTGCCAAATGATTTCCCTCATTTGTGGATTATAACAACGCAGCAAAACTGAAGAAACAAAATAGCTGCAAACACAGACTCCAAAAAGGGCCTAGTGGTTACCAGTGAGGATGGGTGAGGATGGGTGAGGAGGGCACATGAGAGGGAGGGAGAAGGGGATTTGGGGATGTCATGATTGATGCACATGGTGTGTGTGGGTCGCTGGGAAGAGAGTGTAGTGCAAGGAAGACAAATAGGGACTCTGTGGCATCTTAGTATACTGATAGACAGTGACTGCAATGGGGTATGGGGAGGGACTCAATAATAAGGGTGAATGTAATAACCACATTGCTTTTCTTGTGAAACCTTCATAAGAGTGTATATCAATGATACCTTAATAAAAAAAGAAAAATCCTAGTAAGTACATGGGAAAATGAAAATCCAAGGAAATTTGTGTATCTTATTTTTATTATTTACATTTAAAACTTACTTAGTAAGTATCAGGAAATTAGGAAAATAGAAATTTGAGATGATGAAAGTGCATCAAATAGATTTTAAACATATTTGAATAGCAGGTGCTTTCATTTCTTATTTAAAGTATTAGAAAAATTAATATCAATACATAATTTATATAAATGGCTATACCAAATCCTATAGTGAATGTTACTAGAAAAATTGATGTCTATTCTTTGTGTGATAAACATTAATAATGTGATATCCTTTTAACAACAACAGGAAAAGCAGGAAGAACTATGCCACAAACTCAAGGCAGTTTTATTATAATGTTCATTCACATCCATTATAAAACTGTTCTGTATTTTCATTTGCACACATTGATTTGGGAAATTGTGTAAGAGGGTTCTTCTCATTTCTAGGACATTTGAGCTATACATATATTTATGTTTTATTTCCAAAGATTCATGTGTGTATTTTGCATTAGTTTTCTAATGGGGAAAACTGAGAACAGAGGTGGTTCTGCTGTTGCCTTTTAAGGTGTGTGGTGTGGCAGTCTGTCTCAGAGGGCTCTGTCCTGGAAATGCTTAACCATGTGGATGAGCTGAGTGATGGGTGTGTACAGATGTCTGTATATATATATATTTTTTTTATTAAGGTGTTATTGATATACGCTCTTATGAAGGTTTCACATGAAAAAACAATGTGGTTACTACATTTACCCCTTTTATTGTGTCCCCCCCATACCCCATTGCAGTCACTGCCCATCAGTGTAGTAAGATACCACAGAGTTACTATTTGCCTTCTCTGTGCTACACTGTCTTCCACTTGATCCCCCCCACACCATGTGTGCCAATCATAATACTCCTGAATCCCCTTCTCCCTGCCTCCCTACCCACCCTCACACATCCCTCCCCTTTGGTAACCACTAGACCCTTCTTGGAGTCTGTGAGTCTGTTGCTGTTTTGCTCCTTCAGTTTTGCTTCATTGTTATACTCCACAAATAAGGGAAATCATTTGGTACTTGTCTTTCTCTGCCTGGCTTATTTCACCGAGCATAATATCCTCCAGCTCCATCCATGTTGGTGAAAATTGCAGAATTTGTTTCTTTCTTATGGCTGAATAGTATTCCATTGTGTATATGTGCCACCTCTTCTTTATCCATTCATCTACTGATGGACACTTAGGGTGCTTCCATATCTTGGCTTTTGTAAATAGTGCTGCAGTAAACATAGCAGTGTGTATGTCTTTCTCAATCTGAGAAATCGTACTCTTTGAGTAAATTCCTAGGAGTGGAATTCCCAGGTTAAATGGTATTTCTATTTTCAGTTTTATGAGGAACCTCCATATTGTTTTCTACAATGATTGAATTAGCTTACATTCCCACCAGAAGTGGAGGAGGGTTCCCCTTTCTCCACATCCTCGCCAGCATTTATTGTTCTTAGTCTTTTCAATACTGTCCATCCTAACTAGTGTGAGGTGATATCTCATTGTGGTTTTTATTGGCAATTCCCTGATAATTAATGATGTGGAGTATCTTTTCATGTGTCTGTTGGTGATCTGAATTTCTTCTTTGGATAATTGTCTGTTCATATCCTCTGCCCATTTTTGTTGAGGCATGTGAGTTCTTTATATATTTTAGAGGTTAACACCTTGTCGGATATGTCACTTATCTATACTGTAGGATGCCTTTTTGTTCTGTTGATGGTGTCCTTTGCCGTACAGAAGCTTTTAAGTTTGATGTAGTCCTATGTGTTCATTTTTGCTTTTGCTTCCCTTGCTCAAGGAAATGCATTCAGAAAAAAAGTTGCTCATGTTTATATTCAGGAGAGTTTTGCCTATGTTACCTTCTAAGAGTTTTATGGTTTCATGACTTACATTCAGGTCTTTGGTCCATTTTGAGTTTACTTTTGTATATGGGGATAGACAATTATCCAGTTTCATTCTCTTGAATGTAGCTGTCCAGTTTTGCCAACAGTAGTTGCTGAAGACACTGTCATTTCCCCATTGTATGTCCATACCTCCTCTATCGTATATTAATTGACCATATATACTTGGGTTTATATTTGGGCTCTCTAGTCTGTTCCATTGGTCTATGGGTCTGTTCTTGGGCCAGTACAAAATTGCCTTGATTACTGTGGCTTTGTAGTAGAGCTTGAAGTTGGGGAGCATAATCTCCCTGCTTTATTCTTCCTTCTGAGGATTGCTTTGGCTATTTTGGGTCTTTTGTGGTTCCATATGGATTTTAGAATTATATTCTCTAGTTCGTTGAATGATGTTGGTATTTTGATAGGGATTACACTGAATCTGTAGATTGCTTTAGGCAGGATGGCCATTTTGACAATATTAATTCTTCTGACCCATGAGGATGCTATGTGTTTCCATTTATTGGTATCTTCTTTAATTAACTCATGAGTGTCTTGTAGTTTTCAGAGTATTGGTCTTTCACTTCCTTGGTTAGGTTTATTCCTTGGTATTTTATTCATTTTGATGCAATTGTGAATGGAATTGTTTTCCTGATTTCTCTTTCTGCTAGTTCATCATTAGTGTATAGGAATGCAACAGATTTCTGTGTATTAATTTTGAATCCTGCAACGTTGCTGAATTCACATATTAGATCTAGTAGTTTTGGAGTGACTTCTTTAGGGTGTTTTATGTACAATATCATGTCATCTGCAAACGGGCAGTTTAACTTCTTCCTTCCCAATCTGGATGCCTTTTATTTCTTTGTGTTTTCTGATTGCCATGGCTAGGACCTCCAGAACTATGTTGAAAAGAAGTGGGGAAAGTGGGCATCCTTGTCTTCTTCCCAATCTTAAAGGAAAGTCTCTCAGCTTCTCACTGTTAAGTATAATGTTGGCTGTGGGTTTGTCATATATGGCCTTTATTAAGTTGAGGTACTTGCCGTCTATACCCATTTTGTTGAGAGTTTTTATCATGAATGGATGTTGAATTTTGTCAAATGCTTTTTCAGTGCCTATGGAGATGATCATGTAGTTTTTGTCCTTTTTGTTGATTTAGTGGATGATGTTTATGGATTTTCTAATATTGTACCATCCTTGCATCCCTGGAGTAAATCCTACTTGATCATGATGGATGATCTTCATGTATTTTTGAATTCGGTTTGCTAATATTTTGTTGAGTATTTTTGCATCTCTGTTCATCAGGCATATTGGTCTGTAATTTTCCTTTTTTGTTGTGTCTTTTTCTGATTTTGGCATTAGGGTGGCGCTGGCCTCATAGAGTGAGTTTGGAAGTGTTCTCTCCTCTTCTACTTTTTGGAAAACTTTAAGGGGGTTGGGTATTCAGTGTTGAAGCCATCTGGTCCAGGGTTTTGTTCTTAGGAAGTTTTTTGATTACCAGTTCGATTTTGTTGCTATTAATTGGTCTGTTAAGATTTTCTGTTTCTTTCTGGGTCAGCCTTGGAAGGTTCTATTTTTCTGGAAAGTTGTCCATTTCTTCTAGGTTATCCAGTTTGTTAGCATATAATTTTTCATAGTATTCTTTAATAATTCTTTGTATTTCTCTGGTGTCTGTAGTGATTTTCCTTTCTCATTTCTCATTCTGTTTATGTGAGTAGACTCTCTTTTTTTCCTGATAAGTCTGGCTAGGGGTTTATCTATTTTAGTTATTTTCTCGAATAACCAGCTCCTGCTTTCATTGATTCTTTCTGTTGTTTTATTCTTCTCGATTTTATTTATTTCTGCTCTAATCTTTATTATGTCCCTCCTTTTACTGACTTTGGGCCTCATTTTTTCTTTTTCTAGTTTCATTAATTGTGAGTTTAGACTGTTCATATGGGATTGTTCTTCTTTCCTGAGATAGGCCTGTATTGCAATATACTTTCCTCTTAGCACGGCCTTCTCTGCATCCCACAGATTTTGCATTGTTCATTATTGTTGTCATTTGTCTCCATATATTTGCTTGATCTCTGTTTTTATTTGGTCATTGATCCATTGGTTATTTAGGAGCATGTTGTTAAGCCTCCTTGTGTTTGTAGGCTTTTTCATTTTCTTTGCATAATTTATTTCTAGTGTCATACTCTTGTGGTCTGAGAAGCTGGCTGGTACAATTTCTATCTTCTTGAATTAACTGAGGCTCTTTTTGTGGCCTAGTATGTGATCTATTCTTGAAAATGTTCCATGTGCACTTGAGAAGAATGTGTATCCTGCTGCTTTGGGGTGTAGAGTTCTGTAGATGTCTGTTAGGTCCATCTGTTCTAATGTGTTGTTCAGTGCCTCTGTTTCCATACTTATTTTCTGTCTGGTTGATCTTTGGAGTGAGTGGAGTGTTGACATCTTCTAGAATGAATGCATTGCGTTCTATTTCCCCTTTTATTTCTGTTAGTATTTGTTTCACATATGTAGGTGCTCCTGTGTTGGGTGCATAGATACTTTTAATGGTTATATCTTCTTATTGTATTGGCCCCTTTATCATTATGTAATGTCCTTCTTTGTCTCTTGTGAATTTCTTTATTTTAAAGTCTATTTTATCTGATACAAGTACTGCAACACCTGCTTTTTTCTCCCTATTAGTTGCATGAAATATCTTTTCCATCCCTTCACTTTTAGTCTGTGTATGTGTTTGGGTTTGAAGTGAGTCTCTTGTACACAGCATGTAGTTGGGTCTTTTTTTTTTAATCCATTCAGTTACTCTATTTCTTTTGATCGGTGCATTCAGACCATTTACATTTAGGTTGATTATTGATAGGTATGTACTTATTGTCATTGCACGCTTTAGATTTGTGGTTACCAAAGGTTCAAGGGTAACTTTCTTACTATCTAAGGAGTCTAACTTAACTCAGTATGCTATTACAAACACAATCTAAAGGTTATTTTTTTCTTTCCCTCCTTTTTTTCTTCCTTCATTCTGTATATATTAGGTATCATATTCTGTACTCTTTATCTGTCCCTTTTTATTACCTCTGGTGACAGCTATTTAACCTTAGGAATACATCCACCTATCACAGTCCCTCCAAAATACACTGTAGAGATGGTTTGTGAGAGCGAAATTCTCTCCATCTTTTGCTTATCTGGAAATTGTTTAATCCCTCTTTCAAATTTAAATGATAATCTTTCCAAATAATTTATTCTTGTTTCAAGGCCCTTCTGCTTCATTGCATTAAGTATATCATGCCACTCCCTTCTCTCCTGTACGTTTTCTGCTGAGAAGTCTGATGATAGCCTGATGGGTGTTCCTTTGTATGTGATCTTATTTCTCTCTCTGGCTGCTTTTAATAGTCTGTCCTTATCCTTGATCTTTGCCATTTTAATTATTATATGTCTTGGTTTTGTCCTCCTTGGGTCCCTTGTGTTGGGAGATCTGTGTACCTCCATGTCCTGAGAGACTGTTTCCTTCCCCAGATGGGGGAAGTTTTCAGCAATTACTTCCTCAAATACACTTTCTATCCCTTTTTTTCTCTCTTCTTCTGGTACCCCTATAATACGAATATTGTTCTGTTTGGATTGGTCACACAATTCTCTCCATATTCTTTCATTCTTAGAGATCCTTTTTTCTCTCTGTGCCTCTGCTTCTTTTATTCCTCTACCCCAGTTTCTATTTCATTTATCATCTCCTCCACCATATCTTATCTGCTTTTAATTCCCTCCATTGTGCTCTTCAATGATTGGATCTCCATCCTAAATTTGTTCCTGGATTCTTGAATATTTTTCTTTACCTCCATAAGCGTGTTTATTATTTTTATTTTGATATGTCTTTCAGGAAGATTTATTAATTCAGTCCCACTTGGTCCTTTCTCTCGTGTTGAGATTTTGCTTTGAACCAGGTTCCTTTGACATTTCATATTTGTATGTGCAACCCTCTAGTGCCCAGAAGCTCTAATCTCGAGTTGCTCAGCCTCTGGAGCAATGTTGGGGGTTGCAGGGGAGTGGTGCTGGTGCCTAGGGGGTAGGAAAGACCTGTTTCCTGCTTTCTGGTTGCTATGCCTTTCTCCACTGCCAGAACCAGTGAGCAGAACACACAGGTGTAACTCTCTATGCTTTGTGTTTGTAGCTGGCATAGGTGGGGCTTCCCTCTGGCTGGCCTGATGCCAGTGCAGGGCCTGCCGGTTTGCGAGACAGGTGCAGGCTGGCGGGGAGGAAGACACAGCAGCCTGCGTATCATGGTGGGTGGCCTTGGAGCTACGTAGCCAGCCGGGGAAATGGAGTGCCTGAAGATCATGTTAAGTTTCCAACCTGCTGGGCAGAGTGCACCCAGATAATTTTGTCTACCTGTCCTGTCTCCTGAGCAGTAAGCTCTGTGCAATCCTTGCCCCTTTAGCAGCCCTCTTGCTGTTAGGAAGTCTCTCAGACGGCCCACCCAGATCAGCCAAATATGAATTCCTGTTTTCCTCAAGCATCTGGAATCTCTGTCTCTCCAGGTATTCCAGCTGTCTTAGCTTTCCAACCCCACTAATCACCAGAGCACCATGCAATATAGGTTCTGCTCCCAGAGCAGATCTCCAGGGCTAGGTGTTCAGCAGTCCTGGGCCTCCACTCCTTCCCCACTCTGTTTCTCTTCCTCCCGCTGGTGAACTGGGGTGGGGAAAGGGCTTGGGTCCTGCCAGATCACAGCTTTGGTACGTTACCCTGTTCCGTGAGGTCTGCTCTTTTCTCCAGGTGTATGTAGTCTGGTGCAACCTTCTTTCTTGTTGCTCTTTCAGGATTAGTTGTGTTAATTATATTTTCATATTATATGTGGTTTTAGGAGGAGGTCTCTGTCTCACCTCTCATCCCGCCATCTTTCTGTATATTTTTTGACTTAATATTAGGATAGAAGAACTTTCTCCCTCGAGCAAGAGACTAAGATGGAACTGGTTGGGTTCTTAACTTATTTGCTTCATGAACTTGAATAAGCCACTTAATTTCTCTTGTCTCAATTCTCATATGACAGAAATAATAGCCCCTAACTATAGCACAAGCCCTAACTAAAGTACAAAGTTGAGAGTCACAACCAGATTAAATAGTTACAAGGTTTACAAACCTAAAGAGATTTAATGTGTATGGTGTTGATAGAGAAAATTAGGGCTGTGCTCACTCAGTGTCAGCAAACTTCTAAGGTGAGGCCATCAGGTCAGCCAGGAGTAGGAGTGTAACACAGCAACATGCCAGAAGCAGAATCAAAACTCTACATAAAGTAAATTGACTTGCTTTTGAAGTCCTTCCTTTATGAGGGTGGACTTTGTGATAGTAAACCAGTTTGCATAGGGTGGTGTGAGTTTGTTGGGTGGGGTGCAAATGACCTGCTACTTTTGTTTCCATTTTCAGTTTCCAGGTTTCTGTGAGTTTCTCTCATCTTGTTTCCTGTTTTTCCTAAAAGCCTGAGTATATGAATATTTTCTTTCCTGCAGGTGTTAGTAACTTCTTTATCCTTCCGGACATTCTCAGCTGTCATTGCCTTTCATGTGGGTTTCTGTTACTTGGGTGAGTGAAGTATTAACAAAAATGAAGATTCCCATATAGTGAGGAACTTCTGTGTGAACACTGGTATGAGACATTCTTATTTGGAATGTGGGTGTTGATCTAAAAATTCATGCAGTATATTTATAGAAACTCAGTCAAGTTTTACAAAATATAATCTTACAGTAGCATTTTGTTAAACCATGGCTTTGTTATTAAACTGATGCCAATAAACTGTCAGTAAATTATGTAACATCACTCTATGCAACAGAGAAAGCCCACTATAACGTTACTTAATATATGATTATACCTGTAGAATAGATACATTAATTTACTTTTGTCTTAATGTTTCTTAATACAACCTCACATTTAAAATTTTTTTTCTCTTTTTAACTCATTACATACTTCCTGCTTAGAGTCATGGATAATACCATCTTCTTTAGGGTATCTGATTTTTATGTTTGTGGGTTTTATATTATTTCCCTTCCTTGGCAAAAATTATAGCTGCTTGGAGAAATGACCACTCACCCTCAGCATCGCTGCTGGCTTCCAACAGCTGGAAGGACTGTTACTCTCAAGAGCTCCCTGGGGAATACTCTGGGGTAGAAATTCTCAGCCTCAACTGGAGTTAAGCAACAGTAAGGAAAAACAAAAGAAATGAATTTTTTCCAAAATCAAGTTAACTAAAACTCCAGTCTTTTCATATCATCATTACTTTCTGAAGAGTTACTCCCCAGACATTTAATGATGTTAAGAGGAATAATATCAGAGAGAGAATCCTGCTACAATGGAGCCTAAGTTGCCAGCTCAATACAGGTAGGAAAGCTTGTGACTTAAAATTTTTAAAGTAAACTTTGCAGATGAAGGCTTTTCAGGGATTTTTTTTAAGTTATTTTTTTGCTCGAAGCAGTAGTCTCCCATTCAGAAAGTTGTTTTCCCAAATCAGTAATAGCCATGTGTTTACTGTTCATTTTAACTAAAGTCTACACATTCATTTGACAGTTTTCCACATCATACATGACTGTAAAGAATTTTAAAGAAAATATGTATACAATAATTGAACAAGTATTGTTATTTCACACATTTTTGGTAAACCATTGCTTAAAATCATAATAAAAACAGCCACCTTTGATATTTTGACCAAGCTAAGTATTCTCTGAACATGCCTGAGTTTTGTTTTCCTTACCACTTCCATAAGGGAAATTTTCTGGATATAGAACTTGGTTTATTCTCACAGGTCTTATGTAGAAATTAAGGATTTATAAGTCATTAAACATGTTTAATTGTAAGGAAATCTATGGAAATCTGTGTACAAAGCATCTAAAACTGTCAAAAGGAGTCATAATATTTTGAGTATGTTAGTCTTCTTAAATAGAACTTAATTGTCCATAAAGAGACATCCCAAAGGAGCATTGTGTTGGTGTTTGTGTATTGGGTGTTATGGAATTCATCCTACCTCCTGCTTTCACTCTTGATTCCCACAATATCTTCTCCATGAAATGTTTCTTTAATGATGTTGTCAAATGATGTCATTACTTGGATGAAAACCTTGCAATAATGTCCCATCTCACTCAGAATGAAATCGAAAGTCCTTACCTTCGCTTCACAATAGGGTTACCACATAATTTATCATCCAATGGGATTCTGTTGACAGTGAAAGGGGCCTTAAGAGTAATTAATCAGGGCAACAGGTGTAAACTATGGTTGTCCCAAGCAAACCAGGACACAGAGGCACCCATCTAGAAGGCCACTGCTACCTCACAGGTCTCATGTTCTATAGTGTGCTCTCAGACCTCAGCCACCACACACCCTTCTGGGTGCTTTTCAAATATAACAAGAATAACAAATATAATAAATATAACAAGGTGCCTAGAATATTCTTCCCTGAGATATTTGCATGGCTTGCTTTTTTAAACTTAATCCCAATCTCTACTCAAATCTAATCTTTTGAGAGGCCTTTCCTAACTCCCTCCTAAAATAGTATCTTTCTTCCCCTGTTCACTCTCTTCTACCCTGCCTCATTTTTTTCATAATGCTTATTATATCCTGACATAATTATATGTATTTTTGTTTGTGTCCCATTTGGTTTTGTCTCCTCCACCGGAAGGCAATCTCCATCAGTGGGTGAACTTTGTTTATGTTGTGTGCCTGGCATCTAGAACAGTTCTTTACACTTAATAGGTATTTAGTTAAAATCAATGAATGAACAAATGAATACAAGCATAGAAGAATAAGTTGATGGCTGGAATGGAGGCTGTTTCAAGAGGAAAGAGCAACTTCCATTTACTTATAGGTAGCAATTAAATGACAATGCTTGTAATCTAAGAAATAAGAAAGAGGTGCCAGGAGAAGTAATACACGATATAAAGAATGAGTTAGGGGAAGTTTTGGCTGGAGTCAGTGGTAAAAGATGGTATTATAAAAACAATAGCTCACTGAAATGTTTTTACCATCTGATATAGTGAAATAATTTCCTCCCTGGTAATGCATATTTTATGTTTTTTCTATAATTTAGTCCATTTGAGTTGTTTACCATGTGTTTTAATTCAACTTAATTTAAGAAATCTATTTCAAATTTTGTGGCAGTTACTACATTTAGGAAATCCCTTTAGAGATGGTGTCATCTTAGAAATAATAATATATAACTATCAGAATACCACCTAGGTACTCAGCATTATTTTAAGTATTTTATAAATATTTAATCTTCCTGACATACCGATAGGATGTAGGTATTCCCATTATCCGAATTTGCAGTGAGAAAACTGAGACAGAGAGATTAAGGCAGTTGGACTTTAGAACCTGTGCTTTTGAAATATTGTGTGATTTAATTGTTGTTGTTTTGTGATTATTATTCCTGTTAATCCTCTGTTAATTCCTGTATTCCAATAGAAGTACCCTCAAAGTATCCCCTTATTTCTCTGGCAAATTCTAAATGTAATCTTTTGTGAGTCAGTCTACTTAAACTACTAGCAGTTGTTTTTCCCTTAGCTTTTATCACAGTATATTTTTATCTTGGTTATTTATTTCATTGTTTATAGTCTTTCTTTTCGCACTGTAATGTCAGCTTTTCAAGGGTAGGGACCTCTGTTTTGCTCACTTTTTCCTAATGTATAAGTGCCTGGTACATAGCAAATGCTCAAAGACTAGTGGTTGCATGAAAAATATTAACCAAGTGAGTATTACTAAAACTATCTTCTATATATAATATGCTTCAATCAGTCAGCCAGTATTTACAAGCACCAATTCTGTGCCTAGTTGTGTGCTCCATACATGGCACTTGCTAAATGCCAGGTCCTCTTCTAAAAGCAATTTATTTAAAGCAACTCTGTTAATCTTTACCATAGTCCTATGGGGGGGTGGTCTGAAAAGATTCAAACAAATGTTAAGACATGGCTCCTTTCCATAAGAAGCTTCAAATCTAGTTGAGAAAAAATACTAATGGAAGTATAATTGGAAAGCAATACAAGTTTAACATACAAGCATATAATATTAAATTTTGAGTTACAATTAAATTTTGAGGAAAGGGTAATATAGGTACGTATTTAAACTTTTAAAAAGAGTTGATAATTCACCATCATCTTAAGTGATGGGAGGAATTTGGATAGATGCAGGGATGAAGGGGATGGTATTCCTGGAGAGAACAACTTAATTATGATAGAGAATAAGGGTGATCTTTGCGACTTGGTAATAGTGGAATATGTCATTGGATAGGTAGGAGAGGCCTGACCATATGTAGCTGTGAAACCCGGGCCAAAAAGGTTAGACCAGAGCTGACTGGAATCAATGAATCACTTGTGTGAGTGTGAGAGTGTGTCTGCATGTGTATGTGATTTATACAGTCAGGAAAATAAGTCTTCCAGTTTAATTCTATACATTATGTGGAATAGAATGTAGAGCACTTATTCCTGGCACAAAATTAGCTGTTACTAAATGGTCGCCATCATTATTGCACTAATAATAATAATAGCAGAGAACGTTTTGCCTTGAATTTTTAATCTGGATAAATAGACCCATTCCAGCGTATTTATATCAGGTCTGTCCAATCTGCCTTTATAAAGTTTAACCAATAATAGTACTTATTAAGACAAACACCTGGGATTCTATATGAAAAAATGAACAAACCCCACGTACACTCCAGCAAAAAAAATGAATTGTTCTAATGGCATACCATAGACAGAGCTCAAATGTAATCATAGATAAAGTTTTCAAATTACTATCTACCTATAGGTCATTAAAACGTGCTATATGCCACTGTGGAAAACAGTGTGGTGTTTCCTTGAAAATTAAAGATAGAATTACCATATGATCCATGAATTCCTTTTCTGGGTATACTCACAAAAGAACTGAAAGCAGGGTCTCAAAGAAATAATTTCTACATCTGTGTTCATAGCAGCATTATTCACAGTAGCTTAATATGGAAGCAACCGAAGCATCCATTGATGAATTAATGGATAAGTAAACTGTGGTATATACATATAATGGACTATTATTCAGCCTTAAAAAAGAAGGAATTTCTGACATGTGCTACAACATGGATGAACCTTGAGAACATTATACTAAGTAAAATAAGCCAGTCACAGAAAACAAATACTGTATGATCTATTCATACAAAGTATCTAACATAGTCAAAATCATAGAGACAGGAAGTAAAATGGTAGTTTCCAGGGTCTTGGAGGAGGAGGGAATGGAGAATTATTGTTTAATGGGTATACAGTTTCAGTTTTATAAGATAAAAGTTATGGTGATGGATGGTTGTGATAGTTGTACAACATAATGAACATATTTAATATCACTGAACTATACACTTAAAAATAGTCAAATGGCAAATTTTGTTATGTGTATTTTACTACAGTAAAAAACACTGGGAGAAAAAGTGCTATTTCCAGCTCTACAGAATCCAGTTATAGCTTTTTGATATATCCCATGGAGGATACTTCACTAAAATTCAGTTGGTATAAAAACAGGCATTTCCCAGAGGGATAAACAGAGAACACATAACAACCTCTGCAAGATCCTTTATAAACTTCAAAGAATACGAGAATGCCTCTAAGGTTTTTTGTTTTGTTTGTTTTGTTTTGGGGGGTGGTTGGTGATAATGGGGAGGTGGAGTATAAACAAACTATAACTGAGAAAGCTTTTTAAAAGATCTATCTAATTATAGTGTACTAATTTCTTCAGTACAGTATATTTTATGTTAACTATTCTCCAAACTGTTTACAGAGTTAATAATACAATTTACAATTAAATATCATGCTAGATGAAGAAACACAGGCTAAGGTTTTAAATGTACTAGAGGTGAATGAAGAGGTCTGAATGAGAGTTTCCATATGGGGAAGGACTGAAAAACTGAAGAGGAAAAAGATAGGGAAGGGGAGAAAAGAAAAGATTCAAGTCTTGACTATTTTAAAGCCAAAACTTTGAATTAAAAAAAAGAATAGAAACCACTTAAATTCATGAGTGCAGTTTGCATTATTGCTCATGTCCACCAATATAGGAAACATATTTTGTTTATGTAACACCCTGGACCTGCTAAAATTGATGGAAAGAAAGGTCATCTACACATAAAAAGGCACTACCCTTGCTGCTGAATAACTGGGTTAATCTTTTAACAAAATCTTGATATTTCTTTTTTATTTTTGTTTTTTGCAGAAAACCTATCATATGGATGCAGGCAACTCTCATATATCTCATCTTTTTATTTATTTTCTAAAAATTAAATTCCCTTTGCTCTTAAACCGTGGAATTAATCAAGATTTTCAACCATGTTCTCTCTCTCCATCCCTTTCCTCCTTTTCACTTGGTATGGGCCTCCAATTCCACACATTCCAGGCTGCCCTCCACACCCTCACACAGTCATCCATCTTAAGTGGGGCTTTGTGGACATAACCACTCTTTTCCAGCTATGGTTTTTGCAGCCTGCTGCCAAAAGGTCCCTTTGCCTCCTGAGGACCTTTATGCAACTTAGGACACACACTGAGTTTCTAACAATAGGATTAACTTTGGGTGAAAGTGCACTGTGTATTTTGGGTGCAGGTCACTGTTTGCTGTTCTGGTTTGCAATGTACACAATGTCTTAAGCAATGGTCCCTTGGGCATTTTAGTTTAGGGTGTGGATATTATGTGACACAGTTGTCAGCTCTTGGTTTTTCTTCGGGGCGATTAGCTGAAAACTGGTTTCGCTCATTTTGTTTGGGTTTGTTTGGACCAACTATTTGCTCAAGCAGAGGGAGCCTGCCTTCAACACTGAGGCAACCTCCACAAAGAGATTGGGTTGGTTCTCTGCAAGCTCTCCATCCCTGCCATAAAGTGAAACCATTTACAACATTTTTTACATCATGGCATCTCTAGGCATCTGCTCTCTGGAGCTTGCTCCAACTGCTCCTTTCATGACATGAGGTAAAGTTTGTGGAGCCCAGGAACTAGGATCCAGGCATGATTTCCTCCTTGCTGGAGCAGCAGGCAGATGCTGAGAGCAGGGACCTGGGTTATGGCTATTATAATTGCAGAGCAGCTAGGGCGTGCTCTGGGAAACAAAAATAATTGCTGAATTCCAAACTATATGTAAAAGCACTTTTCCCTTTTTAACTCAAAATTTTATCATGAACCTTAGCAAAACAAAGTGGTGCTGACTCAGCCCTCTAAATATTGGTCCTGAACTTGAACATGCTTTTAAATTGAGCTGAGGGTTTAAACAGCGAGTGGACTCATTTAACTCTGTTTATTGCTGTATCCTCTGTTCTGGCGTTGTTCCAGAGATTTCTGATGGCTGCATCAGCTTTGGAGTCAGTATCTCTGATGTGTTTGCATCTGACCTCTGACCTAAACTTCAGTGTTATTTTCAGCTGTTCTTTGACAGGGAATCTAACAGCTGCTGTTTAATACCATGGACAACTTGAGACACACATTGAGTTTCTAGCAAAATAATTAATCTGTTAATTTGAAGTTGTCTATAATTTTCCTGCATGGAGGGTAGAGGGAGGAGAATAAAAACCCAATCTGAAATACAATGTTATTCTTTTTTTTTAATTTTAGCAAAATATACATAGGGTTAACATTTAATTAAATAAATTTTCCTTGCTGCAATTAAAAGGTAAAAGCAAAGGGTATTACTTCCTAGGAGTTGTGATAACTGAGTTTGAAATGTTCAGAGGAGTACAGTAGTCATAAAGAAATCCTGAAATGGAATATAACTTGATAAATCCTCATTAACATATTTTTAAATGTCCATAAGAAATCTGAGGATCTGCGAAAACGTGACCATTCCACAAAACTTAGACAATAGGTAGTAAGTTTTAGAAAATCAGATTAATCTAAAATTTCAATTTTGTGGTTTAATCCTGAAACAAATGGCAGAACTTATTTTTAAATTACATTTTGGAGGGGGTTCTTTGCATGAGGGAGACTTCAGAAATCTTGAAAAGATAGATATTCAAGTCAATGACTAGGTGGTTTCAAAGTCCACCATAACTGTATAGATTTAATGGTAAAACTCATTTGGGTTGTCAGGATGTAATTTTTTTTCCGTTTGCTATCAAACATCAGCCAATAGGGAGAGAGCTAGAAGCTGCCCTCTACATTTAAGATAATGGCAAAAATAACAGGCGGTAGTGTTACCATACTAGGGGTGTGGCGATTCTCTCCTCTCTCTCTCATGATAAGCTCAATGGGGTTGTCTATTTTTAACCTCCTGTTCTTTCTTTTGGCAGAGCAATCAGTGCGAGCTGAGCTCTTTCCCTGAATGAATCCAAGTAACCCAGTGGCTGCCTTCTGAAATGACCAGCAGACACATATCTGTACAGAGGCTGCCCAAAATATAAACTCTGGTTCGAAAGTACCATGTCCAGCCAAGGAAGTCCTGGTGTGGAGTTTTCTACAACAACAGTCAGTTCAGTAGCTGTGCAGGCTGGGGACTCCAAAATTGTTATCGCTGTCATTAAGGTAAGCTAACAACTTTCTTTTTTCTGCGTGGTTGTGGGCTTCTTGCTGTTTTTTGATAATCCTAGAGAACATTCCACACAATCGGCAGTATATAGCATAAAGAAAAAAACATGGCAAGTATATCTTACCGCTTTTTTAAAATCAGCAACTAAGAGAGACTTGTACTAAGTTTCAGCCACTCTAGAGTTTCTCTTTCAGTCTGAAAATGTGTATAGCAGCTTGATAAAAACAGAACAAAAACTCTACCATATATTACCAGTTTTTTTTTAAAGGCAAGGCATTTGTTATTATCAGTTCATGAATAGTCAAGCGGACCTGTGAAATGTTAATGATTTTTGAGAGTGGATACAATGGAGGAAGGAGGAAAGGTCCCAGTAGATAGGGGGTGGCAGTGTTTTGAGTGTGATGGAGCACAGGGAACACAGAATATAAGGCTCTGACATGTGCCTTCTCCAGGACTGGCTTTGACATGTGAAAGGCACTAGTAAATCACTGTCACATTGTTGGGGGAATGAAGACCCTGCCAGGGAAGGTACAAAGGGCATGTGTCAAATTTGCTTTTAGCAGCAGGAACTCAGGGCTCAAGGTTGTTGCATGTTTTATGTCAAGCAATTTGCCTATTTGCAAAGATGACCACACATCTTTAGGTTGAAAAAGACATCCATGATCTTATTTCCTATGAAAACATCCTGCAAAACACCCTAAAAATTTATGCTTGAACTTAGATAATTTGTCATTTTAGGGATTCAATATTTAATGAAGGGAATCCGGCAAAAAAGCTGGTGCTCACCGCCTGTTACTTTCCGGACCTCATCAAGCTTAATCAAATGACCTTTCTGGCCTTTTGTTAGAAGCATGGATGACAAGGCCTGTTTAATTTCACTTAATTCCGGCGTATCTTATGTTAATGTGAGCATTTGTAACAGGGCAGTAGCACTTGACATCAAGCAAAACAATTCACTCTAAGGAGCAGTGAATGCAAAGTGTTCCTACAGCAGCTCCCAAGTGCTCTTGAGACTTGGCCCCACAGAAACAGGATGTCTGCTGATTCCCTCACTTTTTTCAAAGGCAATCAGTGGGCATGAAAATAAGCCTGAAGCAGACATACCAAAAATTGATCATTTGTATGTGATTTTATGATGCTTTGAGGGACTAAATTTCAGTAGTGAGGGAAAAGAGGCAAACTCACTGCGTAAAACAAAGTTAGTTTTATTTCCCTCAACTATGAAACATTTCTTAGAGCCGCATGAGAAATAAGCATATGAAATAAGTTTTAGGAAAATCAGAGGTAAATTGATAGGAAAAAAAACCCTCTAAAAGTATACTGGAAACTATTATTTAAACTGAACTGTGTTTCTAAGAGTGTTCTCTCCATCTCTCTTCCCCACCACCCTTCCTTAACTCCTGCCGTTCCACATAAAATAAACTCCAAGCTATTCAAAGTGGAAAAATCCATCTTAAAGGAATAGCAGTGTCTGTGTGTGATCCGTACGGGCTTCTTGTTTCTAAATAGTCTCAGGGTACTAATTATCTAGACTAGCCACATGATTTTCTCATTTCTCTCTAGCAGTTCACTTATCCATGTGCATGTGCCTCTTAGTGGTTCCTCTTGCTTAATCAGTTTTTGCTTCTTAGAAAAGCAGTTCCTCAGGAAGCACAGTAACGAATTATATCTGGAGTGGTGGAAGAGTCCTGAGTGTAGAAATCAACTTGGCCGTGCCCGAATGGCACTTGTCACACACATCTGATTTTATTTACATTTTCCTACAGACTTCATGGAACATCAACACCGAAAGTTGAAAAATCTTATGTTTTGACTTTGAAATAAGATAAAAGTCTGTTGCTTCATCTCATGTTTATTCTTTTTGGCTGAACAAGCAAGGCCAATATAAAGACATTAATCTGCCTAAATTGCATTTACGAAACTGTTCCCCTTTGGTGAAGTTTGTATCCTCCTTGCTTGAGTGGAAATTCACTATTTTAATGGAATTTGGTTTTGTGAAAGAGAGAATGTACAATTGTGTGAATTATTCTCTAATTTTGCAATATTCAATAATGTGTAATCCATTGTACCTGTTCTTCATTTGGGAGTTTTAAATTTAAATCTGGTATGCCAAGAGAAAAGAATTTAGCATAACAATAAAAAAGGCAAGGCAAGGCATGGGTTTATATTAGACCTGCTCAATTTAAGTAAGGCCCATCTCTATGAAAACAATAAAGTATTCACAGTGTAACTGGAAAATGAAAAAAAGAAAAGAAAAGAAAAAGAGGAAGGGTGAAGGGGAAGGAATGAGAGGAACTAAAAGTGCATTTTATTTCATTTTTATTTTTAGTGTGGCAAATGGGTGCAACTTCAGCTGGCTGAATCACAGCCCAATCTTCTAAAAATTGGTAGCAATCAAGATGAGACCAAAAAACTTCTTCATGATCATGAACTTCTTTTGGCCAAGCTCAAGGTAAGATATTAAGATATGAAGCAGACACAAAACTAAAAAGAAACAAAAAGCTATTTGTTACACTTCCTTTTGATTTCTCTGATGTCACTAGCTTATGGACATTTTATTATACTGACAGACAGATAATGGAAAAACACTAGTTACCTATGAACAAACACCTGCATTGCAGAGAAACAGCAATATTTTTAAAAAACTTCCTAATGTGATAGAAAATATAGAGTGATAATATTTTCACTGTAGTGTTTTCTTTCCTGGCTGCCTCAGTGAAAAAAAAAGAATTCCATCATTTTTCCATTTCACGCATTATACTGTCAAGTCACAACCACAGAATCAAACTTTCTATTGTTGATGATACCTACTGGCAAGAATAATATAGTCTTCCCCCAACCCCCATTTAACTATTGAAAATATTTGATTTTGTATTTAATACTAAGAGTTCTTGAAACCAAATGGTACTTTTAATAAAATCGGAGCGATTATTCCAAATATGTTGTGGTTATTCAGTTAAGAATCTAAAAATAACATTGGTTTGAAGTTGCCAGTTAAGGTCAGATAAAGTCAGGGCCAGATACATAATCTGTGGAGTGCAGTGCAAAATAAAAATGTGGGGCTCCCTGTTCAAAAAGCCAGAAAAAGCGTTTTCCTGACCTGTCGTGCTATTTTTTATCTGCTATTTAAAGTCTAGCTCCTCCAGGCATGGGATATACGTGGGGTGAGTGTAGACCAGGCACTGGACGCCAGCCATGGCTCAGTGCACAGGGTGTGCACCTGGCCCCCATCTTCCTGGGCTGTGCCCTGACTGCCACCAGGGCAGATAACAGAGGTCACTGATCACAGGAGGGGAGCAAAGAGATTCCATCCCCCAGGAGGCAGGACCACACAAGAGAAGCACATGAGGTCTCAAGTAAAAAGGCCATTTTGGCTTCACATAGTCCTCTAACCATGACCTCTTAATATCCATCTATCAAACCGTCCCTGACCCCACCCATCACTATCGATCTAGGCACCAACCCACAAGAAATTTTAAATGGTAGCATTATCTGCCAGCGTTATAGCTTAAAAAAAAGAAATAAAGGGAGTTCGAAGTCTGTTCCAGATTTGCTGACAAAAGACTTTAAAATAACGACAAGAAGAATTCCCTATTGCAAATGGATAGATCACTAATACAACCAATTTACTAGTTACTGTCCTGTCAGGGTAGGCACAACTTAACCTGTAGCACAAAATGCTAGATCCACATTAGTTTTAATCAGTACTTTTTGAATTATAGGGACATTCTTAGTTCAATAAACCAATAATATTTAATATTTAATGTTCATCCAATCACTTTCCCATGCACAGGGCCCTCAGTTTGTTCTAATTATGAAAAAGAATGCTCTGCAAGGGATTTGGGAGTGTGTAGGATTCAGTGCTGAGTCTCCTTGGATTTGGGTTAGCCTCTCTGGTCTCAGGTTCTTTATATGAAAAGGTATGATAAAAGCAGTTACCCTTGAACACCTAAAAAGGAAATTTGGGGGAAAAAATGCAGTGATGTATGGATTTAATTGCCTGCTCTTTTAAAAGAAAAAGTGGCATAATTGTTCTGTTAATAATTAATAAATCAGAGTAGCTTGGATGTTTAATTTGATAGAAATGCTATTTTCTGCCTTCTATGGAAAATTATCTCAAAGCCCAGTTATTTAGATGAAAGGGAAAATTCTGGAAACACAGAATTTTTATGAGTTTTTCTGATGTTGGTAATGTCTATATACCCCAGAGACTTTATTTTCCTTTCAGCAGTATGGCACTTAATTCCAGTGGACTGTCCAGAGAAAAAAATATATCCCTGTTTTCAGTGGGGAAAGAAAATCATGTGGAAAAAGCATTAACTCTCCAAAGGCATCTAGAGTCCCAAACCATACTTAAATTATTTCTAATGAGAAAGAAGAAATTTGGAAAGGGGAGATTTAAGCCAGGTAAAGAAAATCTGTCTGTGACCACTATTGATATCATATCCTCAGGCTCAAGGAGGAAAGAGGAATTGGAAATACCTTAGGGATGTTGCTTAGAACATTCTCCTCAGCGTCTGTCCTGCAACTAGCTATATTGCTATTTTCCAAAAGATTTACAACTATAAGAAACAAGAAAACCTCCAACTGCTGTATTCTGTGTTTATAGATATGTGATATTAGCATTCAATGAAGAATAACCCTTTAGAGTATAAACTACTAAAAAAAAAAATCACCTCTGCTCTGTCTCATAAGCCTATTGGTTCCCCGATTCTGACTAAATTCCTGGCAGAATGAATACTTACTTTTGTTTTATTTTTGTTTACTTAGCCAGAAATGAATGCATGAGATATAGTCAAAATATATTAGTAGTAAAGCTAACAGTCTTATTAAACTTGCTTTAAATAAGGAAGAGTGTGGTTTTCTGCTATAAACTGGAGTATTTACTAAGACCGCATTATTTACAATTTTTTATTGTGGCAAAACATGTATATAACATAAAATTTACCATTTCAATCATTTTTCAGCATAAAATTCAGTGGCATTAATTATATTCACAGTGTTGTGCAGTCATCACTGATATTTTCCATACTTTTTCATCACCCTAAACAGAAACTCTGTACCTATTAAGCAGTGACTCCCGTTTCTCCCTTTCCTCGTAGCTTCTAACCTACTTTCTGCCTCTGTGATAATTTGTCTATTTTAGGTGCTTCATATAAAGGGGTTCATGTAATATTTATCCTTTCACGCCTGGCTTATTTCACTTAGCATATAGTATTTTCAAAGTTCGTCCACATTGTAGTATGTGTCAGAACTTCATTCATTTTTATGAATGAATAATATTCCATTGTATGGATATACCACATTTTATTTATTCCTTTATGCAACAATGAATACTTGGGTTGTTTCCACTTTTCAGCTGCTTGTGAATTGTGCTACAATGAACATTGGCATCTAAATACCTGTTTGAGTATCTGTTCTCAGTTCTTTGGGTAAACAGTTAGGAATGGAATTGCTGGTCATATGGCATGTCTATGTTTAACTTTTTTTAGGAAACACTAAAATTTTTTCATAGCAGCTGTATAATATTACATTCCCACCAACAATGTATAGTCTTCCAATTCTTCCATGTCCTTACCCAAACTCGTTATTTTCTGTGGTTTTTTTTTTTAGTTATTACAGCTATCCAATAGGGTGTGAAGTGACATCTTGTGGTGGCTTTGGTTTGTATTTCTCTAATGACGAATGATATTAATCGTCTTTTCATAGGCTTACTGGACAGTTGTATATCTTCTTTGGAGAAATGTCTATTCAAGTCTTTTGCCCATTTTTTTATTTGGTTATTTGTTGTTGAGTTGTAGGAGTTTTGTATATATTGTGGATATTAATCCCTTATCAGATGGAGGCTTTGTAGATTATTTTCTCCCATTCTGTAGGTTGTCTTTTCACTTTCTTGACTGTGTACTCTAAGAATGTATTTTAATAAAGAAAGCTATGTGACTTAAATTATATATACTTACATATTAGAGAAAATTTTATAGAATGTGTGCTGTGAATGTGATGGAACCCTTCAGGACATTGGAGAGAGCACTAACCTATTTTTATATACATTACTGTCTGTAATTTACATTTTTATATTATCTCTTCCCATTTTCCTATAGACCCACAAGTTAGAAAATTCTGTTCTCTCAGAAATCATGGAAAAGTTGCTTTTACCCCTCTCTCCTCCTCCTTTCCTCTTCCCTACAGGAGTGAGGGGGCTGTGTTAACAGGCTGGTGAGACTAGGGGAAGAAGGCCACCATGGGGAAGCCAGTGTCAAGGGCTCTCCCTGCAGACCCTGACTGCCCGTGGGCTGCAGGTTCTCTGCTCTCTGTGCTTCTGACTAACCTGGCTGGAAGTCCCTGTCTGGGAGAGGCAGGCCACACCCCACCCACCACAGCAGCCTTCTGTGTGTCTGTGGCTCAGACCCCACTCTCTCCACAGGCAGGTACCAATGAGTAGATATTAGGGAGAAAAAACAGAAAGCAAATTTAATGCCATCTTCTGGTTCAGCTTTAATAGTAATAGCAGGTATTTTGATCCATATTTGACCTTAATGTCTACTTCTCAGTTGACTCAGAGTCTTGAGGGGAAAGAGGTGAGATTAATTGGCACCTTACAAATTCCAGCAGTGGTTCACAGGTTAATCTGGTTCAAAGGATCTGTGGCTCAGTGTCCTAGACAAGTAAAGGCATCTGTCATAGTTTTCACTGATCATTTTGAAGAAAGTCACTGACATAAGGTGATAGGAACATTGCAGTGTTCCTGGGGAGTGGAAGCTGGTAGGCAGTTTAATTTGAAAATGGAAAACTTTTTCCATTAAAAAAAATACAGAATTCTTACAATTATGAAACAGCAAAACTGCCTCATGATTTTCCTTGCTTTATGTGGCCCTTTCCTAGTCTATAAGAACTTTCTTTTAGATGTTCAGCTCTAGTGCATACTATGGGGTTGTGGAGTGAAATAAAATTCAAATAGCATTCTTTTAGATCTGGAAAGTTACATGGACAATTTTATAAAATATTGTTTTTATAGGAGAAGTTGTTTCAAGAGAGGCTAGAGAGTCCATGACATAGGCTTTCCAAATGTGGAGTTAAGGCACATTAATAATGCAGATATTACAAATAATTTGTTACTAGTACAGGCTGAGGAGCAGTTCAGGATACAGCCATACCTAATGAAGTATTGAGGTAAGCTGATTTATTATAGGGGAAGAAATTCTGCAAGGAGAAAAATTTGTAGACACAAAGACTGAAGAATAAGAAAAAATTTGGAGAAGAAACTCTTTTATCTCATCCCTGTCTTGGTTCATTAGTCAAGGTCAGGCTCCTTGGCAGAAGCTGAAGGGCCTGTTGGAAACAAGTCACTTACCATATAATTTTGTGCCTGGGACAGCAACCGATAGAGTCAGCAGGGAACAAAAGCATGTTCCTCGTTTCTGCAGGGAAGAGGACGTGCCTTGGTTACAGCAAATACTAACAACTTTTTTGACAACTTTAGAAGGACCCAGGACACAGCAAGATTATGGTATATTAAAGATGGCCATACATGTTTCAGCACTCCTCCCATTGAGAGAGTGAGGTCTGTGTCCATTCCCAGAAAACTGGGCAGACTCTGTGACTGCTTTGACAAAAATACAGCCTAGCTAATGCTGTGCCAATTTCAGGGCCCATCCTCAAGAGACTGGCTGAGTTTACTTCCTGTAGTTTCAAATGGTCCCTCTTGGAACCCAGCCAACCTTTGAGGACGTTAAGCAGCACTACAGAGAGAGGCGCAAGTGACAAAGAACTCAGGTAACTGCCAGTCAACTCTTGACTTAGGAGAGTGAGCCATCGGAACCACCTCCAGGCCTGGTTCAGCCTCCCAGCCTGACCTGGGTGGAACAGAGACAGATATCCCTCCCTGAGCCCTGTCCAAATTCAGAACTGTGGGCAAATTAAATAACTGTCCTTTCAGGCCTCTACAATCTGCAGTGGCCTGTCAAACAGCAACAGATAACTGGAACAGAGGGCAACCCCAGTGGTGGCATCCTCCATGGATTGTGAAGGCGGCACTCACAGACGAAAAGGGATGGGCAAAGAAAAACAAGAGTTTTCATGGGGAGACAGTTGAGAATGAAACTAAGATTCTCTAAAATGAAAGATGGCGTGGATAGTACTAATGATAAGTAAAAAGAAAATTCTGAAGTTTGTGAATGATTTACTTTTGGAAAATTGAAATCAGTTTCAGCAATATATCTATTTTCATGTTAGTCTGTTTGACTTGCATTTTGATATATTTTCTTGATCAGGAGGAAAAGGTTTCTAGTTATAATTCAGCACACAGGGATATGAACAAAATATTATGGGTGTATTGTGGAAGGAATGACTAATTCTGCCAGGAAACCAGAGAAAGTGATATTTGAGTTGTCCTGGAGATGAATATGAGTTTTCCAGATATCATAGAGCAATTTAAAGGACAAAAAATGGACGGGGAGAGAAATATTTGCAATTTAAATGAAAGTCAAAGGGTTATAATTCTTCATACTGATAGACAAATAAACCAACAAAATCAGTAAAAAATAGACAATTCACAGAAAAGAGGTAAATCATCAAAGACAATGTAAAAGGATTCCAACATCAGTAATGGCCTGAGAGATTAAACTAAGTAATTATAAAACATTAAGGTATTATTTGCCAAATACACTATTAAAATATAAAATATTGACAGCATGCAGTGATGGCAAGAATGTGAGGAAAGGGGCATTCTGCTATACTTTGGTGAGAATTTAGACCAATGCCATCATTTTAGTAACTGGCAAGTATTAAAATACAAGATGTTCACATCCCGAGACTCAGCAACCTCACTTCTGAGAATCTCTCCCTGGAAATGAAAGCATTCGTAAGGCTGTGAAGATGCTTTTGCTATGATACTGGGCAACTTTTTACATGTTTTTAATACAATAATCTAACTGGAAACAAAACAATGTCTAACAACAGGGCGATAAATCTATAAGTTGATCATTTATGTTGCTTCATACTGTGGAAAATTATGCCGAGCCCCAGGCTTCTTGTAAAGTAGATAAACTCTTAGGTGTTTCATTCAGCCAATGGTGGCTGGGCTTTGTGTTACTTGTCATCTAATGTATTCCCATTTGAGATCTGGGTCACAGATCTGGCATTTTTGAGATCAGAGGCCTGTAGCCTCCAAGCTATTTTCACTATTATTTTCTGTGAGTCCACTGCTATTTTGTTCATTTTGTTTTGTTTTGTTTTTATATTCCACAAATAGGTGAAATCACATGGTATTTGTCTTTCTTCACCTGGCTTATTTCACTAAACATAATACCCTCTAGGTCCATCCATGTTGTTGCAAATGGCAGTATTTTTTTATGGCTAAATAATATTCCATTGTGTATATGTACCACCTCTTCTTTATTCACTCATTTACTGATGGACACTTTGGTTGCTTCCGTAACTTGGCTATTGTCAATAATGAGCCAGTAAACATAGGGTTGCATATATCTTTTCAAATCAGGGATTTTGTTTTCTTTGGGTAAATTCCTAGAAGTGGAATTGCTGGGTCAAGTGGTATTTCTATTTTTAGCTTTCTGAAGGACCTCCATAGGGCTTTCCACAGTGGCTACCAATGAACATTCCCACTCACAGTGTAGGAGGGTTCCCTTTTCTTCACATCCTTGCCAACACTTGTTATTTCTTGTCTTGTGAATAGTGGCCATTCTAACTGCTGCTAGGTGATATCTCATTGTGGTTTTGATTTGCATTTCCCTAATGATTAGTGATGTGGAGCATCTTTTCATGTGTCTGTATTTCTTCTTTGGAAAAATGTCTGCTCAGGTCCTCTGTCCATTTTTTAATCAGGTTATTTGTTTTTTTTGGTGTTGAGGCATATGAGTTCTTTATGTATTTTGGATGTTAACCTTTTATCAGATGGATCATTTATGAATATATTCTCCAATACTGTAGGTTGTCTTTATTTTTGTTCTGCTGATGGTGACCTTTGCTGTAGAGAAGCTTTTTAGTTTAATGTAGTCCCACTTACTCATTTTTTATTTTGTTTCCCTTGACCTAGGAGATGTGTCTAGGAAAAATTGCTCATACTTATGTTCAAGAGATTTTTGCCTGTGTTTTCTTCTGAGAGTTTTATGGTTTTGTGTCTTACATTTAGGTCTTTGATCCATTCTGAGTTTACATTTGTCTATGGAATTAGACAGTAATCAAGTTTCATTCTCTTACATATTGCTGTCCAGTTTTCCCATCAGTTATTGAAGAGACTGTCTTTTCCCCATTGTATATTCATGGCTCCTTTACCATATATTAATTGACCATATATGCATAGATTTATATCTGGGCTCTCTATTCTGTTTCACTAATCTATGGGTCTGCTCGTGTACCAGTACCACACTGTTTTGATTGCAGTAGCTTTGTAGTATAGCTTGAAATCAGGGAACGTAATACCCCCAGCTTTATCCTACTGTTGTATTTTTGTTTTCATTTGTCTCCATGTATTGCTTGATTTCTGTTTTGATTTGTCCATTGATCCATCAATTATTTAGAAACATGTTGTTTAACCTCCATGTGTTCATGGGCTCTGTTGTTTTTTTGTGTAATTTATTTCTAGTTCCATACCATTGTGATCTGAGAAGTTGCTTGATACAATTTCAATCTTTTTTAATTTATTGAGGCTCTTGTTGTGGCCTATTATATGATCTATTCTGGAGAATGTTCCATGTACATTTGAGAAAATTATGTATCCTGCTGCTTTTGGGTGGAATGTTCTGTAGATATCTGTTAAGTCCCTCCTGTCTAGTGTGTTGTTCAGTGCTTCTCTTTCCTTATTTATTTTCTGTCTGGTTGATCTGTCTATTGATGTGAGTGGTGTGTTAAAGTCTCCTAAAATGAGTGAGGTCCAGTCTACTTTCCATTTAGTTCTGTTAGTATTTATTTTACATTTTTAGGTACTTCTATGTTGGGTGCATAGATATTTATAATGGTTATATCCTCTTGGTTGGACCGATCCCTTCATCATTATGTAATGTGTTTCTTTGTCTCATTACTTTCTTTGTTTTAAGTCTATTTTCTCTTATGTAGGTTCTAGTCCTGCTTTTTTCTCCCTATTATTTGCATGAAATATCTTCTTTCATCCCTTCACTTTCAGTCTGTTTATGTCTTTGGGTCTGAAATGAATCTCTTGTAGGCAGCATATAGATGGAACTTGTTTCTTTATCCATTCTTTAACTTCATGTCTTTTGATTGGTGCATTCAGTCCATTTATGTTTAAGGTAATTATTTATGGGTATGTATTTTTTGCCATTTTATTAATTGTTTTCTGGTTGTTTTTCTAGTTCCTTTCTTCCTCTTTTATACTCTTTTCTTGTTATTTGATGGCTTTTTTAGTGTTTTGTTTGGATTTCTCTTTTTTAATTGTTTATGTAATATAGGCTTTATGTTTGTGGTTACCATAAGGTTCATGGGTAGCTTCCTATCTATATAACAATCTGCATTAAGTTGATGATTGCTCTATTTTAAATGCAATCTAAAAGTTCTTTTTTCTTCCTCCTCCACATTTTAGGTATTGGATGTCATAATCTGCACATTTTTGTGTATCTCTGAGTGATTTTGTGTATAGTTCATTTTACTACTTTTGTTTTTGTTTTAAATTCATACTTGCTGCCTCCAAGGTATTATTTAGAAAGTAGTCTTTAAACCTACAAAAAGAAATTTTTTTGTATAAAGTAGAACCCATCGTCTTTACTAGTTATGACAAGAAGGGTCTTGGTCTGAGATTTTGACTGACAGGTCAAAACTCTGACAGTTCAAGAAATATAAATGAGGTGTGGCAGAGGTAAGTTGGTAGCACAGGATTTACTCACCCCCATTACCAATTTCCAGCACTGCTAAGTTAGATTTAATGTTAGGATAAAAATATCTCTTTTGCTTTCTATCCAGATGACAACAGATCCTTCTGCTCTAGAAAAGACATAGATGTGTATTGTACTTAACCAAAAATTCATATTTCCTAATTATAGACTTTACCTTAGATATAGTATATAGTATAATGTATAAATGTGTAAAATTCAGTCGTTTTTCAAATGGCATTGCTAAATTGTTTTTACAATAGGTTCCTCTAGCTATTAGTCTTCAGGAGAATAAGGTAAACACCTAATTCTAGGATTAGTCTTGTCCTCCAAATTGTCCTGTTTCTTCTATCTCCCTCCTGTTTAAAGTTCAAGTATGTACCACATATTTGAAGTTCATTGATTTGAATGAGATTAGAATTTTTGTCTTTAAAAAAATTGTCTTAAAATGGAATACTAGCTCCAGTTCCAGGGAAGATGGAATAAATATCTTTCACCTTGATTTTACTTGAAAAAGTAATCTCTTTCAAACACATGAATTATGTATTTTGAAACAATGAAAAGAAAACTTGTATTAATCCAGTTTGAGAGGCTGATAGTAAAAGGCACAAATTAATGGTGAATTGTCTGGTTGTGAGTTCTGGAAACATTATTGCATGTTCCATTAATAATTTTATATGTGATTAATTTATTGTTTGTTGTTCATTCAGTGCTCAAATATTGCTCAGTGGACTTCCTATGGCTTTATTGCTTAATAGTGATAATAATATGTGAGGTGAAATGCAATTCAGAGTCTAAAAATAATTGAAAGAATTCTGTTAAAATGCCTTGGTTAATTTTGCTTAATGTTGGTTAAGAGGTCACTAAAGATTGCATATTTTGTTGCTTGAGTGATGAATGTATAATACAAAGGAAGGATATACTTTCATTAGCCTATTTGTAAAACTTGGACTAATTGCAGAATTTTTCCTTGTATTGCTTAATACATTTGTAAATATTCACATATGACGACTTTTCCTTTATGGTTGTAGATGAGGGCCTAAGTTCTGAATAAAACAGAAGGGGATGCAAATATTACTGAAAATATATGATCTTTAATAACTTTTTCTTTTTTTTCATAATATCATTTTATTTTTTCCTATATTCTAGGAGTCTGTAATCTAATTCATATAGTAACAAGAGCTGAACTCTTTGCTGAAGCTTCTAGTTCCCTCACGAGGCTGCACTCTTGCATTCTCAGTCCCCACGGTCAGGGACATGTTCTTGACCCCGTATCATGTCTGGCCCCTTATTTATTTACCTCTGGCCCCCCTTTGCCCCCTTCTCATACCTCCCATCCTCCACTCTGGCAAGCACCAATCCGTACTCTATGTCTGTGAGCATGGTTGTCTTTTATTTTTGTTTTTTGGTTTTTTTTCTTAGATTTCACATATAAGAAGAATCATATGGTATTTGTCTTTCTCTGCCTAACTTATGTCACTTAGCATAATGCCCTTGAGGTCCATTTGTGTTGTTCCAAATGGCAACATTTATTTTTTATGACTGAATAATATTCCACTATATTATATATATCTCATAATTTCTTTATTCGTTCACTAATGGACTCTTAGGTTGTTTCTATATCTTGACTATTATAAATATTCCCACGACAAAGTTCATATATTGTTTTCAAGTAGTGTTTTTGTTTTCTTTAGATAAATACCTGAAGTGGAATTGGTGGATAACATAGTAGTTCTAATTTTAATTTTTTGAAGAAACTTCTTACTGTTTTCCATAGTGGCTGCACCAATTTACATTCCCACCAACAATGTGCAAGGGTTCCCTTGTCTCCACAACCTACCCACTCTTGTTATTTATTGTCTTTTGATAATAGCCATTCTAACAGGTGTGAGGTGATATCTCATTGTGGTTTCGATTTGCATTTCCCTGATGATTAGTGATGTGGGGCATCTTTTTATGTGTCTGTTGGCCATCTGTATGTCATCTTTGGAAAAATGTCTTTTCAGACCTTCTGCCCATTTTTTAATTGGATTGTTTGTTTTTTTGCTATTGAGTTGTATGTGTTCTTTGTATATTTTGGATATTAACCCTTTATCAGATACATGATTTGGAGATATTTTCTCCCATTCAGTAAGTGCCCTTTTATTGTGTTAATGGTTTCCTTTGCTTTGCAGAAGCTTTTTAGTTTGATATAGTTTTGCTTTTATTGTTTTTACTTTTAGTGTCAAGTTAAAAGAATCATTACCAAAACCCATGTTTTCTTCTATGAATTTTATCATTTTAGGTTTTACATTTAAGTCTAATGTATTTTGAGTTATTCTGTGCATAGTGTCAGACTGTGGTCCAGTTTCGTTCTTTTGCAGGCTGCTGTCCAGTTTTCCCAGCACTACTGAAGAGACTGTCTTTTTGCCATTGTATGTTCTTGGCTCCTTGTTGTAAATTAATTGGCCATATATTTTGGGCTCTCTATTGTTCCACTGATCTATGTGTCTGTTTTTATGCCAATGCCATACTGTTTTAATTACTATAGCTTTTAATAGAGTTTGAAATCAGAGAGTGATGCTCCAGCTTTGTTCCTCTTTCTCAAGATTGCTTTGGATATTCAGGGCCTTTTGTGGTTTCATACAAATTTAGAATTGTTTGTTCTATTTCAGTGAAAAATTCCATAGGAATTTTGATAAGGTATTGAACTTGTAGATTGCTTTGAATAGTGTGGATATTTTAGCAATCTTAAGTCTTCCAATCCATCAACATAGAATACCTTTCCATTTATTTGTTTCACTTTTAATTTTCTTTCCTTAATGTCTTATAGTTTTCAATATAAGGTCTTTTACCTTGTTGGTTAGATTTATTCCCAGGCATTTTGTTCTTTTTGATGCAGTTTTAAATGGGATTGTTTTCTTAATTTCTCTTTCTGCTAGTTCATAATTATTGTATAGAAACACAACAGATTTTTGAGTACTGATTTTGTATCATGCAAAGTTACTAAATTCATTTACTAGTTCTAACAGCTTCATGTTGGAGTCTTTAGTCTTTCTATATATACTATCCTGTCATCTGCAAATAGCGACAGTTTTACTTTTTTCTTTCCAATTTGGATGACTTTTATTTCTGTTCTTGCCTGATTGCCAGGGCAAGGACTTCCAATACTATGTTGAATAAAAGTACAAGAGGTGGCATCCTTATCTTGCTCCTGATCTTAGAGGAAAAGCTTTCAGCTTTTTGTCATTGAGTATAAGGTTAGCTGTGTTGTACATGGCCTTACTAAGTTGAGGTACCTTCATTTTGTACCTGATTCTCTAAGCGTTTTTATCTTAAATGGATGTTGAATTTTGTCAAATGCCTTTCTGTCTCTATTGAGACAATCATATTATTTTTATCCTTCTTTTTGTTAGTGCAGTCTATCACACTGATTGATTTGCAGGTGTTGAACTAGCCTTGCATCCCTAGAATAAATCCCACTTGATCGTGGTGTGTGATCCTTTTAATGTACTTTTAAATTCAGTTTGCTAATATTTTGGGGGGACTTTTGCCCTGATGTTCATCGGGGATATATCCCTGATCTCTAAAAACTTGAACGGTCCATCAGTTTTTATTGTGAGTTAATGTTTTGTGCTTGAAGAGAGAATCATGGTCTGTATATTATCACTTATCAGTGAGGTAAAGATTTAAATGTTTGGTAAAACCTGCTTTCAGAACTGGAAAGGCCACCTACCTGGAAAAAATGTTGAATAACTAATCAAGATTAGGAAGACTAAGAATGCATACATTTTAGATTTCTTTGTCTTCCAAGACAAAAAACTTTCTATGTTACCTGAGACGACTGGCTTGCAAAAAAGATTAAGTAAATACAGGAATACCAAACACTTTCAATTCTGAAATTTTCAGCCTAACCAATTCATTATTCATCATGAGAGATTCCTTGTAATAGATGAGGTTTGCAAACAACTAACTGAACTTGCAAATAGGATTTTCCAATAGTTAAAAAGAACTTCTGTCATTAACTTAGGAACCCAGTATATAGCTATAGGACATCTTCTGGGTACTTAGCTCAGAACTGGGTGCACAAAAGGTGTGGGCACGAAACATTACGAAATGAAGGGAAGTTCCTATCACTTGAAATGTTTACAGAAGCAATTATGGTTACTATCTATTGATCATCTGTGTGCCAGTCCTACTAGATGCATTAAGTATTTAATCCTCACATCAACCTTTTGAGGTAGGTAATATTCACATTCAACAGATAATTAATCAAGTTCAGTAGTGGCTCTTGCCTAGGTCCCACAATGGCTTATGCCTCTATATGTCACACTCACTCCAATTTCTTTTTAAGAGGTAGGATTAATATTAAAAAATTAGGCATTGCCTGATAATATATGGAAAACTATATGCAAAGCACTAACAGAAGTTCATGAGTCATCATCCCAGGAGAGGAAAGTATTTATTTGGATCTCAAAGAAAGTTTTGAGTAAGAATTGGGAGTCAAAATGACATTCCAGATCAGAGAATTGAGTCAGCAAAACTGCTGAGACAAATATAAGTAAGAGTGTGTGGTGGACATGTAAAGAAGACTCCAGGAAATACCAAAAGATGAGCCTAAACCAGTATGAGGGTTAAAGGCTTGGACTAGAAGGCAGTACAAGCTGGACTATGTAGCTATATTTTATTGTATCCAAGAAGGGGTTCTTAAAGCAGGGGAAAGATTTGATGACAATGCAGTTTGAGAAAGGTTACCTTTATAGCAATATGCAGGATGGATTTGATGGAAAAATCATTGAAATTAAAAGATATGTATGGAAGCTATTAATAGACACTAGAACTTGGGAATGCTGTGAGAGTAAAGAGAATCGAATTTTAAAGTCTTTGTTATAGCAGCACAGTATGTATAATTGAAATATATTTTTGATGAATTAATAAATTATAAAGATGATATTATAGAATAATATCATTTATTTTACATAGAGAGTAAGGGAAAAGTCAATGATAACCCCAAACCTTGAAGCTTGTAGGATAAGAAAAATAGATGTCCCACTGATAGTATCACATAATTGCCAAAGGGGTGCCATTTTGAATTGGTATGTCCTTTATATTTGACGGACTGGAAGTCAACGATATCATTTTCTAGAGTAATTTCAGGGGAACAGTGTTGCCGGACACTAAGTCGCAGTTGTTTGAGAAACGAATGTGGAGAGGAAAATCAGAGGTAGGAAGAGCAGGTCATTCCTCCAATAAATCTGAAGCAAGAGGGTGATGCTGACAAGAAGCTTTTCTATGATAGGAGAGGCCTGGGTTAGGGGAAATGGGCAGCCTTCACTTAAAATAGTACAGCGTGAGAATTAGTGGGGAGTTCATTTACTGTGGATCTGAACTTCCATGAGATACAGTTGTGAAGTCGGAGGGATGGAGAGTAGTAAGAGGAAGATTATAAAGAGGATAGATGACTAGATGGTCGTACACAGTGACTAAGGACAAGAGGCATGTGAGGCTTCTTTGACATTCCAGATGGTCACGGTGGGACTGATCTAAGGGTATCCTGCATGCACATGTCTGGAATGGTGACTTTCTGTTCTAGTTGTTACCATTCTGATGACTGTTTCCATACCCAGAACATATATATGCAGTTCAGGAAACCAATGAGAGAGAATTATATGGCAATACACAATCTCCACAAGGAACAGTTAGAGGAAGGAAGACCCAAGTAGGTGGTTCTCCACCTGGCTGGCACCAGAATCACCACAAAAAGAAACACAGGACTCATATATCCAGGTCCCAAACCTGAAGAATCAAGGGAAGACTGGACACCTGCATGTTTTTTCAAAAATTTCCAGTAATTCTGATGCACAGTGAGGAAAATGGTCTGGCCTGGACCAGAAGAAACAACTACTGTTGAACAACTGCAGTAAAGGATTTGAACAGAGGTGCCATCAGTGGACCTGAAAAAGAGGCCATGGAAAGTAATAGGCAGAAATACTCAGAGTCACATCACAGAAGTTTGGCTAAAAGGAAATTTCAGGATTGAAGTATTGAATAGCATTGGAAGCAGCAGAGTGTTTCAGGAAGCTGCCGTTCGATTTGACTGTGATTATTCTCTGAAACCTTTCTGTAGTGCTCCCCATTTATGCTACTGACCACAGCCTCCTGTGAGTCCTTTCTGTACCTTGTAGCCTATCTATCTCTACTATAGTATCTGTTTCACGGAGAACTCTAACGTGCTTCATTTTTGTCCTCTTCATTTAGACTGTGAACATACCGTCCCTAAGTCCTAGCACTGTGTTTGGAGTTATATATTCAATAAATATTTGTAGAATCAATGAACAAGAAGAAAGGAAGGAAGGAATACATGCATCCACTACACAGCTGCAGGAACCCTTCATCTTGTAGAGTAACAAAAGAAGCATCAAAAAAAAAAGCTGAGTAAAGAAATGAAATAGCGATGATTTAAATGGTGTTCACATACCTCACTCTTCTTGCTCACAACAGTTCTGAGGATTTCAAGACTCAATTATTAATGTAGAGAACATTTGGGCTCCTAGGAGAACATGGTGAAACTGATAAAATATTAATACTATTAGTTTTTTCTGATTGGAGTCATTACTTTTCTTTTAACTGAGCTGGAGGACAGTCGCCAAGTGAATTATTGATCTCCTGGCTTTGGCAGGCTAGCTCCTCCTCTGGGAGGCGTCCCCTGAGCTCCAGCCCCACCGGAGGCCCTTCTTTCTCCGTGTGGTTCCCTGGGCTTCTCCATCAGCACCTCATTAGATAAGTAAAGGCTCACACCCTAATGTAGTGCATGTTCAAGTGCAGTCTATATAATGTGCTTAAAAGTGGTTTATGAGTATTTACACCAGAACGATCTTGGGTATTTGTTAAAAGGAGCTGTATCGACCCCTATGAGATGAGACTGTGGAGAAGGCAAGGGCAATCCGCATTTGCCATCTGTAGCTCTTTCAGGTTCCTGGTCATCATAGTGTTGCTTTTACCATTGGTTTACTTAGTTTTTTACATATGTATAGTGTATATAAAAAAGTATATATACTTATTCATACACATGTACAGTTTTCATAAGAGTGCAAGCTTCCCTCTGGGCAGAGATTGTGTTTGGCACATATTAAATTATTATCTGTATATATCTGGATAATTTTTGTCGAAATCAGTTGTAAGACTCGGAGCCTAAACCATGACACAAATAAACATAGTGCAGTGGACTTTTATTGAGTGCTTGCTTTGTGTCAACCACTTTTTAAAATTTAGTATTTAATATCAGGTTTAAATATATTTAAGTGTTTTAAATATGTTAATTTGTTTAACCCTCCATATAACCATATGATGTAAATCCTGAGAGGCAACGCACCTTGAGCAGGTATGTTCTGCCTGCCCAGATGAGAATCCCAGGGTTGCTGCTTGGTTGTGTAACTCTGGGAAAGTTACTTACCCTCTCTCTGTCTCAGTTTCTTCACCTCTAAAATGGGGAGAGAAATAGTGCCTACTTACTAGAACTGGATTCAACACATAGTGAGTGTTGAATGATTGTTAAATATTATTATTTTTAATCCCCATTTTACAAATGAACTTGCTAATTCACACACAAGTCATTTGCCACACAGCCAGGGAACAGTGGAGCTGGGACTCCAAATCCAGCAGTGTGCCTCTGTGTCCTACCTGTACTCAGCATGCTGTGTGACCTTTCATAATTAATTGTATTATAAAATCCCACTCATTCAGGACAGTTACAAGATGGTATGAGTCACTTCTCAGCTAACTGAAAAGGACCACTGAATAATTTCTTACCCATGCTATGGCTGTGGATCTTACAGGATTTTCAGGAACTAAGTCACAGTAGCATCAGGTTGGTTCTGCTCTACCAGCTAGATTCCCTGTGTACTGTGTTCCTGGCCTTGTGCCTAGAGTTGAAAGGTAGGGAGACACAAAAGAAATCTAAGAGGCATCTTTGGCCTCCAGGAATTTATAATATATAATAGCATAGGGAAAAATGTCCCTGTTGCACCCCTGATGCTTCAGTGCAATTAAGCAACAGTGAAATCACAACATCAAAGGTGCTGGGTAATTAAGTCCTCAGATGAAAGATGTTGATAGTGAAAGCATGTAGGCAAGTTCAAGGAGAAAGAGAAATTAATTTAGTTGAAGTGGTTTCATGGAGAAGGTGGAATTTAAGGTCAACCTTGAAATATGAGGCTGTGGGAGTTAGCAAGTGTGAGAAGAAAAGTTTCTGGGGCCGGTAAGAGAGCTGACTGTTCAAGTCAGAAGTAGGTGTCTCTTTCCTCTACTTTAGCTTAATCTGGAACAAATGTTAGATTAATACTTGTATGTATTCTCCTGTTTGGTACAAAAGCTCCCAGTGTTATAGCTTTCACCAAGTCTTAGGGAATATGTCATTGTCTTTGTTGTTGTTTTTATTAAAAAACATGGTAGTTTAATCAAGAAAGTATGGTAGAGTTCACGTTCTCCAGTAAAATACATAATGACTTTCTCGATAAGTCTCCAGGACTGTTTTTTTCAGTCACATAAAAGACCACAGAACTCTGAGGGAAAGCTAGTGAATCTAAACAAATGCAAGAACACAGACAACTCTCTCAAATAGAAACCACCATTAATAATCTAATCCATGCTCCTGTAGATTATTTCTAATTACATTATGTACTTCATTTCATAGAGCAGACATGGAAGAGTTATTTATATGCAAATATCCAAGAAGGAAAATTTAAGAAACTACATTTGTGAAAATTAATGTTGTAGGGCTTTTTGGGTGCATATAAAATCTGTTTAAAATACCATCTTTTATGGGTTTGTTCAGAAGAAATCTTTTTTGAATAACAATTATTTTGCAGTAAATTGAGAAAAAGTATCTTATTCTATTTACATTTGATTATAAAGGGACTAAATTGTAACTGAAAGGTAAAGTTTGTTCTGACATTTCCACTATGAACACATTTCATACTATTTTAGTAAATGGCTCTGGTTGTGAAATGTGACAAAAATTCTTTTTTTCATCCAAACGGACCAATTCAATACAATGTCAAAATTTTCCAAGTTGGTTTTCTTAATTTTTTTTCTCTTTTTGTCATTTATGTTACTGACATTTCCTAGGAACAACAGAGACACCTGATATTTTACTGACTTTGTTTGAGCACAGGAACCCCTGAAAGTTAGAGTTGTCATAAGAATTCTTAATTAAATGAGGGCTGTAGTCTAGCTTTCAGTGAGAGACTATTTCCACTCAAGACAGCTGTGGCCCTCAGAGTTTTCAGCAGCCCATTAGCTGCAGCTTCTATTTCAAACTGGAAGCCAACCATAAATCCAGGTCTGTCTGTTTAGATTAGGGGCAACCCATACAAAGAGGGCAGGGTAACACCATCAAGCAGGCATGCACAGTTCGGGTTTCATAACCAGAATTAGGCGGTGGCATGTTCATTTCTCTTGCATTAGAAAAATATTTTAAGCCAGAAAGCCATTTTGCTTCCACACGGTATGTATAAACTAAAAATTAAGTAAATGTGGTTCACAGAGGGTATAACCTTATCTTCCGTTTTGGTGACCATCAGTAATTGTGATGATAAGAGTTACTAACTTTTACGGAAGACAGATTCGTGGCCAGGCCCTCTGAAAAGCTCTTTACACGCATCATCTCATTTTGTCCTTGTGATGATGTTGTGAGGAAAGGACCCTTATTATGCTCATTTTCTAGATGTAAAGACCAAGACTCAGAGTGATTGCGTATGATCACACAGTCAGTGAGTGGCAGAGTTACTGGTGATGTGATTTTGCGTGACACTTAACTCTTGCCTTCAAATACCCATGCCCTTCCCCCCAAGGCAATTTTGGATGTCAAAATTTCCACCCTTAGAGAATCACCCCTCAGATTATCAATAAATTGTCCTTCATTCACATATGAATAGTGGAGCAAGCACATTTCCATCCTGATGCATTTTGCCAATGGGACCCACCATCCTCATGCTCTACTTCCCTTGGCCCTAAAAGCTTTCTGGTCCTTGGCTGACACCTAAACTGGAAGCTTTTTAAAAGTGTAGGAGAATAGGGGGTTAATATATGAATATTTTTACAGAAATAAAAGTCTTAAGTTACAATAAATATTCTCTGTTGATAGTTATTGGTGTTAGCCAACCTGTGAAAAGGATGTATCATGAATATGAGAGTTTTCCTCACACCGCTGTATCGACAGCTCATATTTGCTTATTTATTCCATCAACATTTATGGCTAACTGTAGCTGCTATCAGGAAACCTTGCAGCCTATAGAGATACAACAAACCTTCCATGTAACTGGGCTGTACTGCTGAACTATTTCCATAAAATACTAATACAACAACTAGGTTAGGATAATTATGTAGCATAGACATTTACTTTAGAGACTGTTTTCATACATGGTCTCGTTGCCTCCATAAGAACCAGTGTGGCTTGGACTCCTCTTTACAGGTGAGGAAACAGTCTCCAAGAGATTTGATGACTTGCTCAGAGCTGGTAACTGCCACTCTGATTAAAATCGAGTTTGTCATGATCTTTCCCCTGTGCTGTATCCTGAGGCCCCTGGCACAAGCTGAGCCCTCAAGACTCATCCTATCCAGAAGTGTACAGTGATTCCAGGAAAAGTGTGTCGCCTCACAGCCAACAATAGGGATAACTTGGTCTCCCATGTGGGAGTGTGACCTAAGTTTAATGCAGCGCTGGCATGGAGGATTCTGCTGGTGGGATCCTTAGATCCTCAGCTGAGAGCACTGTGAATTGGCCCAGAGGAATACTGCAGCACCTCATGGCGGTTGTCACATAATTGACATACACAGCTCAGGTCCAAAATTAGCAAAATTGGATTTTAGCTCTAAAGCTCCTTATATCATGGAAACGGAGAACAAAATACACACTTGCACTGAAACACAGAGACACTTTCTCTGGAACTCTTTGGATTCTAAGTAATAGTAATAACAAGAAAGTAATGCTAATGAACACAAATCTATTTTCTCACGTCTTATTTATTTAAATGATTTTCCCATCACTGTGAAATACACTAAGAGCTATATACTGATGTATTTGAGTAATATTGTCCCAATTTTATAGTCAATATTATTCTTTAAATAAAAAGAACTTTATATTTTAAAAATTATTTTTGGTATTACATTGTCACTATACACTTCAAAACTAACAAGACACTTTTGTTTACTTAAAACTTACAAAAGCAGTGGTTAGAGCAACTGCCTGCAATTACTTGGGCATATGGAACACAAGCTCATATGGGAAGATAGGAGATAAAAAGGTGTTTTGTATGATTATTGTAATTCTCATGATCAGGATCTGAGCCTCTGTGTATCATTTTACCTGTTACCATAAATTACTATGTATACATGCTAATGTGATGAATCTATTTACTGCCTTGTCTCATTCAACAGCTTTTGACTGAATATATTATATACACAAGCATTATTCTAAGCTCTTGGGATTCAACAATGAACCAGAGAAGTCACTGCCCTCCTGAAACTTAGAATCTATTAGAGGAGGAGAGATAATATACAAGTAACATAAAAATAAATACGGGGCAGGAATACAGACTGAGAGGCTCAGGATAGTCCTTCTCTGTGTTTATTGTCATTAAGTTCCATCCAGTTTAACATATTTACAAGATTTTATATTTTTAATGTATTTTTAATTTTTAGAAATAATTTTAGATTCACAGAAGTTACAAAGTTAGTTCAGAAAGGACCTATGTACCCTTTACCCAGTTTCCTGTGGTTACAACATGCACAATTATAGTATAATCAAAACCAAGAATTTGATACTGGCACATTGTATGTGCATATGTGCATGCATGTCATATTATTACATGTGTAGATTAGTATAACCACCTCTGCAATCAACACAGAGAGGATTCCTTTACCATAAAGATCTCCTTCTGTTACAACTGTATGCTCATATGCATTCCCCTCCTCAGCACAGTCCTTAACCCCGTGTAACAACACATCTGTTTTCCATCACTGTAATTACAACATTCAAGAACATTATATAAATGGAAGCATGCAGCTTTAACTTTTTGAAATTGGCTTTTTTCACTCAGCATAATGCACTTCAGATCCATCCAAACTGCTATGTGTATATCAATAGTTCATTACTTTTTATTGTTGAGTAGCATTCCATGGTATGAATGTATCATAGGTTGCTTGACCATTCACCCCCTGAGGCACATTTTAGTTGTTTCCAGATTTTGGCTATTACAGATAAAGTGCTATGAATATTCATATATAGACTTTTCTGTGGATAGAAGTTTTCAGTTTTCTGGGATAAATACAATTGCTGAGTCTTAACAGTAGTTCCATGTGTATTTCTATAAGAAAGTGCCAGGTTGTTTTCCAGAATGACTATACCATTTCACATTCTACTAGCAATGTCGACAGCTTTGGTTTCTCTGTATCCTCACCAGCATTTAGTATTGTCATTTTCTTTTAATTTACCACTTCTTTTAGCACTTTTAGTAGTGCTGCAATTGTAGTTATTAAAATGTAGTCTTCTACTATAAAGTATTTCACTTTTGATATAAAGAAAGGTGTGAAATAAAAAGAATAGAAAGGTAAAGAAAAGATATCGTTTATGACTAGCTTTGCCTGCCTGAACACCGCTAAAAATTTTTCTATATGAAATATATATTTTGTGGTTAAACTGGAATTCCTGACACAAAAAAAAGAAATGTGCAGTATTGAGTAAGTGTACAGTAGTGAGGCCTTGGTGTTGATAGGTCTTTATGATCAATGCATCCCCCATCATTAATGTTCTGCATATATGTAGTCAAGGCTGCAGGAGTTATTTATTTATTTTTTAATATGAAGGTACTTCATTTGCTAGTAGTGTAGACTATAAATATTTATTGGCTCTTGAAGTCTCTACGGAGATCCATTAGGATTAGTAGAAATATTTGTGGTTTGTAGTAAGTACTTGGGTTTGAATTAAGTATTGGGATCCAGAGATACTTTTGTTTTATAATGATGAGTAGGCAGAGCCACGTAAACTGTGTAACACTGGCTTGGTGGACAGCTATATTTTTGAATTACCAAATAATAGTTAACACTGGCGAAGACTAATGCTCTGAACTTGGAACTGTGAGAAGCCAAAGGAAGAAGGGCATGGTCTGGCTTTTGGGAACTTATAATCCACTGGAAACTGGACTTTTGTTTTGAAAAATTTGCTTTTAAAGACATATTACCTGAAAAAAATTAATGACCCATCTTCTTACAATATTAATTTTGAAGCACTGATTTTATTCTTTTTGCTATTGAGCCTTTGCATGATAAACTAAAAAAGAAAGAAGTATTATAGTGTCCTCTAGGAAATACAAAATGGGTAAGACAGTCTTTGCTCTCCCCTAACTTATAATCTATGGAATTTAAAACATTCTCATTCACAGTTGTACAATACAGTGAAATGTAACATCCAAATTGGAAAGGTGGAAATAAAGTGACAAAGGAATCCATAGGAAGGAGGAATTAATTTTGGCTGAGGTGAGTAGAAGGGTTTCAAGGAGGGGGCAGCATTGGAATTGGGACTTGACGGCTAACAGGTTTTGGAAAGGCAGAAATACAAGTGTATTCTAGTTATAAAGAGCTGCGAAAGCCAGAACAACTCCATGATGTTATATGCAAGAGACTGACGAAAATAATAGAACTTAACTATCTACTATTCTCAAGTTTCCAAAATATTCATTCTTTGTTCTCAAGTATCCTAAGTTAATTGTCTTTAGTGGTAAAACTCAGATTATTTCTGTGAACTAGAGACTCTACCTGTATCTCACAGTCTGTGTTACAGATAGACTCTGCAGTGTCAGGAAAACATATGCAGGATATGCCACATATATTTACTCATTTAGAAAATTGCTATTCAGGGGACCATTTAATGCTTCACTGAAGAGAAAATCCATAATCCTTTTTGTGCTGTGCATGGCAGTTGAGATGGTATAATGTCCATAAAATATGCTATACTTAAAACTAGTGATTTCAAAGTTATATTTAAAAAGACAGAGTACATTTTTCAAGTATCACAGAATTGCTTTGGTTTCCTATTCTTTTGGAACCCAAAAGAAAATAGTACCTTTTAGCATCTCTTTAAATAACTAGCTTTAAGATGTTGACCGGAGAGTCTTTTTCTCAGATCTAATTCCAAAATACTTTCCTGAGTTTAATGACTAACCAAGTGGGAGAGGAAAACTTAAATTAAGCTGGGTTTGACTAAATCCTGAGGCAAACCATTTTTCATGGATTGCTTATCTTAGAAGCTCCATATCTCATTGTCAACATAAAGTCCACTTTTATTGTAAACTGGGCATTTCATTTTGTTCTCCTTAACAACTAGGTTAAAAAAATATGTTATTATTGCTACCGTCATTTAATCTAAGTATTTTATTTGGTGACTTCCCTGAGGATTCTTCAATCTGAGAATGGATTTTTCAATCTGAAATTATGTCTTTTCTTTTTCAAAGTAAAGACAAGAACTAGATTCTTTTTCTTGAGACTTTGAAAATAAGTATTGAAGTTTTTTTGCACCTCAAACAGTGTCTAATTTTTTCTATGATATTTTGTGTAAACTAACTGCCACTTTCATCAAATTAAAAGATGACACCAATGTGAATGGAGGACTTAATTGTGCTCTACAGCAGGTGACAGGGAGTGAGGGTCTAAAGATAGGCACAGGGAAGACTTGAGAGGGGGGGATCCAGTGTATTTAACTCCCAAGGGACAAAAAGAAGGGATTACCACCCACCTCACAACCCTTATAGAACATCTCACAAATTAAGACATAAGTAGGAACTGGAAGCTCATTTGTAAGATGGATTTCTGCAGTTTACAGTGGAATGGTGTGGTGTCTCAGCACAGCTAACACTGTCAAAAGATTGAACTAGAGCTAATTTTTTTTATTTTGCAAAGGTTAACTATTATTCAGATATATCAAGAAAGTAATGTGTGGAGACAGTTGCACTAATAGGCCACTTGTAGGCACTTACTTTGCCTAAAATAATTATCAAAAAGTTCAAAATATCTGGATAACATTGGAAGTTTGATAATTATAACTTACAAGTATTTCTGCTGTATGAAAACTGAAATTACAAATTAATAGGCTGGTATCTTTTTAGTGCAAAATCTTCCCCAGCTCCCATTAAAAAGAAAAAAAAAAAGAATTCTTGAGCATGGAGACCGGCATAGGAATACATTTTGTATCCCAGGTTTACCACGGGGGCCAGTTCACTCAAATTTTACCATGTCTAGCACCTCCCACCCTTTAAAACACAGTGTCTCAGCAGCATATAAAGTTCAGCCTATTCTAGTTTTGAATCTCTACCCTTGAATCTCAGCCAAAACTCAACCTGTTTTGTGCTAGGGAAAAGTCCACTCATGCATCAAAAGGTATCAAGATATTAATGTCATTCCTCCCACTCACTGCTTCATTCAAGAGTTAATGAAAGCAGGAACTGGATTAGATGCAGGCAATACAAAGATGAGTACAATATGGTTCCTATACTCAAGAAACCTATATGAAGGTGGACCATTTTGTGCAACTTCGCATTTTGAAAAATTTCAAACCTACAAAAATGCTTCACCTAGATTTACTAGCTGTTAACATTGTTCTATATTTGCTTTCTCTCTCTCTCCGTATGTATGTAACTTTTCTTTTCAGGGAAAGGAAGATAACTATGTAAAAGTAATGGATGAATATCAAAGGATGGGAATTTAAACAAGTAAGCCAAATAAGTTTGGAAGGGCTTCAACAGAAACTTGTATAAAATACAGTTATAAAGAAAAGTGAAAGTATAGGAGAGAATCAGGAAATACTTCATAAGATTATTTGCTAGGTGTATAAGAGGTGGGTAGACAGCCTGAGCAATAGCAGAATCATATACCAAGGCCCAGCGTGGAGTATTATGAGAACAGTAAATAGTTTTGCATGGTTGGGCTGTGGACTAGGGATAAGGAGACTGGGAAAAGGGTCATGGGAAAGATAGGAGGGCAGGTATGCTACAGAAAGGTTTCTCTTTATCTTATGGTTGATGAATAATCATTGACAAGTGTTAGGCAGAGAGTGACCTGATTTGTGCACTGTTACTGGGACTTGAAAATGCTTCAAGTTAAATGAACTACTACTGTAAAGGAGAAATTTTAGGTGCCTTGTTAAGTCTAGAGATAGAAATATTTTGGAAAAACAATGGGCTTTTAAGAGTCCTATAGTCACTCATCAATAGATGTCTATTTTTCATCCCCAAAAGAATGGATACTCAGAAAGGTGCTTCCCAAACAAGCTTGTGTATCTGTGGGTAAAATTGACATATTTCCAGAATCTCTCACCTGGCCTTAGTGCATCTCCGTATCAATAGGCGATTACAAGGCCAGTGGAGAGGTGAGCACACACCCAACCAGAGAGGTTTTTGGCTGCTTTCCAGCCAGGAGCAGACCACCAGAACCAGGATTCTTGTAAGCAATAAAAGGCCTTCTCCCCATCCAGTTTTTCCTTCCACTGATTTCGCTGTCAGTGGTTTGTGATTTATTTGCTCCAGGCTGGGAACACATTTTCCCTAGAGTTACAGTATCAGAATCAAGTGAGGAGTTTTTTAAGAAACAGAAACTCCAAATCTGTTGAGTCAGAATCCTCTCAAGAGGGACCTGGGAATGCAGTTTTCAAAATCTCCCTCAGGTGGTGCTGGTACAAACGGTCACTGCCTGAAGTTCGGAAGCACTGACCTCTAAAGGGAGGTCAGGGAGAATTCCTCTGCAGAGGTCTCTGCAAAGGGCTCAGAACTGGTCAGAGTGCAGGACGACTCTGCCAAAAGCTGTTGGAATACACGTATTGTATCAGCCTGCATTGTCCAAGCTGCTGTGTCACATGCCTTCGCATCCTTGGAAAGTATTGAGAAGTCAGGCACAAGATGCACTCCACACATCTGTCAAATGAGTGAGCATTGCTTAACCTTACTGTTAGCAAAGGAGATGGCTAGCAGTGTGGTCGGGTGTCTTTGGCCAAAACACTCTAAAAATGCCGATGTGTTAAGGTAAATGATATAGGTAGCCTAAAGCCCAATATTTACTCAGATTTTTCAGCAATTATGTTAATTTAAACAAATCAGAATGGCCGTTTTGATAAAATATATGCTTTAAAGAAAATAACAGTACATAGGAGATGACATCAGTCACCTTGTGAATAAGCACTGCCACACTGAGACCTCATATGCTAAACTAAGAGTATGTATTCCCTGGTACTCCTGAACAGTTATCATCACTGTGCTTGTGACAGATAATCCAAGTGATGACAGGTGGAGATAATAATGGGAGTTAATCCAGGTGTATTTAATAATGGAGGTAGGAAAAATCATTTAAAACTAAACATGACAGTCATCATATGATGTTTATTTCAAAAGCATTTTGAAATAAATGTTAGGAAACATTTATCTTACTTGGTAAAAGAAGATAATCATTAGTTGACATTTCTTTATAGATGTCAAAACCAAGATTCTTGTTAGACATTAAAAAAAATTTTTGTCTCTTAAATTTTTGACCTTCAACTACATAAAGTAAAACAGTCTCAGTAGACATTGTGGTCTGGGGAGCGGCTGAAATGCGCAGTTAGAGATTGGATGTTGGGGAAAAGAACTGGACTCTTCATTCTTCAAAAACCCTATTTCAGAGTAACATGCATTTTAAGTCACCTAGTTAATGATGTTTATCAGATAAAGTTCTTTTGCTTACTCTCAATTCAAAAGCAGAGGTGAATTTAAGATTTTAATTTGCTTACAAGTTTTTAAGTCCAGTTTGGAGAACCCATGAAAAATGTGGACCAAATCTCTGAATGTGTTTGTGAACGTAGGAGAATCAGGCATGGCTGAATCCAGGAACAGAGTAATGTCAAGGCTTTGTCTATCTTTTGGACAAGCTCTGTGCACATGGCTGGTAGGACAGCCAGTCAATTACATCAGGCTCATATCCTACCAATCTCATAACTCTGATGAAAAGTCCTTCCAGGTAGGTTGAACAGAAAAAACTCTGGAGGAACTGGGTTTTCCAGGCTTAGATCATCTTCCATCCCTGAATCATCACACATTTTCATCCTTGAGCTGATCCATGAGTACATAACCAGGATGGGTAATGTTGAATAAAGGAACATTCACATTGTTCAATCTTTTTTCTTTTCTCCCCTCCCACACCACCGCCCCCCTTCCCCGTGCATGTAAGATGCAAATAACAAATTATTAAGTGATATTTCAAGTAATATGACCTGCCAGTGAAACGCAAATGAACAAGCTGAACTTTTTTTAAGGGAAAATTAGGGGAGAATTCCAAGAAACTGATTCAGGGGAGACAAGGAAAGAGGCCCTGGGCATTATCTCAGGTACAGGCCCCTCCAGGGTAGCCTCGGAGCTGCCTGAGAGGACGGCTGCAGCAGTGGCTGAAGGGAGGTGCCGCCTCGTCTGGCAGGGAGCAAGGCACAGAATAGCCTGGAGAGGTGGTTTATATCAAGAGACACAGTATTGAAGCAGGGGTAGGAATGGGGAACACACATCTCACACCTCTTGCATTATTATTTGTCACCTTTGGTAATGCAGGTTCTTTAGAATACAGTGTGTCTGTTCATTGCAATATTACATTTTGTTATTTTTCCATGGATAAATCACATTTGTAAATCTCTAAATGCACCCCATTTTTGGATTAACTTGTTCTGTTCTTGATTCAAATAAGAGTACTCTAAAATCTCTGAATTTTGGGAAGTTTAGTAATTTCAAAACTCTTAAGAAGCCAAAAGAAATGTGGCTTTTAAAACTAAATTTTATGCTCTTCTTTACTTAAGAGTATTCTGGATTAACTGATAGAGAGGACAAGGCATGGTGTCAAGAAAAATTCAGAAAATTGATACTCAGATCTCATCACTAGAATAGAAATTTCAGATAACGTCTTCATTCTGACTCTGAAATGTAATGACTAATAACAGGAATGCTTGGTAGTAGAATTAGAATCAGATTGACAGTATACTACAATGTTTATTGATTCAAAGACTGTTATATTATTAGGTAAACATGCAGTAAATGGCTGTTCTTAAAAATTGGTCATTACATTGTACAGTAAATTTTGAAACAAATTTGTTAGGACAATTATTAGCATTAGAAGAAATAACAGAAGATGATTATAAATATTGATTTAGAATACATTTTATATCAGTGTTGGCCATATGTGTTAATGACAGAACATGTTTACTTTCACATATTTACTTCTGGTGAGAGATGCTCCAGATATGCATAAAAAAGAATATGTTGATATCTTCCTAGTCATTAAAACAGTCTTTAGCCCAAGGGAACTACAAATCCCAGAATGTAACATCCATTCTTATTTAAACATAGGTTTCAGAAACTAGTGGACCCAATTTGATGAGATAGTTTGATTTGCCATAAAGCCCAAAATGCTAAAACTTGAACTTTTGTCATTTTCTGTATTTCTACGTTCAATTTTAAGTAGTGAATGTTTATACTATCCATCTCATCAACATATGTGATATAAATAATTGTTTTCATACATTAAAAAGGTCATTTTACCATAAGGAATTAGTGTAAAATTTAAGGACAAAATGAGCAACTGAGAAATTTTTTGAAAGAACAGTTCTTCTTAAAATATATTCTAGCACATATATTCCTTGAAAGTAGATCACTGTTATTCAGACTCAGATTAAAATATTTTATGTTTTGAACTTTTATCTATCCTGAAATTATTGTAGGCTATAGTGATTGACATGTCATGTGACCACTTCAGGTCAGAAATGGCTTTTTGTTTCCCATTAACGCCATGGGGTCATTTAGTTTACTCCTCCTAGAGGACCTCAATATGTACTCCATCCAGTGGTTTCATAAATACATAATAATAATACCAGTAAGAAAGTACACATAAACATAATTAAAATAATAGTTAACATTTATTGAAATCTTACTGTACGCCAGGCACTGTGCTAAGAGTTTCTATGGATTACTTCCTTTAATCTCTACAAAACCTTATAAGGTAGGTAATTATTACTTTTTCTATTTTATAATAGGCCAAGACTTAATGGAAAGGTAACTTGTAAAATGTGTATGAAGTGGAGCCACAATGTAGATTGCTGATTCTGTGTCTCAATCACTGTGTTACACTACAAACCAGCAGCACAAAGGAAACTGTTTTGTTAACTGGCCATTCACGGTGAATTCATCTCCACCACTGGAAAAATACCTCACTGTGCATGGTTTTTTTGTTGGTCAGAAAATATCTTTATTTATGAAAGGACATTACCTCAAAATTTTCTTCATGAGCAATCTTTGTTTCCTCTGTGAGAAGAAAAAATTTAAATTCGATCAAGAAATATTAAAACAGACAGGTGAAAAGTGTCTGAGAAATTCAATCCTGAAACAAGCACTGAACAAAAAAGATCTTTACTCCATTTTCCCTGTTGGCTGGTACATAAAGCAAATCATCTTGAGTTATTGCTCAACTGTTCTCTTATTTCATAGCTATAGTGATTCCACCAGAAGAATATCAAGTGCTCCGTGTTTGTGAGATGTATTATTTTCATGTGTTTGTGATGCTTCCTGGGAGTTTCTCCCTGCCCATTACACTGTCCTGGTCTCAACTTTCTTGCATCAAACTTTGGAATGACTCGTGCCTTCCTGGCTCTGTTAATCTCACCAGTTCTGCCCGTTCTCTGAAGTTTCCTGATTTCCAGGTGTTTAGCTGTCCAGAACACCTCTCCTCTCTTTACCTCTTCCTCTAGTCTTTTTGGTTCAACCCTGTGTGATTTTTGTCACCTGAAGCAGCTCCCTTTTTCTTGCCATCCACAAATGGCATGACCACAAGGCTAGAAGAGCAGAAGTGGTTTCTTGTTGGTTGGAACGTATTGATCACACGCTAGTCAGCAGCAAACGTCTCTGGTACTCCTTGCTCTCTCTGCTGCTGCACATCAGAACCATTCAGCACCCATCAGTTCCTACTCAAACCCCACCATTTCCTCTATCATGTTGTTTCTCAAACTGTGCTTCCCAGATTGCTGGAAGTTCAGAGCTGTCATCTCAGAGATCCATGAATACCTAAAACAATTTCAAACTTTTGATGCTTATCTTGAAATATTTATACAAGCTGTTAAATTTCAGTGCTTACACTTATGTCTGTGTTTTTCATTTCCTTAATGCCAGTGGAGTAGCAGATTGACTTTCTTGGTGGTTTCTCAAACTGGGAGTCCACAAACTTTTTGCCAAGTTCCTGAGTTCTCAAGATTGAGAAACAGTGCTTTTTAGTGCTAGAAATGGGCCTGGACAAATGAGCAATCATTCGGCTACTCAGTCCTCATACATCTATTGCATGCTTCCTATGAGCCTTGCACTCTGCTACACACTGGGAATTTAGGAAGTCTCTGTCCTCAAGAGTTAGGGGGGAGTCAAATATGTAAAAAGACCATTTTAATATATTGTGATAGTGCTAGTCAATTAGTGCAAGCTTTTTGGAGAACAACGTAGCAATTTCATCAAGAGCCTTGAAAATGTGGGATAACCCTTGACTTAATCATTCCACTCTTAGGAATTTATTTAATGGAAATAAGAAAGGTCCACAGAATTTATATGAAAGGATCAAGAAGCCAGATGAAATGGGGATTGCTGGAAATGACTTCGCCCAATATTACTTGCAATAGTTAAAAATGGAAATCAGGGGATTACATAAATAGATTATGGCATCTCATCAATAGGATATTAGATGGGTACTAAAAATAACATTCCTATGAAATATTGAAAAAGAAATATATTGTTAAGGAGAAAAAACAAAAATAAAAACATAGCTGTCTACACCAGAGGTCAGCAAACTTGTTTTAGTAAAGAGGTAGATGTCAAATGTATTAGGCTTTGTGGTTCATCTTACTTTGTGAGTTACAACTATTTAAACTGCTGTTATACTGTGAAAGCATCCACATCCATAGGCAGTACATAAACAAATGGGTTGTGTTCCAATAAACATGGCTGTGGTTGTGTTCCAATAAAAATTTATGGGTACTGAAATGAGAAGTTTGTATAATTTCCAATTGTCATGAAATAGTATTTCTTTAAGATTATGTTTTCAAACAATGTAAATATAAATGGAAAATTTTTTTTTTAATGTAAACAATTCTTCACTTTCAGACCACATAAAAACTGATGAAAGGATGGATCCGCACTCTGGGCCAAATCCAGTTTGCTGATCTCTAATCTGTGTCACATGATTCTATTTATGTCTGTCTACCTGGCATCAGGGCAGAGAATGGTCAGAGTGAGGAAGAGTGAGCCTGACAGGTTGTTGTAAGAATTCAGGTGAACAGTGATAAGACACTAAATTGAGAAAAAGGGGTGGAAATAGGGGAAGGAGAAGGTTTGAATGATATTAAAAAGTTGACTCAATAGGCCTTTGTGACTGATTAGATCTTGGAGTTAAAGGAAAGGTGGGGGAGAGAAAAATAAAGGTTATCTTCACATTTCTGCTCCTGAAAGCCAGGTGATATTTGATGGAGAAGGTGGCACGATCAGTTTTAGATATTTTGAGCTTGAGTAGTTGTGGGATGTTTGGGGAAAGACTTTCAGTAGAGTTAAAAAAATTAGGAGAAATAAATTATGTAGACAATGGTTGTAGTTATAAGAGCTTATGCATTCACTTGGAAAGAGGTGTTGAACAATGATGCTTACTCTTTCTCCTTTATCCTCACCAGCCATGGATTAGGTGGAGACACAATCTAATCAGTACTAGTGGCTCATTGTGACAGTCCATCCGAACTGGGGTCACTTGCCCTCCGCCCTCAGGACCACATCAAAATTTCTGGAAAAATTTAGTATAGTTTTAAATATTCAACAAATGATTTTATTGTTTATATTGACATAATCTCCCCAGCCTCACCCCAATACCTACATGTTGAGTGTTAGGGAAGAACAAACACCACAGTCTCCTGGAACACCTAGACATTTAAAAATAGGCAGAGACAGGGAGCCTGTGAAAGAACCAAGTGCAGAAGAAAAATTCAAGTGCTCTAGTAGCCAGTGTGAGAAAAACAAATTTAAGGAGCACAGAACAGTATTAACTACAAAGAAGTGAATAAATGAGGGTTATTGGCCTTGACAAATATGAGATCATTATGGACTTTTACAAGAATATTTCAGTAGGATGGTGGGGATGGAAGCCATTCAGGAATGGGTTGAGAAATGGATGACTGTATTAAGAAAAAGCTGGAGCATCGAAGAAAGGAAAACAATACAACCATAACTAGATGCCCCCTCCCCAGTCTTTCATATCTGTTACCATAATTTGTGCCATTTGATTAAGAGATGCTTGAAAAATGCTTCCTGAATGCCTGAGAGCATGGATGAGTGAATACATCCTTTAATAGCTTTAGGTGTCATTAGGTATTATCATCTCTGAATCATAAGACCATTGCGAGTATTACTCTATTGTACTTGAACAAGTGAGAGTTTGGTTTTAGCTTTAACGGGGGACAAAAGTACCCTTTCCATTTTAGTGAAATACTTTCTACAGATCTTTGTTAATTGAGGATGCTATAAGTACTTTAGGGATAATATATAAATTCTTTAACTGTAAGGCACTATACAAACATTATTATTTATTTTCCAATATTATTACTGCACTGATTACTAATACATGCCAGAATTAGATTCCACCCCCCACCCCCTTTTAAGTGTGTTTCCAGGCACGAATTTATTTTATCTTCTACTTCATGGTTTTTGATGGTCCTCCATCTGGAAGGGCAGCTTCTCTTCCGTGAGTCCATCTATAGCTAACAGCCACCGGGAGGCCATCCGAAGAGATGGGATGACAATGGGAGCAGGCTCACTTCAAGGGCTCAGAATTATATCCTCAAGGTAGCCTGGTTTTAATTTCTATAGGACATAAATCCTATGCAATTTTTAAAAGAATGTTTCAGGTCTAAATAAGAAGTGAGATACAGAGGCAATGTATAGGGTGTTGTCTGGGAATTTGATGGAAACGGAAAGATGGGAGGTGTGGCAGGCTGGGGGATGAGGAGGCAAATTTTGGTGTGATCTAAAAACTAATAACTATGGAAGGGTTTGCTCCAAACCTAACGGAGCCCTGCTGCTCTGGAATGGGTGCCATGCAGCAAGTCCTGTTAGACGGGCTTCCTAAAGCTGATGTCCGACTGGAATAACTGGCCCCTAAATTCTTCTCTTAACAGCCTGTGAAATAAGGTGAAATGATTTTCAAGAGAGAGTGAAAGAAACCTCTTAGGCCTCTCCCAGGCATTCTAGCACAAGCATTCATTGAGCCCCTACCATGCACAGGGCATTCAGCTTTTCTCAGAGGGTCTCTGTTTGGTGGGACAGTCCTTCACTGAACCCCTCCACACCACATAAACACATTGTGGTGACTAAAAATGGCTCACTGTGTTTCCAAGCACTCCTTGGAGGCGAGTCCGGTTGAGAACCAGTGCCGGGTGCTGGAGCTATAAATAAGAGTAAGACAGAACTTCAGTCTCTTCGTCTCCTTTACAGACTTGCAGTCATTGTTATCAGCATGCACAGTTCATTAAGCCTCTCCGTTAGTACTTTACTTGCATTTGTGTTTTGGGCTGCCTAACTGATACCCTGCTCCTTGAAGAGCAGAGCAAAGAAAGAGAATCTCCCTGGGGGCTCAGCAATGAGCATTAAAATAGAACAGTATTTCCTGTGTGCTGGCAGCATATGAGATAGCTCAGGATTCAGAAGGGAACGTCTGGCCAAGAGGATGACATATCCATACGCAACCACGAAAAGCTGGGGGACACTAAAGGAATTGCGGCCTTCACGACACCTTTACTAAGGCTGGAGAAGCATCCCAGAGACCCGAGTGCAATATAGCAAACACAGATGGTAGGCTTGGCTCTAGGGTCAGATCATGCTCCACTTCAGGAATCTCACAGAAATATGCTTTAACTGATCATCATCCTGAGGTGTTTGGATTGGCTGAGAAGTATCCCGGTTCTATGAACCTTGCCTGGTTCACTCTGTCTGAGTCCCTCGTTCTCCAATATTTCAGACGGTGTTTGATAGGCCCTGGGGAGCAATGAACTGTACCTAGCCTCTGATCCCAGCACCCCAAGTGTGACCTGAATTCCAGGAGAATTTGGAGCAGATAGTCTTCTGCCAGTCATCATAACAGAACATCTACTGGCTTTCTTGGCGAAAATCCTAAGTACATCTTGTACCAAATTAAACTCGGTGTGTTCTGCAAGAATGTTCTGGTCTTGGGATTGAAGCGAATAGAACATTTTGTGGTTCACACTGGAGGTCATGGGAGAATCCCAAGCAAATGTGGGAAGCCAGAATTGTAGTCCTTCAAGCTGCTTGCCCCCATAAACCTCTGCATCACTGGTTTTAAAGTGTTGTTTCAGTGGGAAAAGGACAGTATTAAGAGGAACTATTTTATGTATGTATAACAAACTAAAAAATATGTCTGAAGACAATTCTATGCATTACAGAAATAGACAGCCTTCAGATTTACCTTATCTTCTTTGTGTCAAACCTGAGAAATATCACTGAAAGCTTGTGTTCACTTGCTTTGCTCTAGAATGAATTCATTGCTTGTTATTTCTTATTCTCTCCTGCATCTCTGCCGTGGAATTATCAAGTTTTCCTACTTTCAGTTCTTACTACAGTCTTTGTCATACAAATGAGATACTTTAGATAACACCCATCACAAGTAGAAATTCAGGCAAGCCAAGTTATTCCATTTTTATAACAAAAAATATAAAATGAAAAAACATGCACAATACAAAATTAACCAGACCTTGAGATAATCTAAAGCTTGTCACAGGAGAAGGAAATACCAAACACTGTGCTTTTAAATGGCTAGGTAAGAAAGTATACACATTTGATCTAACTGTCCTGGCAATTTAGGCAATATTTGTCTGGTTTAGCCTAAACGGTGAAGACAACAGATCTGGCACATGTTCAGTGGATGTCTCTGCAAAGTTCATTAGCATGTTCAAGCCAATCTACCTGAGACTATTTGAGTTAGCTATGAAATTATCAGGCACTGGTCTAGATATTTTGTTTTGTTGTATTATAAATTTTGTTTTCCTTCTTTATTAAGCACGAGAGAACCTTGGGCATATATAATGCATAACAAATGATTTTACATTTCTGAATGTGTCTGGCGACGCTAGGGTAACAAACAATGCCCCAGTGACAGTGGCTCACAGTAATTAATTTTATTTCTTACTCATATTACATGTTGGCTTTATGGTAATTTAGTTCAGTTTTGCATGTCTTCTTTATTTTAGGATCCAGGATAAAGGAGCAGTCCCATCTAAAAGAAAAATGGTGGAGTCACTGACTGGTTCTCAAAACTTCTTTAGGAGCAACACATAAAACTCAATGTAACATTTCATTAGTTTAGGCAAATCATGTGAACAGGTCTTATGTTAGTCATGAGAGTATAATCCTCTTACAGGGAGAAAGAGCAAATAACTGGGACCAATAATATAATTAAAGTGTGTAATGTGTCTTAGGATATAATTTGAAAGCGTAAGGAAGGAAAGAACTGTTCTAGACTTCTAACTGGAGATAACTCAGGTCCCCTGTTCCTGTACAGCAATAACGTTTTGTTTTGTTTTCAGAATAGGTCTATTTTTGTAATTGTAAAAATGAATGTAAAATTTCCCAAATGATAAAAATAACATGTTCTTATAAAAAATTCAAAACATGAAAGATGGTATAATTAAGAAAGTAAAATTTATTAGAAAACACCTAGGTAAATACCAAGAAAAATGAAAATATAAATCCACATAAGAATTTATACATAAATATTCATAGCAGGTTTATACATTATAACCCAAAATTGAAAATACCCAAATGTCAACAGATAACTAGATAAATTGTTGTGTATTCATTCAGTGGAATAAATCCTACCCCACAGTATGAAGGATACATGAAAAGCATGGGTGAATCTCAAAAACCTTATGCTTAGTGAAAGAAGCCAGGAACAAAAATTACATACTTTATGTGATTACACTTATGTGAAACTCCAGAAAAGGCAAATCTAATCAAAGGTGACAAAGCAGATCAGTGGCCGCCTGGGGCTTGAAGTGGGCAGGGTTGATTGGGAAGGGCTACCAGTGAACATTTCAGGTGATGGAATAGTTCTTTATCTTGTTATAATGATGGGTACTTAGAAGTAACCATTTGTCAAAATCCTTTGAGAAGTACATGAGATAGGTACGTTTTATTACATGCAAACTATAACCTCAGTAAAGTTGATTTTTAAATTATTGAAAAATCCTCAGAGGTTTTGATTCTCACTAACCTTATAATTAGCTTATTTGTTGAATTTTAAAATTAGTTATGTACTTTTTTAGTTGATTTTCGTGGGTGTGCTGGGTGAACAATCCTATCACCCATTTTCTTACAACATGGACTGACAATTCCAAAACATTGTTTAATAAAGAGGAATGGATTCTTGACTGTATTCCTGACTGACTCTAATTTTTACCAGTGAGGAAGATGGAATCAAATAGCTCTTCTTTTTCACTAAGGAATATCCCTTTTTTTTCCCCAAGATGAATTTTGATCAGAAACGAATGCTGAATTTTTCCCAAGATCTTTTCAGTGTCTGTAAGTTTTCTTGCATCATTTAAAGTATTGAATAAATAATTTAACAGCAAATATTGATAACCTTACGCTTTCAGACTAAACCCTACTTGGTCATGGTGTATTCTCTTATTTTAAGTAGGCTTTATTGAGGCATGACTCACATACTATAAAATTCAGGTTTTCAAGTGCTCGGCTAGTTGAATTTTGACAAATGCGTATAGTAGTGTGTGTATTACACTTTAATGCAGGATTTAATCTGCTTACATTTTATTTAAAATAATATCATCATGATTAAGATTGGTCTATAACTTATGGTTCTGTCTTGTTAAGTTTTGATATCGGAATGATGCTAGCATTTAAAAATGAACGAGAATGATTCTTTGTCATGCCTGAAGTTGAGCAGCATAATACATTTATCTCTGATTCCTAAAGGTTCCCAGAATTTAAGGTTGCTGCCTTAAAATAAAGCAAGATAAAACAAAGCAAAAACAAAATCTCTGGGATTGGTACCTTTTTGGAACAAACTTTCTTGAGAAGTTATTCAATATATTCCATGGTGGTGGTAGTAATGAGGATAAGGACGATAATGGTAAGATTTTCTTAGGACAATTTTGGTAACATAGTCTTTTTAGGAAAATCTGTTTTATCCAAGTTTTCACATATAACAGAAATATTTCTTTTATACCTAAAAGAAAATCCAGAACTTTCTATATTCATTTATAGACCCTTAATCTTAATATTATATAATTTTGTTATTTGTATGTCATTTTGTCCTTTTTAAATTTGTCAGAAGTTTTAAGAAATTTTTCTTATTGAAGTGAAATTCATGTAACATAATATTAACTATTTTTTTTAAGTGTGTAATTCAGTGGCACTTACTACATTCATAATGCTATGCGACCACTACATCCATCTAGTTCCAAAATATTCCCGTCACACCAAGATATGACCCTGTAACCATTAAGTGGTGACCTCTTACACCTCTCTCCTGGCTTCTTCATCATACACTCTATCTCTATGGTTTTCATATAAATGGACCAATGTTATGACCTTTGCGTGTGACACCTTTCACTTGGCATAGTATTTTAGAGGGCAACCCATGATGCAGTATGTTTCATTATTTTATTCCTTTTTATAACTGCATAGTATTCTATTGTATGGATATAGCACATTTGTTCATTCACCAATTGATTGACATTTTTGTTGTTTCTATCTTTTGGCTGTTGTGAACAGTACTCTATGATCATTCATGTACATGTTTTTGTATGGACACACTGTCTTACTTTTCACTTGGATATAATCCTAAGAGTGTAATTGCTGGGTCATACAGTAATTCTAGGATGAAATGCTGGCATATTTTCTACAGCAGCACCACTTACATTCCCACCAGCAAAGTATGAGGATTCCAGTTTCTCCATATCCTTGCCAAAACTTGTTATTTTCTGTTTATTTATTTTTTAATTTTAGCCATCCTAGTGGGTATAGAATGTTATCTTATTGTTTTGGTTTGCATTTCCCTGATGACTAATGATGTTGGGCATCTTTTTCTGTACTTGTTTGCCATTTGTATGTCATCTTTGAAGAAGTATCTTTTCAAGTCCTTTGCCTGTTTTAAAATTGGGCTGTTTATCTTTTTATTTTTAAGTTGGAATAGGTATTTACATATTCTGTATACTAGACCCTTATCAGAGATATGATTTACAAATATTCTTTTCCATTCTGTAGGTTTTTTTTTCACTTCCTTGATAATGTCCTTTGATGCACAAATTTGTTTAATTTTGAGGAAGTCCAGTTTCTCTAGATTTTTTTGTTGTTGCTTATGTTTCCAATGTTATATCTAAGAAACCATTGCCAAATTCAGGCTGATGAAGTTTTACCCCCACATTTTCTTCTAAGAATTTTATAGTTTTACATTTAGATCATTGATCCATTTTGAATTAATTTTTTGTGTGGTGTAAGTTATGAGAACAAATTCATTCTTTTGCATGTGGATATCCAGGAATTCCAGTTGCCCAATACTATGAGTTTTAAATGAGCCTATAGTTTGTCATCTATCTTAGGTTTCTAAACATAATAGCGTCATTATTATTTTTCTCTAAACAGTTGTATTTGTGGTTTTTATTCTCCATTGATGTAGGAATTATTCTTTAAAATTTTATATAAAAACTTCTAAGAGATTTATTCTAGTATCTGGACCTTTTATTTACTTCTACTTTTATTGCTTTATGGTCTGATAGGGTATATCTACTTTAAATGTTTCAATGCTATAAATATAAAGGCTCATGACTACCTTATATTTATTGCGGATTGCACTGTTTATCAATATAAAATGCCATTTTTAACCTCAGTGATATTGTTTTGACTTCTAATTTGTCTGAGATTAATGTTGCCAGCCCTCTTTTTTGTTTGTCATTGTCTACTATATCTCATCTCTTTATTTTCAAAAGTTATGTCTTTTTACTTTAGGAATTACTCTAGCAAGCATAAATTAGTAAAAAAAAATTTTACTTAATCAGATAATGTTTTTCTTTTAATTGAAAAGATTAATTCATCCATTCTTTTGCTGTTAATAGCTAATCAAATTCCTATCATGTTTTGTTATTTTGATAAATATTCTCTTCTTCTTTATTGTATCCTGCATTATCACATTTTTAGTCCCTTTTCTGCTATGTTTTTATTTTTTTATCGATGTATGGTTGATATGCAATCTTATATTGGTTTCAAGTACACAACACAGTGGTTCAACAGTTCTCCATATTATTAAATCCTTACCCCCACGAGTACAGTTAGTATCTCTCAACATAGGAAGATGTTACAGAATCATTGACTATATTCTTCATGCTGTACTACCATCTCTCTAACCAGCTTATATTATGATTAAGAATTTTTGTACCCTTTTATCCCCATCACCCTCTCTACCCACCCACTCCAACCCCTTCTCTGTGGTAACCATCACAGACACTTCTCAGTGTCTGTGAGTCTACTGCTATTTCGTTCATTTTGGTTTGTTTTTATATTCCACAAATAAGTGAAATCATATGGCATTTGTCTTTCTCTACCTGGCCTATTTTACTTAGCATAATACTGTCTAGGTCCATCCATCCATGTTGTCATAAGTGGCAGGATTCTTTTAATGGCTGAATAATATCCCATTGTATAAATGTACCACCTCTTCTTTATCCATTCATCTATTCATGGACACTTTGGTTGTTTCTATATCTTGGCTATTGTAAATAATGTGGCAATAAACAGAGGAATGCATATAACTTTTTGAGTCAAGGATTTTGTTTTCTTCTGTAAATTCCTAGAACTGGAATTACTGGATCATATGGTATTTATATTTTTAGTTTTTTGTGGGACCTCCATACTTCTTTCCACAGTGGCTATACCAATTGACATTCTCACAAGCAGTGCAGGACAGTTCCCTTTTCTCCATATCCTTGCCAACATTTGTCATTTCTTGTCTTTTGGATAGTGGCCATTCTAACTGGTGTGAGGTGATATCTCAAAGTGGTTTTGCTTTGCATTTCCCTGATGATTAGCGATGTGGAGCATCTTTTCATGTGCCTGTTGGCCATCTGTGTTTCTTCTTTGGAAAAATGTCTGTTCAGGCCCTCCACCCATTTTTTAATTGGGTTATTTGGTCTTTTATTTTATTTTGGGGTGTTGAGGTATATGAGCCCTTTATATATTTTGGACTTTAACCCCATGCTGGATAAATCACTTGTGAATACGTTCTCCCATGCTGCAGGATGCCCTTTTGTTCTGCTGATGGTGTCCTTTGCTGTACAGCAGCTTTTCAGTTTGATGGAGTCCCACTTGTTCATTTTTTATTTTGTTTCCCTTGCCCAAGGAGATGTGTCCAGGAAAAAATTACTCATACTTGTGTTCTAGAGGTTTTTGCCTTGGTTTCAGCTCTTTGATCCATTTTGAGTTTGCATTTGTGTATATGGAGTTAGACAGTAATCCAGTCTCATTCTCTTGCATGAAGCTGTCCAATTTTCCCAACACCAGTTATTGAAAAGGCTTTCTTTTCCCCATTGTATATTCATGGCTCCTTTATGGTACATTAATTGACCTTACACACATGTGTTTATATCTGGGCTCCCTATTCTGTTCCATTGATCTATAGGTCTCTTCTTGTGCCAGTACCATACTGTTTTGATTACTGTTCTGTTGGTATTTTATAATTTTTTCATATTATTTTTAGTCTGTCATATTTTTTAAAGTTCTATTATTTTGGTACCAACTTTAGGAATAAGACAGAATTTATGAGCTCATCCTCCTGCCCCCAAATAAGATAATAATGTAAGCCATGTTCCCTTCATCTTCCATATTTTGTTCAATCTATTGTTTGTGATACATATTTTAACATTTATATTATAATATTGTTTCCAGAACTTATTTTTAACATTTACCATAAGCTTCACAAGCCTATTAACATTTATTATTTAGAATTATTTAGAATAAACTAACTTCTATGGTTCATTTCTCACAATTTTTTTTCCTTGATTACTTTCTTCAGATGCATTCTGATTAGTTTTCTTTCCTTTTTTTTCTTTGAAATATGAATCAACTCAATATTCTATACCTCTGGGAATGTAGATGTGTATGTCTGATAAATCTCTACACTATTTGAACAGTGTTTAACTGGAAGTGCCTTTAGCCTGGCCATGCTGCCTAGTGGACTACAATCTCCATTGCTCCCTCCAGCCTGCTTAATCTGCCTGCCTACATAGCAGTCTGTGTTTGTAAATTCTCTTCTAGACCTTCTTAAACCACATAGCATTTCAAATACCCAGGTGTTTATAATGTGATCTCAGCTTGTCACACTGAGTGACACTCTGCCTTATGCCTTTGCTTCCTGGATTTAGGCTTTGGAAGACCAGGTACGGGAACTCCTGCAGGAAGCAGACAAGACAGCTGAAGAGAACAAGGATCAGAGTCAAGTCTATGACGCCATGGCCCACACCTTGGGGGAGGCATGGGCAGCCCTGGTCTCCATGCTTGAAAGAAGAAGGGAGCTCCTCAGACTGACCTCTGAATTTTTTGAAAATGCCTTGGAGGTTTGTGTTTAGAAAAAATTCTCCCTTTCCTACACCAGAGCAAATGATTAGCACTCCTGAAAATGTTTTATTTCCATAAATAGACATTGCAAAAATGGCAGGATAGCCAAGATATCTGTGTTTAATGTTTGATTGTCAAAAAACAAAGTTGTTAATATTTTAAATGGAGGCCTTAAAAAAAAACTAAGTACAGCTAATTAAAATTAAGTAAGATATTAAATAAAAAGGGGAACTCTTACCCAAAAATCATTATGATTTTCTTCCCTCTTTAGAAGGTAGCAATAGTTACTAAATCAAACAATTAATTATCCCTGATTATAGGATTATTAGGAAATGTTGGTCTAAAGTGTTCTTGTTAACTAAAAGATGGAGGATGGAATTTCTTCTGCTTATGCAAAGGCAATTACAGAATATTCCATAGAATATTTGACTTATAAGCATAGCACTTTAGAGAATACTTCCTATAAAGGCATATAGTTGAGATTCCATTGTTTGAACTCATTAAAATTTAAGTGAAGAACAAAGGCCTGGTTTTAAGAAGGTCATTTCCCTCTATGATTTTTTTCTTGAATTCTGCACATTTTTGAGGTTCCCAATTTCAAAATGTAAGACTCAAAGAACATTATCCAAAGAGGCGTTATGTTTGGTGTAGGACAGTTTTTAGAAATTTTACTTTAACTTCTCTGTCAAGTGGCAGCACATTCATTTTGATGTGAGAGCACTGCTTCATTATGATAAAGCACCAGCTCTGAAAAATATGACATTTCCAAACTGAAACTTCAGGAATTAAATCCAAAATAATGAAGGAAAGAAGATTAGCAATAGAACATAAAAATTGGGATAGACAATCTCATGCATCATGAACTCGTTTAAAAGTAAAAAGGAGCAAAAACCTTATTGTAACTTTCAAGGTTTGGTTTCTACGGTTTGAACACTGGAGTCCAGCTCACAATTCATTTTACTGATCATCTTGGGAAAAAGTTGCACACACAATTTTCTTTCCTGAAAAGAAATAAACCAGGTAAAATACACCTACAGGAATCAAATTATAGATACATCTGATTCATTCATCTTAATAAGTGGAATATAGGTGTCAACTACCCTTGAAATTCAACTCATTTGAGCACAGGCAATTATCTTTTTTGAAACATTAGGCCCAATATTTGTTTCTCACTGAGTAGTAGCATTAATGTTAGCTGATTTTCTCTGTGACAAGAAATTACTTCCAGATACTACTTCCATGAAATAAAAGGAAATACTCATAATTCAACCCAGCCCTATGATTCTTAGTGAAAAGACATTGTATCTTGTATTATCCTGCTTCCGATTTTGTGGACCACTTCATAGTAAGAGGGATGCAAGCTCCTATATAATGTTCTCTGCCCTTGTGTATGCCAAAGCAATTTTCATCAGTGATTAGAAAAAAAAAGATGAGGGTAGAGTAAGAATAGGATTGTTGAAAAGGGTCCTCTTGTTGCTACTTCTATCCCATACAGGAGAAAAAAGGAAGAAGAAAGTAGGCAAAAGAAAATATCCATAACATCAAAGTCAACAGAACTTTAGGGAAAACTTTCCTGAGTTAAAGCACTGTTTATTGGCTTGTTTTTAAAAAATTTTAAATAACAAGTGGAAATATAGATGTAAGTAATACAGTGACTCCAGAACATTGTGTAATGTCCTAAAAGAAAAAACAAATCACCTGCCAGACTTTGCTTATTCTTTTCTTCTTTTGAAGATTCTCTTCCAAGAATGTCCTTAAAATCAGTTATTAGAAATTGGATGAATTAAGAAATGTAAATTATGTGTGGATAGGATCCCCCTATTGAACTCTGTGCAAGCAGGAGTTCTTTAAAAATATAAAATTATTTCTTATTGCCTGATTGACAATTATTACAAGATGGTTTCAGGCCCACAGATAACAACCATAATATAGGTTATTCTCTTATCAAACACTATGCTGCTATTTAGGAACACTGCCCCTAAGTGACAGTGGCGGTGTTCCATCAGGTCGTTCTAGCACAGTGGTGGAGGCCTACTCTGCGTTTCCAAACAGGACATGATCATTGGTATCTCTCTCATCATTCCATGCCATATATAGCTGAATTTTATGTGGCTATTTTAATAGCTCTTGTTAATCAAATAATTACAGAAAAATATTAAAAATTATTAAATTCAAAGTTTATAGTTTGGAGACAACTTAAAAAAGAAGACAAGCATTGTGATTGGCTTTTTGTCTTCCTCACTGATATTTTGCCTTTTTGAGTTTATTCTATACATAATCCAAAGGTGAATATGTTGATTCAAATATTCTCATGAACTATCATTGCCTTTGAATCTCAGGCTAACGCAAACCACTTGTTTGTCGACTACTACGTGTACATTGTACTAGCATAACCACATGTGTTTTGCTCTCTTCTAAGATTTCTTTCTAAGATAACTCCCCTGAAATTTTTAATAACTCTTCAAGGCATGTCCCCTTCATACTTCCTTCAAGGAGAAACACAGAAAGAGACCAGTCATATTCCCATTTAGGGTGTCAAATTGCTCTTCTTTTTATCTTGAAACAGAGGAGAAATTTTCCATTTTTCATTCTTGTCTGTATTTAATCTCATTTTATTTATACAAGTAGTGCATACAGTCGTTGTTAAAAATGCAAATGAAATGACAACTTATGGATTTAAAAACTAAAAGTTTCACACCCACTCCACCCATCCCCAGTCCTATACCTTCTCAAAAAGGTAACCCTTTGGTCTGTATGTTTTCAGACTACTCTCTGTACAAATATATATTTTTTTCCTTTGTATAAGAAATGGGATTAGACAAAAATATATAAAGAACTCAAATGCCTCAATACCCAAAAAGGAAATAACCCTATTAAAAAATGGGTGGAGGATATGAACAGACACTTCTCCAAAGAAGAAATTTAGATGGCCAACAGGCACATGAAAAGATGCTCCACATCACTAATTACCAGGGAAATGAAAATTAAAACCACGATAAGATATCACCTCACACCAGTTAGGCTGGCCAACATAGAAAAGACTAGGAACAACAAATGCTGGTGAGGATGCAGAAAAAGGGGAACCCTCCCACACTGCTGGTGGGAATGTAAACTAGTTTGACCATTGTGGAAAGCAGTATGGAGGTTCCTCACAAACTAAAAATAGAAATACCATTTGACCCAGGAATTCCACTCCTAAGAATTTACCCAAAGAATGCAGGATCCCAGTTTGAAAAAGACATATGCACCCCTATGTTTATCACAGCACTATTTACAATAGCCAAGATATGGAAGCGACCTAAGTGTCCATCAGAAGATGAATGGATAAAGAAGAGGTGGTACATATACACAGTGGAATACTATTCAGCCATAAGAAAGAAACAAATCCTACCATTTGCAACAACATGGATGGAGCTAGACGGTATTATGCTCAGTGAAATAAGTCAGGCAGAGAAAGACAAATATCAAGTGATTTCTCTCATGTGGAGTATAACAACGAAGCAAAACTGAAAGAACAAAATAGTAGCTGGCTCACAGACTCCAAGAAGGGACTAGTGGTTACCAAAAGGGAGGTGTGTGGGAGGACGTATGGGAAGGGAGGGAGAAGGGGATTTGGGGGTATCATGATTAGTACACATGGTGTGGGGGGATCACAGGGAAGACAGTGTAGCTCAGAGAAGACAAATAGGGACTCTGTGGCATGTTACTACACTGATGGACAGTGACAGCAATGGGTTATGGGGGGGGGACTCGATAATAAGGGTGAATGTAATAACCACATTGTTTTTCATGTGAAACCTTCATAAGATTGTGTATCAATGATATGTTAATAAAAAAGAAATTTATCAGGAAAAAAAAGGAAATGGGATTAGACATCACCTCTTAGACTTTGGACTAAGGTCAAGTGTAATACACCCCCACACACACACCCTAAGCTAGTGCACCCTCACACACACACCCTAAGCTTGTACACCCCCCCACACACACCCTAAGCTAGTGCACCCTCACACACACACCCTAAGCTTGTACACCCCCACACACACACCCTAAGCTAGTGCACCCTCACACACACACCCTAAGCTAGTGCACCCTCACACACACACCCTAAGCTAGTACACCATCACACACACACCCTAAGCTAGTGCACCCTCACACACACACCCTAAGCTAGTACACCCTCACACACACACCCTAAGCTAGTACACCCTCACACACATACACCCTAAGCTAGTACACCCTCACACACACACCCTAAGCTAGTACACCCTCACACACACACCCTAAGCTAGTACACCCTCACACACACACCCTAAGCTAGTGCACCCTCACACACATACACCCTAAGCTAGTGCACCCTCACACACATACACCCTAAGCTAGTACACCCTCACACACACACCCTAAGCTAGTACACCCTCACACACACACCCTAAGCTAGTACACCATCACACACACACCCTAAGCTAGTGCACCCTCACACACACACCCTAAGCTAGTGCACCCTCACACACACACCCTAAGCTAGTACACCCTCACACACACACCCTAAGCTAGTGCACCCTCACACACATACCCTAAGCTAGTGCACCCTCACACACACACCCTAAGCTAGTGCACCCTCACACACACACCCTAAGCTAGTACACCATCACACACACACCCTAAGCTAGTGCACCCTCACACACATACACCCTAAGCTAGTGCACCCTCACACACACACCCTAAGCTAGTACACCCTCACACACACACCCTAAGCTAGTACACCTCACACACACACCCTAAGCTAGTGCACCCTCACACACATACACCCTAAGCTAGTACACCCTCACACACACACCCTAAGCTAACACCACCACACACACACCCTAAGCTAGTACACCCTCACACACATACACCCTAAGCTAGTACACCCTCACACACACACCCTAAGCTAACACCCTCACACACACACCCTAAGCTAGTACACCCTCACACACACACCCTAAGCTAGTACACCCTCATACACATACACCCTAAGCTAGTACACCCTCACACACACACCCTAAGCTAGTACACCCTCACACACACACCCTAAGCTAGTACACCCTCACACACACACCCTAAGCTAGTACACCATCACACACACACCCTAAGCTAGTACACCATCACACACACACCCTAAGCTAGTGCACCCTCACACACATACATCCTAAGCTAGTGCACCCTCACACACACACCCTAAGCTAGTGCACCCTCACACACACACCCTAAGCTAGTACACCATCACACACACACCCTAAGCTAGTGCACCCTCACACACACACCCTAAGCTAGTACACCCTCACACACACACCCTAAGCTAGTACACCCTCAAACACACACCCTAAGCTAGTGCACCCTCACACACATACATCCTAAGCTAGTGCACCCTCACACACACACCCTAAGCTAGTGCACCCTCACACACACACCCTAAGCTAGTACACCATCACACACACACCCTAAGCTAGTGCACCCTCACACACATACATCCTAAGCTAGTGCACCCTCACACACACACCCTAAGCTAGTGCACCCTCACACACACACCCTAAGCTAGTACACCATCACACACACACCCTAAGCTAGTGCACCCTCACACACATACATCCTAATCTAGTGCACCCTCACACACACACCCTAAGCTAGTGCACCCTCACACACACACCCTAAGCTAGTGCACCCTCACACACACACCCTAAGCTAGTACACCGTCACACACACACCCTAAGCTAGTGCACCCACACACACACCCTAATCTTGTACACCCCCACACACACACCCTAAGCTAGTACACCATCACACACACACCCTAAGCTAGTGCACCCTCACACACATACACCCTAAGCTAGTGCACCCTCACACACACACCCTAAGCTAGTACACCCTCACACACACACCCTAAGCTAGTACACCCTCACACACACACCCTACTAGTACACCATCACACACACACCCTAAGCTAGTGCACCCTCACACACACACCCTAAGCTAGTGCACCCTCACACACACACCCTAAGCTAACACCACCACACACACACCCTAAGCTAGTACACCCTCACACACACACCCTAAGCTAGTGCACCCTCACACACATACATCCTAAGATAGTACACCCTCACACACACACCCTAAGCTAGTGCACCCTCACACACACACCCTAAGCTAGTACACCCTCACACACACACCCTAAGCTAGTGCACCCTCACACACATACACCCTAAGCTAGTACACCATCACACACACACCCTAAGCTAGTACACCCTCACACACACACCCTAAGCTATTGCACCCTCACACACATACACCCTAAGCTAGTGCACCCTCACACACACACCCTAAACTTGTACACCCTCACACACACACCCTAAGCTAGTACACCATCACACACACACCCTAAGCTAGTGCACCCTCACACATGCACCCTAAGCTAGTACACCCTCACACACATACACCCTAAGCTAGTGCACCCTCACACATGCACCCTAAGCTAGTACACCCTCACACACGCACCCTAAGCTAGTACACCCTCACACACACACCCTAAGCTAGTACACCCTCACACACACACCCTAAGCTAGTGCACCCTCACACACACACCCTAAGCTAGTACACCATCACACACACACCCTAAGCTAGTGCACCCTCACACACATACATCCTAATCTAGTGCACCCTCACACACACACCCTAAGCTAGTGCACCCTCACACACACACCCTAAGCTAGTGCACCCTCACACACACACCCTAAGCTAGTACACCGTCACACACACACCCTAAGCTAGTGCACCCACACACACACCCTAATCTTGTACACCCCCACACACACACCCTAAGCTAGTACACCATCACACACACACCCTAAGCTAGTGCACCCTCACACACATACATCCTAAGCTAGTGCACCCTCACACACACACCCTAAGCTAGTGCACCCTCACACACACACCCTAAGCTAGTACACCCTCACACACACACCCTAAGCTAGTGCACCCTCACACACATACATCCTAAGCTAGTGCACCCTCACACACACACCCTAAGCTAGTGCACCCTCACACACACACCCTAAGGTAGTACACCCTCACACACACACCCTAAGCTAGTGCACCCTCACACACGCACCCTAAGCTAGTACACCGTCACACACGCACCCTAAGCTAGTGCACCCACACACATACCCTAATCTTGTACACCCCCACACACACACCCTAAGCTAGTACACCATCACACACACACCCTAAACTAGTGCACCCTCACACACATACACCCTAAGCTAGTGCACCCTCACACACATACATCCTAAGCTAGTGCACCCTCACACACACACCCTAAGCTAGTGCACCCTCACACACACACCCTAAGGTAGTACACCCTCACACACACACCCTAAGCTAGTGCACCCTCACACACGCACCCTAAGCTAGTACACCGTCACACACGCACCCTAAGCTAGTGCACCCACACACATACCCTAATCTTGTACACCCCCACACACACACCCTAAGCTAGTACACCATCACACACACACCCTAAGCTAGTGCACCCTCACACACACACCCTAAGCTAGTGCACCCTCACACACACACCCTAAGCTAGTACACCCTCACACACACACCCTAAGCTAGTGCACCCACACACATACCCTAATCTTGTACACCCCCACACACACACCCTAAGCTAGTACACCATCACACACACACCCTAAGCTAGTGCACCCTCACACACATACACCCTAAGCTAGTGCACCCTCACACACACACCCTAAGCTAGTACACCCTCACACACACACCCTAAGCTAGTACACCCTCACACACACACCCTAAGCTAGTACACCCTCACACACATACACCCTAAGCTAGTACACCCTCACACACACACCCTAAGCTAACACCACCACACACACACCCTAAGCTAGTACACCCTCACACACATACACCCTAAGCTAGTACACCCTCACACACACACCCTAAGCTAACACCCTCACACACACACCCTAAGCTAGTACACCCTCACACACACACCCTAAGCTAGTACACCCTCATACACATACACCCTAAGCTAGTACACCCTCACACACACACCCTAAGCTAGTACACCCTCACACACACACCCTAAGCTAGTGCACCCTCACACACACACCCTAAGCTTGTACACCCCCACACACAAACCCTAAGCTAGTACACCATCACACACACACCCTAAGCTAGTGCACCCTCACACACATACACCCTAAGCTAGTGCACCCTCACACACACACCCTAAGCTAGTACACCCTCACACACACACCCTAAGCTAGTACACCCTCACACACATACACCCTAAGCTAGTACACCCTCACACACACACCCTAAGCTAGTACACCCTCACACACACACCCTAAGCTAGTACACCCTCACACACACACCCTAAGCTAGTGCACCCTCACACACATACACCCTAAGCTAGTGCACCCTCACACACATACACCCTAAGCTAGTACACCCTCACACACACACCCTAAGCTAGTACACCCTCACACACAC